>CM069450.1:30892189-31492189 GCA_035610835.1 Ophiura sarsii | reverse complement strand
GTGTCCCCGTTTCAAATCCCCCGTCTACATCACAAATGCTCTTGACTAAAGACATCTCAATTGCCTGAATTTAAATCGGACAAAAACACAGCTATATGTAAATATATGGCTATTGGATATTGATATGTTCGTACTAAACATTGAAAACTGTGCTTATAGGAAAGCGCATAAGTCAAAATAAATTGGCTACTGTAACATGTACAGACAATTCTATAAATAAACCCGTATACCACCAAGTGTCTTGGTTTTGTGTCCCCGTTTCAAAACACAGCTGTACCACACGTTCCATTTCCCCCAGCAAATTCCAGGCTGTACGGGCTAACAGTATCGAATAGTAGAAGAGTGTTATGACATTTTAACTCTAGAAACGTGTGTGTATAGGAGACACTATCCATTGTAGTACCGTACATCACGATTTTGTTAAGCGCATTTGGTACCTTCACAATTGGACATTTAAAAAAGCACTATTGAGAAACCTAAACCCCCAAAATATGAAATTAATCAAGCGCTGTATCGTTTGAACTATTAATGTGATGTATATTATAAGTGTATACAGTTTTGAAAGGAAATGAGCCAGATACTCATTTTTTGGCTCAACATTTCTGGCCAACGTAGCAAAATCATTTTTTGGTAAAAAAGCCGAAATTGCACCACAATCATCTAAAGACACTTCTCTAGGATTTTTTTTTTTTAACATAAATATTTTTAATTTTAATTTTGACTATGGTGTCTTTGATTTTTCGAAATTGCATCACAATCATCTAAAGACACTTCTCTAGGATTTTTTTTTTTTAACATAAATATTTTTAATTTTAATTTTGACTATGGTGTCTTTGATTTTTGTTTGTTTATATCTATACATGTTATGCTTCAGCATAGATGATGTGTTTATGTATGTATGTAGAGGGCCATACACCCTTAGGGGATGAGGACTCTACTTCTATACGTTTTTATAATGAAAAATCCGAGGACATGAAAAATGTCCTCACATTTTTATTTTGTCCTCACATTTCCGGCTGGTATAGACAAATGTCCACGGATTGACGGGTTTGCATACATAAACACATACATCTATGCTGAGGTATAACATGTATAGATGTAAACAAAACAAAAGACACCATAGTGGCAAAATATGATACTGCCCAATGAAGCTAATGATTACGCCAACCATAATTGTGTACATGTAACTAGTATACCTCAGTTGATTGATAACAAAGAACAATGCAATACTTTTTTATTTACAATAATTTGTATGCAATTCTGAGCTTAGAATAGTAGATACCTAACAGCAATGTTCCATGCGCTATATAGAAATACGAAGATCATCCACAAACCCTAGTAATCAGTCTAACAACACACTCTGCCAGCAACAGTTGACCATGCAGAAAGTGTGCTATTTAGCGTACATAAGAATGGACGACGCATTTCCACAAATTCGAAGATCTCACTCAAACTAGTACAGCCTACTCCAACACTATTTTCCCAGAGATTTGTGCTATCTGCAATAGATAGCAATGCATCAATGCACTGCAAATAGCTAAGAAAGCACAAATGTGCCTCTGAGCCCTTCAGGAAAAATAAGAAACAACGTACATTGTTAGATAATCTCCAAAATATGTACATTATTTGACACATGTCGTTATAGTGCTATTAACATCAATCATTCTAAATTACAAAAGGAAAACCTATGTCATTCGAGCATTGTCAAACATAAATCGGTGAGGAATTGTCTTAAAATCCGGTAGAAATACGCGTAATAATGGAAAAACAGAAAAACTATGCAGAGGTTGATGGAACACACACACAAACGACCTGATTTTACGTGAACGTCGTGCAACGGGGAAATTAAAAGAATGGATATCATAATCAACTTGTATTGACACGGGAAATTAGATAAAGGATCATTGTTACACACAACCCAGATGAACATTTTAAACAATTTGGGGAGAAATAAACGAGATTATTCTATTCTGACATTTCCATTGAAAATTGCATGTCATTACAGTTTGGAATTTAGGTATGCCATGCATTATCATTTTCAAGTACCCTGTAGGCTTAAAAAGGTCTAGTAAAATGCTATGATCATATTATAATATATAATAGGAGTTATACATTCTGTTATTTACAATAGACATGATAGAGTGATAGTTGTAATTCTAGTTTCCTATAATTAAAAATATGATGTGTTGATTATAGAGGGAATTTTTTTAATCTTGAAGAGTCATTCTGTGAGTCTCGAACAGTGAGGTTTACTGTCAAACTAATACAATGATACACCTAACTGGTTTCGGCTTACACCTGGGCGCGTTTCTGCGTCCATGCAGGCCCCTCGGGCCCTGAACTCATTTAACACTAGTTGTGACAATTTATCGATTCAGCGTACTTTCCGCTCCGTGTTCCCCTGCCTATGGGACGCCACCCTCCACCCTAGTTCTATATTTACATTAAGGAAATGGAAATATTATATACATTCACTGAATATACAGGGTGTGTGAGTGTGACATTTACAACGGGTCAAAAACTTTAGAGTAAAAGCTTTAAAAAGAAAGGGGACCTATTTGAAGAAGAAAAGGAACATAATTATAGAAGAGAAAGAACCTATTTACAGAAGAAAGATAACCTATTAGCAGAAGAAAAAGAAATGTTCTGTGTAATCAATTACATAAACATGAATTACAAATAATTAGAAAAAAAGGTTTCTACCTCATTCATCTGGAATCGCTATGCCTTTGAAGATATATAGCAAAACTTCATGGGATAGTTACTAACTGTAATATAGATTCCACCTCCAAGTTTTATGGTAGTCTACAAATTAGTGTACATTCGTGTTCATATAAAACACAAACATCTTATTCTCTTGACAAAGGTAGATCTTATTCGAAAGATAAAATCGCGAGGAGTTAAAACTGGCGACTACATTCACGCTTTCGTCGTCTATAGGACGAATCCATGGTCGTAAATATCACAAGTGTGTCGAAAGGACATTCTAATTTACAATATATAGCCTACAATTCATTTTTTGTTTCAGTATCATTTTAAAATAAACATTAGATTAACAACGGACAACATTAAACAATGACACTGAACCCATTTTAACTTAACGTAATTAGTTAGAGACGATACAAAATTAGTTCAGAGAGCAACTCCCTTGTTTATTTCAAAATAGAAGATTTCGTTTGGTATGGCTTTTTTATACAGCATTCAAAAGTGTATAACTAATGGTGACAATAACGGGTCATCATTGGATATGATTAGCTATGGATGCACCACGTGTTGTTTGGTTTTTCGGATTGTTTCGTCAATGTTTCGATGATCCGTTCTTGATGTCTATTCATTAAGGGGGGTGTCAACCCAAAAAACATGATATTAATCAAGCGCTGTAATTTTGAACTATTAATGTGATAAATATAAAAGTATCCATTTTTTAAAAGGAAATGAGTCGGAGAATCCGTTTTTTTGCCTCAAATTTAACCAATTTAATGTTGACCAAAATGTATAATGCTCAAAATGTGTAGTCATTTATGTCACTTTTTGTTCAAAATTAAAAGCTATCATTATTTATGTTAAAAAAGAACCATTCCTAGAGATGTGTCTTAAGATGATTGTGGTGCAATTTCGGCAATTTTTACTAAAAACTGATTTTGCTTCGTTGTCCACAAAATAATGTTGAGCAAAAAAATGAGTAACTGCCTCATTTCCTTTCAAATCTGTATACACTTATAATATACATCACATTGATAGTTCAAAAGTTACAGCGCTTGATAAATATCATGTTTTTTGGGTTGACACCCCCTTAATGAATAGACATCAACTTTCATATTTTTGGGGTTAACACCCCCTTAATTGCTTAGGTTTCTCAATAGTGCTTTTTTAAATGTCCAAATGTGAAGGTACCAAATGCGCTTAAGGGACGCACCATTTGATTTTCAGGGGGGGGGTAGGAAGTTGGGTTCGGGGGGAGAAAATTTTTTTGGGCTGCCGTAAGGGTGGATTTTGTTGTTTTTTTGGGCCGCCGAAGGCGGCGATTTTTTAAAAATAAATGTATCCATTCATATTGAGTTGGGAAGGTGTGGCATTTTTTTTTTACTCCTCAGGGGGGAATTATTTTTGGCCTGCATAGAGGCCCCCCCTGAAAATCTAATGGTGCGTCCCTAACAAAATCGTGATGTACGGTTTAGTACTACAATGGATAGTGGCTCTTCTACACGTTTCTAGAGTTAAAATGTCATAACACTATTCTACTATTCGATACTATTCGATAAATTTGTGTCCGTCCGTGACAACTTATAATCACTGATTTAACTTATTTATTGACGCCATTGTTAAGTTTCATTTCTACATGAGAAAGGGGGTATATAGGGAAGATAGCTCACTATGTTTTTATTTTTCTCTCTTTCCTTGAAAAAAGTTGAAAAACTTTAAAACTTTTTTTGCGTCAAGGACGGACAGCTCTGCATCAAAAAGGTATCACAAGGGCAGGGTAATTACTTCCCAGAACTTTTTTTCTAAAATATATTCCTTATTTAATGGATAAATGGCACATCTATCAATTTTTAATTAAAAAAATTGAAAATGTTTCATTAACATAAAATATGGCAAGGTCAACTTCTACTAAGAATGTCCATCCATGACGCATCTTGTTTCTACCCCTTGGGCAATAATGGACTGTTCCGAAAACTTTTCCACATTTGTTCTTCTTTTCGAATGCAGTTTCAGTTAGCCAAGATGTTGTCCAATATTGTGAGATACATTTCAATATCGATATCAAAAAGTAATTTTTTCACACCAATGTGAACCTTGAACCGATCACTCTCTTCTACATTCATAAATAAGGAGTTATGTATATGAAATCACATAAAATGATTTATAGCAAGGTAATATTAATTCATTTTGAGAGCATTAAACATGTTTTTTAAGAGTAAAATGAGTCATAACCATCATGACCATGTAGGCACTATGTTTATCACTGCCACTCTATAATTGTCTTCCAACACCACGGGCAATACAGAATATCTGATTTTTCTCCAATATTTGTGGTTTATTTTAGCAGTAACCACTGGGGTTCCATTTCTTGGGGGTACCCCAGTTATTTTTAGATGTCACCCACAATCAACATGTATATATTTCTTTAAGTGTAAATATAGAACTAGGGTGGAGGGTGGAATCCCAGAGGCAGCAGAACACGGAGCGGAAAGCACGCTGAATCGACAAATTGTCAGAATTAGTGTTTAATGAGTTCTGGGCCACGAAGGGCCAGTATGCAACAGCGCGCCAGGATGTGAGCTGATATATATCGAGCTAAACGCTAAAGCATACAGGTAAACTCGGTATATAGTGAGCTAAACTCGGTATGCATACAGGTAAACTCGGTATATAGTGAGCTAAACTCGACACCTACAGCGATAACTGGATGACATATGGCAGCTCTGGCGTTCCTTATTAAATAGTGAAGACATCACTTTATGAGCGAGTATAATGGAGACCTATGGACGGTCAAAATACTGGATTTATTCTTGGCCTTTTTATTCTAGATTTTAAAAACATCTCCCATCCCTTGTTCAATAAAACATAATGTAGATAAGGCTGATTTCATACCCAATTGCTACCTAAATATAAAGATGCGTGCATTAATAAGCATGTTGAGTATAATCATAGATTTGTAACTTTATATTAGATCAAGATGCCATTTAACTCAACATTAATGCGGTGAGGCGAGGTTGTTTGTCTTCACTTTTGTATGTTGGGTTCATAAATATAACTTACATATTGCATTAAGAGCTTAATGATAAGCAACTTAACGTTAAAGAGCCATTTTCATTTCTCGCTCTTCACTGAATCACCCGATATATACTCCAAGCTTGCCATTGGATTGGGAAATTAGATATTGCTGCTATTTAGTCTCACTACTGTATAAAAGGCCCTTTAGCAGACAGACGTATCTCCTTAGAACAGTTATTTGACCTTTTACGTAGAGTTAAAGTTGGTGTAATATCTGAACATGAATGTCAACCTGTCTTGAAACCTGAGGTTGGATGAACATCGGCTTTCATTGTCAAAGGGGCTGGTAGGAATGTACCGTCAGCAAAATGGAAATTGACCCAAACATTTACCAATTTTCGGGGATAAATGGACCCAAATGTTACCGGAAACCCATAATTTTCCTAGTATAGTTGACAGATTTTGCTAAGATTTTGGTGTAAAAAAAAAAAAATTAGGATTTTAGACCAATAAATTTACCAAAATGGCTTTGAAAGTAGATCATCCATTTACCAGAGGGGGTGGGGGGGGGGGGGGGGGGGGGAACAATTTGTATTTATTATATAAATATATTAATATTAAATTGATAAATTGTCTACAAGAAAGTTGAGCAAGTGTAGCAAAGGACATCTACAGTTACAGTAGTAACATTTAAATGTAAAACAAATTAGAGAGCCAGTTATCTCAAGTGATGAGCCACAAAGACGGCGACCGCCATAAATCGGTGATTTTCCGACAAAAATAAAATGTTTACTCATTAAATTCCTATAATTATATAGGCAACACTCTGCTACTAATATGACATGTTTCACCGGTTTATCCTTGGTGTTATGGGGCCCTCACATGTATCCGTGTGAGCTGAGCGGCCCCTTACCGTGTGAAAAATGGGTGCGGACGGCGGCACACACGGCGGGCCGTTTCCCGTCCGTTGAACACGTTCAGGGAACTTTGCCGGCCACCGGCGTTTTGAACATGCTCAAAACTCCTGGCGGGTGAGTAAAAGCGGCGGCGAATGATGAGAGCCCGGTATGAAGACGGTATAAGGACGGCGCACCCGTTCGCATCCGTTTCGCACCCGTTTCGCACCCGTTTCGCGCCCATTCGCAGGGCGGTGATTGACGGTGGTGGACGTCGACCATCTTAGCGACGGACTGCAAATGGCCGCATGCAGCCTAGTAACCGTTCGCGGAACGGACTCTCAGCAGGCATGTTGCAACTCTCTAAATGTAAAAGAGCTAAAACTCACTCTTTCGAGAGCTCTAGGAGGAACAGATCTTTTTTTTGGAGTGAAGTTCACTCTTAAAAGAGCGATTTTCACTCTAAAAAGAGTTAAAATCACTCTAAAAAGAGTTAAAATCACTCTTAAAAGAGTGACAAATCACTCTGAAAAGAGTGAACTTCACTTCTTAGAAGAGCCGTCCCTCCTAAAGCTCTCGAAAGAGTGAGGTTTAGCTCTTTTACATTTAGAGAGTATTATAATGTGGTTCGTACGAATTCCGGAATACAAATGAAGCGGCGAGCTTGAGCGCTCAGCTTGAAAAGGGCGATTTGATGATGTAATCAGACGTTTCGGCCGGTACCCAGGCGTTTCGACCGGTTAGGAACCGGTATGGAGGTGGTATGCACACGATGAGGACACGGTGAGAACGGTAAGCTAGAACTGTATGAGGCCGGTGATCCCGGGACAAGGCCGGTGAGAACCCGGGACAGACCCGGTGTAGAACGGTATGGACCGAGGACCCGGTGAGGAGGTGTTATGCACCCGGTAAGAACGGTAAGCTAGAAATGTATGAGGACGGTGAGCCCAGTACCCGACCGGTGACGACTCGGTATAGACCCTGTATATAACGTTATGGGCCCGGTGGCCACAACAAAAGATTAATGCGCCCGTTGACATTTGTTACTGATTGTTTAGACTCTGTTGTTTTTCTATTAGACGGTAAGGTGGCCGCCTGCCATTACCGCCCTGCGAACGGGCGTGAAACGGGTGCACCGTCTTTATACCGTCCTCAAACCGGGCTCTCACCGTTTGCCGCCGCTTTTACTCACCCGGCAGGACCCGGCAGGAGTTTTGAGCATGCTCAAAAGTCCTGCCGGGCGCGGATGGCCGGCAATGTCCCCGGCAACGTGTTCAACGGACGGGAAACGGCCCACCGTGTGACATCACCGTGTGACACCGTCTGCACCAATTTGTCACACGGTAATGGGCCGGCCAGCTCACACGGATACATGTGAGTACAAATGTATTTTACAGACATTCCCGGGATGTGAGCGAAGCGGTGAGCTTGAGCGCTCAGCTTATACAGGGCAGTTTGATGACGTTATCAAGGCGGTTCGGTCGGTACCCAAGCGTTTCGGCCGGTGAGGACCTGGTGAGGAGGTGGTATGAGCCTGGTTCCAGGCCGATAAGGACCCGGTATAGAACAGTATGAACCCGGTGACAAAAAATAAATCAATGCGGCCGTTGACATGTTTTGCTGATTGTTCACCGTGTTGGACTCTGTTGTTTTTCTATAAGACGGTAAGGGGCCACCCAGCTCACACGGATACATGTGAGGGTCCCATTAGATACCACGGAATGAATGTAGCCCAACATCCTCTATTGGCGGATTAAAGGATTATACAGCTTTATTTCGTAATGAGGTCTTTACACTAGTCTAACTTAAGAATGCCCAGTGGCGTAGCAAAGATTTTTTCCGGGGCAAGAATTACGACATTTTCGCAAAAGGTTGCCCTAATTCTTTTTGCAGTCGAACATGGTACCAACTGAAACAGTGCAGAGAACCACAATCAGGATACCCGAAAGTATACAGAGGGACGAGCATAAATGTAAAAATTAAATAATTATGTTAGTTTGTTAATCATATTTTAAAATGGCTTTTATTTAGTGTCAGTATTTATGTCACCATTTGTCTCTCCATTGTCTTACTAACTAAAAGAGTAAAAATATCCACAATATGTGTACATTGGGTATATTGTGTGACCAATGATTCATCCAAGATGATCAACATTTAAATCAGAAGATTTTCAGCTTCAAATCACCCTCGACTTTAAATAAAGGAGGCCGTGAATCATCAATCTTTTTTAGAATGAGGTTTGGTTATAGATAAGAATGTTAAAAATAATAAACCAATCAGATAGTGTGATTATAACCATCTACGACTGTTTATAACTCGAATTGCCTTGCCAATATATACCACAGGTGATAACGAAAGAAGTCGTCTGATTTTACTCCAATATTTGTATTTATTTTGGCGGGAAACATTAGGGTTCCATTTCTTCGGGGTACCTCAGTTGTAAATGTCACATGTACTCAACGTGTATATTCAGTGAATGTATATATTTCTTAGTGTAAATATAGAACTAGGGTGGAGGGTGGAATCCCATAGGCTGCGGAACACGGAGCGGAAAGTGCGCTGAATCGATAAATTGTCACAATTAGTGTTAAATGAGTTATAGGCCTCGAAGGGCCAGCATGCAACAACGCGCCTGGGTAGCTTCATGCCTGGGTGTTGTAATGAGCTCAAATCAGTGGAAAGTGCCGTTATGTTAATTTGCCAGTAACCTTCACAGTGCGTGAGGGGTCGTCCAGCAATCACAAAGAGTAGCAACTTTTTTACTGTGTTTGAAGCCAACACATAGATTCACAACAGTAACAGTAACGGCTTTGACCGGGAATAACAGCTCATTTACCGGGAAGAGCAGCTCATTTACCGGGAAGAACAGCTCAAACTACCGGGCTCAAAGGTGAAAGTTTTTTATTATTATCTGTTAATACAGTTTGTGGGTGGGTGCGACCTGGGGTGCGACGGCACCGATGTCAATCTGATGAGTTTATATAGTACTGTTGGTTATTTATCGAGCTCTGTTTTTTCCGGTCATACACAAGCTATTATTAATATAAAAGAAAATAATTTCATTTGTCTCACTTTTTTTACACTATGCATCCGAACACTGAAAAATACAAAGACGAAATGAGTAAGAAAACGAAGAGGCTTACAGTATTGACACATGTTGTAACAGTGCAAAACATATCAATCATTCTAAATTACAAAGGTTGACCTATGTCATACGAGAATTGTCACCAATAGATTATAAAGCTGCAAGGAATTGTATCTAAAACAGGGATAAATACATTACATATTGATAAAACAGAAGAATTGCGAAGAAATTGATTGAATGAAAGAAAACCGACCCGATTTCTTTACGTGAATGTTGCGCTTCGGGGAAATTAAAAGAATGCGTATCATTATTATCTTGTACTGACGAGGGAAATTAAATGAAACATTATTAATTCAAAAGACACGAACATTTAGTCAATTTAGGGGAGGAATAATACTAGTTGAGATTAATCTGATTTTACATTTCGACTGAAAATTGAAAACCGCTATAAGAAGAAGAAAAAAAAAGTTTCTGGCGCTGGCGTGTACGGCAACATTGCATCCCGACTGGCCTTATACGTACATAGTCGTGTATGAAGACATGTAAATATACACGTATTAAAAAGTATAGAAATTACAGTCAATCTGAGGACAACATTGTGAGGACATTTGTATGGTATGTATATTGACGTCTAATGGAGTACAGGGCCATATACGATTTTATGCATGACAAATTCGAGGACTTGAAAAATGTCCTCACATTTCCGTCTGGTACAGACAAATGTCCTCGGATTGGCGGGTGCACAAGTACATACATTAAACACTATCTATGCTGAGGCATAACATGTATAGATATAAACAAAACAAAAGATACCCTAATGGTATAATATGATACTGCCCAATGAAGCTAATGATTACGCCAACCATAATTGTGTACAATGTAACATAGTATACCTCAGTGTACTTTTTTATTTTCAATAATTTGTATGCAATTCTGGGCTTAGTAGATACCTAAGGGCTGATATCTAAACTCTCAGCGGTGTTACACCGGTGTTACACCGGTATTACACCGATGTTATACCGGTATTACACCGATATTCTATACAAATATCGGTGTAATACCGGTATAACATCGGTGTAATACCAGTGTAACACCGCTGAGAGTTTGGATATCAGCCCTAACAGTAATGTACCAAGCGCTGTATAGAAATACGCAGATTTACAAACCCTAATACTCAGTCTAACAACAATTTCTGCCAGCAACAGTTGACCATGCAGAAAGTGTGCTATTTAGCGTACATAGGAATGTACGACGCACTTCCACAAATTCGGAAGATATCACTCAATCCAGAATAGCCTACTCCAAGACTATTTTACCAGAGATTTGTGATGTCTGCAGTAGATAACAATGCTTATCAATGCACTACAAATAGCTAAGAAAGCACAAATAAGAATAATTCAGCAATCATTATTTTCTAACTTCTAGATTGCGCATATTTCAGTCTGAGACTATTGTTTAGGTATATTAGTCTCAGATCTCAGTAGATATGTTACAGTAACAACATGGTTAGGCAACATGTTGTTGTGTTGCCCTTATTTAAGATTTAAATTTTACCAAATTGTCACAATATTACTATTTTCTGTTTGAAATGAATAATTTTGCTTGAATAAATAGTTTTAAAACTATTATCACACTAGAAAGATTAGTACAATTGACATTTACCAATTTTGTCTTGACACGAACAACGACAGCCACGGTATGTGAGTAATATTAGTCGGAATACCGACCGACCCGACCTCAAGATTTTTGGCACTTGAGGGAAACGCAACAATATGTTTTGCCTTAAATGGTAGACGTACACTTTTCCCTGGTATTTGCTATGTGGCTCTGAGCCTTCAGGAAAAATAAGAAACAACGTACATTGTTTGATAATCTCCAAAATATGTACATTATTTGACACATGTCGTTATAGTGCTATTAACATCAATCATTCTAAATTACAAAAGGAAGACCTTTGTCATTTGAGCATTGTCAAACATAAATCGGTGAGGAATTGCCTTAAAATCCGGTAGAAATACACATATTAATGGTGAAACATAAGAACTATGCAGAGGTTGATGGAACACATGCACAATCGACCTGATTTTACGTGAACGTCGTGCAACGGAGAATGGATATTATAATCAACTTGTATTGACACGGGAAATTATATAGATAAAGGATCATTGTTACACACAACCAGATGAACATTTTAAACAATTTGGGAAGAAATAAACGAGATTATTCTATTCTGACATTTCCACTGAAAATTGCATGTCATTTCAGTTTGGAATTTAGGTATGCCATGCACGATCATTTAAGCCGTTGGCTTAAAAGGTCTAGTAAAATGCAATGATCATATTATAATATATAATAGGAGTTATAAATTGTGTTATTTACAATAGAGCGATAGTTGTAATTCTAGTTTCCTACAATTAAAATATGATGTGTTGATTATAGAGGGATTTTTTTTAATCATGAAGAGTCATTCTGTGAGTCTCGAACAGTGAAGTTTGCTGTCAAATTAACACAATGATACATGTACACCTAACTGGTTTCGGCTTACACCCGGGCGCGCTTCTGCGTCCATGCAGGCCCCTCGGGCCCTGAACTCATTTAACACTGATTGTGACAATTTATCGATTCAGCGTACTTTCCGCTCCGTTAGGGGGGGGGGGGGGGGGGGGGGTACCGCGCCATTTTGCGATATTTTGCGAAAACGATCGTGGTTATCACGTGATACATATCGTTGAAAAAATAATTTACACTGTTTTAACGAAATGCACTATGGGATTGTGTTACCAGCCTAAAATCAAAGACACTCAACACACTCTGCCAGCAACAGTTGACCATGCAGAAAGTGTGCTATTTAGCGAACATAGGAATGGCCGACGCACGGCCACAAATTCGAAGATCTCACTCAAACCAGAACAGCCTACTCCAACACTATTTTACGAGAGATTTGTGCTATCTGCAGTAGATAGCAATGCATATAGCTAAGAAAGCACAAATAAGAATAATTCAGCAATAATTTTTTTCTAGCTTCTAGATTGCGCATATTTCAGTCTGAGACTATTGTTTAGGTATATTAGTCTCAGATCTCAGTAGATATGTTACAGTAACAACATGGTTAGGCAACATGTTGTCGTGTTGCCCTTTTTTAAGATTTAGATTTTACCCAAATTGTCACAATATTGCTATTTTCTGTTTGAAATGAATAATTTTGCTTGAATAAATAGTTTTAAAACTATTATCACACTAGAAACATTAGTACAATTGACATTTACCACTTTTGTCTTGACATGAACCACGACAGCCACGGTCTGTCAGTAATTATTAGCAAGAAAAAAACGACCGCCCAACCTCAAGATTTGTGGCAGTTGAGGGCAGCACAACAATTAGTTTTGCCTTAAATGGTAGACGTACACTTTTCCCTGGTTTTTGCTATGTGCCTCTGAGCCCTTCAAGAAATATAAAAAACAACGTACATTGTTTGATAATCTCCAAAATATGTACATTATTTGACACATGTCGTTATAGTGCTATTAACATCAATCATTCTAAATTACAAAAGGAAGACCTATGTCATTCGAGCATTGTCAAACATGAATCGGTGAGGAATTGTCTGAAGATCCGGTAGAAATACACGCATTAATGGTAAAACAGAAGAACTATGCAGAGGTTGATGGAACACACACACAATCGACCTGATTTTACGTGAACGTCGTGCAACAGGGAAATTAAAAGAATGGATATTATAATCAACTTGTATTGACACGGGAAATTAGATAAAGAATCATTGTTACAAACAAACAGATGAACATTTTAAACAATTTGGGGAGAAATAAACGAGATTATTCTATTCTGACATTTCCACTGAAAATTGTATGTCATTACAGTTTGGATTTTAGGTATGCCATGCACGATAATTATCAAGTACCCCGTAGGCTTAAGGTGATGGTCTACCATAAAAACTTTTTTTGTTATTTTAAGTCCTACAAAGTTCATTTTTGGATATGTTGATACTTATGACCATACTAGAGGATTGCCGGAGAATTTTTTTCCAAAATTCATCTCATTTGCATAATAATGGCGGCCATCTTGGATTTAATCGGCTATTTTATCCCGGGGTAATCCTGAGAATACGCAAACATTTGTCGTTGATTTTTTCAACGCAAAATATGCTTATACACATAAATGTTGGGATGACATAGCCCTTTTTTCAAATTTGTGTCCCAATTTTCAAATTTGCATTTTTTTTCACGAAAAATATAAAAAAATCATTTTTTTAACCAAAAATGAGCATTTTTGAAAATTAAAATGGCTATAATTTTTTTTTAAAGAATAAATATGCAAAAAAGGCTATGTCATCTCTTGTTGAATTATTTATTCTAGTTCCATTCGAAATTTCAGCTTCATACATGCTTTCGTTTTTGAAAAATAACCCCGGGATTGATCGAAACGACCATTTCGAGAAAACAGCGTTTGAAGTCTAGAAACACTGTTTTTAATTATTATGCAAATTAGGTAAAGCATTTACATTTTTGAAACCATATTTAAAAATACTATTTGAATTATCACAATTGTTGGTGGTATTTTCATGGCAAAATCTCCTTTATTTCTAAAGTTATGGAATTTATAAGGAATGTAACGTTAAATATCACTGGTTGAAAAACAAAGAAATACATAAGATATTAAAAAATATATTTACGAGAAATGCGTTGGATTTTCGACTTTGATTTGACGTAACTTTGGAACCACTGCTCCGATTTTGATGAAATAAAAAGTAATCAAAAGTAAAACATCAACTGCGTCTTATAAGCATAATATCTTAATAGCCTCTTTTTAGCCACTGTATGGTAGACCATTACCTTAAAAGGTCTAGTAAAATGCAATGATCATATTATATATAATAGGAGTTATAAATTATGTTATTTACAATAGAGCGATAGTTCTAGTTTCCTACAATTAAAAATACGATGTGCTGATTATAGAGGGGTTTTTTTAGTCATGAAGAGTCATTTTGTGAGTCTCGAACAGTGAGGTTTACTGTCAAATTAACACAGTGATACACCTTACTGGTTTCGGGTTACACCCGAGCGTGCTTCTGTGTCCATGCAGGCCCTTCGGGCCCTGAACTCATTTAACACTAATTGTGACAATTTATCGATTCAGCGTACTTTCCGCTCCGTGTTCCCCTGCCTATGGGACGCCACCCTCCACCCTAGTTCTATATTTTCATTCAGGAAATAATACATTCACTGAATATACAGGGTGTGTAAGTGTGACATTTACAACGGGGTATCCTCGAACAAAATTGGACCTTGTGTTTCCCACTAAAATAAATCAAAACTTATTAGCAGAAGAAAAAGAAATGTTCTGTGTAATCAATTACATAACATGAATTACACATAATTAGAAAAAAATGTTTTTTTACCTCATCCATGTGGAATCGCTATGCCTTTGAAGTTATATAGCAAAACTTCATGGGATAGTTATTAAGTGTAATTATAGCTTCCACCTTCAAGTTGTATGGTAGTCTACAAATTAGTGTACATTCGTGTACATGTAAAACACAAACATCTTATTCTCTTGACAAAGGTAGATCTTATTCGAAAGATAAAATCGCGAGGGGTTAAAACTGGCGACTACATTTACGCTTTCGTCGTCTATAGGATGAATCCATAGTCGTAAATATCACAAATGTGTCGAAAGGCTATTCCAATTTATAATATCATCATCATCATTGGTCGTCCGTGGACGAAACGGAGGAAGCAATCGCAACGTGCTGGGCCCAGACTTTCCTGTCATTCATGAGTTGACGGATCTCTGGAGGATCTAAACCCATATCATTTCATTAACTATAACAAGATATCATAAAGTTTTTTATTTATAATATATAGACTACAATTCATATTTTGTTTCGGTACCCTTTCAAAATTAAAGATTAGATTAACAACGGAAAACATAACAATGACACTGAACCTCATTTTAACTTAACGTAATTAGTTGGAGACAATAATAAATTAGTTCAGAGAGCAACTCACTTGTAAATCCATATGTTTATCCCAAAATAGAAGACTACGTTTGGTATGGCTTTTTTTTATACAACATTCAAAAGTGTATAACTAATGGTGACAATAACCGAGTTTTCATTGGATATAGTTAGCAATGGATGCACCACGTGTTGTTTGTTTTTTCAATACTTTTTTCAATTTAGTGTACTCGGATTGTTTCGTCAAAGTCTGGATGATCCGTACTTGCTGTCTATTCATTAAGGGGGTGTTAACCCAAAAAAAACATGATATTTATCTAGCGCTGTTATTTTGAACTAAATTATTAATGTGATGTCTAATAAAAGTATACATTTTTGAAAAGGAAATGAGTCGGAGAATCCGATTTTTTGCATCAAATTTAACCAAAAATTGTGATTTTCTTTTAAATTTGACCAAAAATCACTTTTTTTGCTCAAAATGTGTGATCATTTTTGGCACTTTTTTGGTTAAAATTAAAAGCTAAAAATATTTATGTTAAAAAAACCATTCCTAGAGAAGTGACTTTAGATGATTGTGGTGTAATTTCGGCTTTTTTACCAAAAAAATGATTTTGCTACGTTGTCCACAAATGTTGAGCCAAAAAATGAGTTTCTGGCTCATTTTCTTTCAAACTGTATACACTTATAATAAACATCACATTAATAGTTCGAACGTTACAGCGCTTGATTTATTTCATATTTTTGGGGTTATCAACCCCTTAATTGCTTAGGTTTCTCAACAGTGCTTTTTAAATGTCCATATATGAAGGTACCAAATGCGCTTAACAAAATCGTGATGTACGGTACTACATGTATAGTGGCTCTTATACACGTTTCTAGGGTTAAAATGTCATAACACTATTCTAGTATTCGATACTGTTAGCCCGTACAGCCTGGAATTTGCTGGGGGAAATGGAACGTGTGGTACAGTTGTGTTTTTGTCCGATTTAAATTCAGGCAATTGAGATGTCTTTAGTCAAGAGCATTTTGTGATGTAGACGGGGGATTTGAAACGGGGACACAAAACCAAGACACTCGGTGGTATACGAGTTTATTTATAGAATTATCTGTACATGTTACAGTATATATAGCAAATTTATTTTGACTTATGCGCTTTCCTATAAGCACAGTTTTCAATGTTTAGTACGAACTTATCAATATCCAATGGCATATATTGGTTGTGTAATTGTGTGGTATAAATGTAAACATGTCACTGAAAACAGTAAACCTGATCTTTAAAGACACTCTATATATATTTGGAACATGTGCAAAATGTTAAGTCATGGGGCCTTCACGTGTATCCGTGTGAGCTGAGCGGCCCATTACCGTGTGAAAAATGGGTGCGGACGACGGCACACACGGTGGGCCGTTTCCCGTCCGTTGAACACGTTCAGGGGACTTTGCCGGCCACCGGCGTTTTGAACATGCTCAAAACTCCTGGCGGGTGAGTAAAAGCGGCGGCGAACGATGAGAGCCCGGTATGAAGACGGTATAAGGACGGCGCACCCGTTCGCACCCGTTTCGCACCCGTTTCGCACCCATTCGCAGGGCGGTGATGGACGGTGGTGGACGGTGGTAGACGTCGACCATCTTAGCGACGGACTGCGAATGGCCGCATGCAGCCTGGTAACCGTTCGCGGAACGGACTCTCAGCAGGCATGTTGCACGTCTCTAAATGTAAATGAGCTAAAACTCACTCTTTCGAGAGCTCTAGGAGGGACAGCTCTTTTTTTGGAGTGAAGTTCACTCTTAAAAGAGCGATTTTCACTCTAAAAAGAGTTAAAATCACTCTGAAAAGAGTGGAAATCACTCTTAAAAGAGTGACAAATCACTCTGAAAAGAGTGAACTTCACTTCTTAGAAGAGCCGTCCCTCCTAGCTCTTTTACATTTAGAGAGTATTATAGATGTTGGTCGTACGAATTCCGGAATGCAAATGAAGCGGCGAGCTTGAGCGCTCAGCTTGAAAAGGGCGGTTTGATGATTTAATCAAGACGTTTCGGCCGGTACCCAGGCGTTCCGACCGGTTAGGAACCGGTATGGAGGTGGTATGCACACGGTGAGGACACGGTGAGAACGGTAAGCTAGAACTATATGAGGCCGGTGATCCCGGGACAAGGCCGGTGAGAACCCGGGACAGACCCGGTGTAGAACGGTATGGGTGTTATGCACCCGGTAAGAACGGTAAGCTAGAAATGTATGAGGACGGTGAGCCCGGTACCCGACCGGTGAGGACTCGGTATAGACCCTGTATATAACGTTATGGACCCGGTGGCCACAACAAAAGATTAATGCGCCCGTTGACATTTTTTACTGATTGTTTGGACTCTGTTGAATTTCTATTAGACGGTAAGGTGGCCGCCTACCATTACCGCCCTGCGAACGGGCGCGAAACGGGTGTGCCGTCTTTATACCGTCCTCAAACCGGGCTCTCACCGTTTGCCGCCGCTTTTACTCACCCGGCAGGAGTTTTGAGCATGTTCAAACTTCCTGCCGGGCGCGGATGGCCGGCAATGTCCCCGGCAACGTGTTCAACGGACGGGAAATGGCCCACCGTGTGACATCACCGTGTGCCACCGTCTGCACCAATTTGTCACACGGTATTGGGCCGGCCAGCTCACACGGATACATGTGAGTACAAATGTATTTTACAGAGATTCCCGTAATGTGAGCGAAGCGGCGAGCTTGAGCGCTCAGCTTATACAGGGCAGTTTGATGACGTTATCAAGGCGGTTCGGTCGGTACCCAAGCGTTTCGGCCGGTGAGGACCTGGTGAGGAGGTGGTATGAGCCCGGTTCCAGGCCGATAAGAACCCGGTATAGAACAGTATGAACCCGGTGACAAAAAAAAAATCAATGCGGCCGTTGACATGTTTTGCTGATTGTTCACCGTGTTGGACTCTGTTGTTTTTCTATAAGACGGTAAGGGGCCGCCCAGCTCACATGATATAATTATCTACAAAACCAACTGCAATTTTGCTTATAAATATTTTGTGCTAATCTTTTTGAAAATTGTAATTATCTAACAATGTCTCTGATTGACACATTATTTTACACATCCTGAATTTCAACAGTAACTGATTTCAACCAATCGGCATGGCAGGTAGTTCTCAGGGGATTACTTGGGCAGCCAAGAAACTAGATTTATTCTAAGCCCTTGTTGTTGCTCTTGATTTTGAAAACATCACACATCGGTTGCTAATTTAATGGAGAAAAAGTCTTACTCTATGCCCGTTTGCTAAACACTAAGATGCATTAATAAGCAAAACAAATATTGCGTTAAATGGGGATCACAAAAAAATGGTACTTAATAGAGGGATCAAAAAAAAGTACACATTTTACTTTTTGGGCGCTACGCGCACACCAAAAGGGTTCCACTTTTTCCGCGCTTCGCTCAAAAAATAACCCACATTTTTACATGGTGCGCGGTCGAATCTAATAATGTTCGGTAACTTAGACATACAGTGGGGGGATAAAGAAGAAAAAAATCACCATAAAAAGGGATCAAGAAAACAATTAACTGTGTTTGGGGGGATCAAGAAAAAAAATGTGTCGGAGGCTCAAAAATGTCCAACCACCCCTCCACAAAGTATTTATGAACACTCCCTTAGATCAGATCATATGCCATTTAGCTCGATAATTATGCAATGAGGTTGTTTATCTGCACTTGCCCATGTTAGGTTTATAAACATGAATTACATATCGCAATAAAGGCTCGATGGTAAGTAACATGACGTTAAAGAACGAGGGTTTTTTTTTGTATATAAAGAGCAAATGTGAACAATAGCCCAACAGACATTAACAACGTTAATGAACTGAGTGATTACAAATCAAACGGGTAACTCTCAACAGAGAGCTCTGATGGGCCAATCAATTGGTTCACTGCAACTCAGAAAATAATCAAAATACAAGTAAACACAATTGGGCTAGTAAAAAAGCCAATGAAAGTGGCGTGGGACAGGAATAGGACAAACACCCAAACATAGAGAATAACATCAAAAAATAAGATGACAATAATATCTGGAGGTCATTGAAACATCGAGAGAGCTTAGCCAACATACTTTGAAGAGTTGGAGAGAAAGTGTCTGTTAACCCGACATTTAAAAGATTGTAGTCCTTCCTCCTCTTGGATGTTGCCAACAACATTGACTGGAAGACTGTTCCACAGTGGAACAGCTGTATGGATGAAGCTTCTGTCTAAGCAGCAAGTTCATCTCCATTTTAGCTATGCACTAAATTGTTTTATCCGTCGAACAATCACTCTTATAATGTGTCTGAACAACAAACGTAGATTCCATTCACATCTACAATTGCGTTCACTGTGATGCGGTATTATCCTGTTTTCCACATGACTAATGAGTAGGCATTCCATAAGCCATGAATACAAAGTTATATCATCGCTCTCTGGTTGAACCATGCAGTGTTAATATTTACCTGTCATCATGAATACATACAACACCTGCCGTTGTATATTAGAGGAACTGTTTTATAATTATGATTATTATTTATATGGACCTTCCAAACGGTACAATAAAAGTGTGTATTGAATAATGTGCACCAAGTTCCCGGATGTGCGTCCAATATTCAAAAGAAAATTGCCAATATTTTGTGTTCGGCGCAGAAAATGTGCGCGTGAGTATATATCCGCAGAAAAGGTCAGTTCGGGCTAACTTATTTAGTTTTTATAAAAACAGTTTGTTATATAAATAATAATAATAATATTGAATGTCTTATTTCGGGTGATACAAGAATATATTACACTCGCTATAGAAATATTGGACTCGTCTCCGACTCGTGCAATATATTTATAGCTCGTGCAATATATTCTTGTATCACCCTCAAAGCCATTCAATATTATATAATTATGTATTGTAACGCATTTTATTATGACCATATGTTTGTAAAAACTTTGTATTAATTATATCAGAATATCATTATTAAGTTGTATATAAGAAAGTCTACCAAAACTATTCATATATTCTCACTGTGTTTTATGTTCTGTTTGGTTATAGAATGTGGAATGTATAAAGAGTCCTATATGACTCTTTATACATCCCACTTGCCGATTGAAAGAGGTAATAAAATTGGAATTAGATGTACATTCAGATCCCTCTCTACTACGTTGATAACACCACATTGCATTCATTGCATATTGATATATCCTATGAAACAATGACATTGTACGTATATGAAAGCAAGACATTAAACATCATCCCTGGTAAGAAGACTAATTATCCAACAAATCCCGGCTACATCAAGTTTTAAGATTAAGCTTGAGATTAATTCAAATTTGTTCTTTGTTAAATGACTTTTTAATGCAAAAATAGTTCTACATTCGTAAATAAGGAGTTATGTATATGAAATCACATAAAATGATATATAGCAAGGTAATATTCATTCATTTTGAGGGCAATAAACATGTTCTTTAAGAGTAAAATGATTCATAACTATCATGACCATGTAGGCACTATGTTTATCACTACGACTCTATAATTGCCTTCCAACACACACCACGGGCAATACAGAAAATCTAATTTTTCTCCAATATGTGTGGTTTATTTTAGCAGTAACCACTGGGGTTCTATTTCTTGGGGGTACCCCAGTTATTTTTAGATGGCACACACAATCAACATGTATATATTTCTTAAGTGTAAATATAGAACTAGGGTGGAGGGTGGAATCCCAGAGGCAGCGGAACACGGAGCGGAAAGCACGCTGAACCGACAAATTGTCAGAATTAGTGTTTAATGAGTTCTGGGCCCCGAAGGGCCAGTATGCAACAGCGCGCCAGGGTGGGAGCTGAAAACCAGTTAGGAGCACAGCTTTATTAATTTGCCAGTAAAGCATCAAAGCGCGTGATTCGTCCGGGAAATTCCTCAGTGTTCGTGATTAAAGTTTTGAATATAAATCTATACATCTTAATATAACGGTAAGTAAATTAAACTAAAATCTCTGGCTTGTTTATACCTCATAATTTAGTCGCGCTACATTCATGTATAAACTATATGAAAATTACATAGTTCGCTCATTTTCATCCCCGGTTCATTTGGCGGGGATAATTTCCAATCACCATGCACGACAGAGTTTCTTACATTAAAGACCTACACTTTTTAGTGGAAATGCATCATAGAATTTTCACAAATTATTACTCGCTAAATTGACTAAATGCTTGTCTGTTTTTAAACAATAATTTGTTATCTATATAATTTCCATTGTCATTATAAGATAAAAAGGTGGCGGCGTTGCATTTTTGGTGACGAATCATCCATCTCTCTCTATTAACTCAACAACTAAATGTGGTAGAGCTATGGTTTAGGTGTCATTTGAAAGCCTATTTATCTAGCTACATTCTGTGAATAAATTAGAGATTTCTATAACTGTTTAGCTGAGATATGATTGATTATATTTCGAAAGTCAGGGGTAGCGGCTGTGGCGGCTGTGGCGGCTGTGGCGGCGGTGGCGGCTGTGGCGGCTGTGACGGCGGTGGCGGCTGTGGCGGCGGCGGTGGTGGCGGCGGTGGCGGCGGCGGTGGCGGCGGCGGTGGCGGCGGTGGTGGTGGCGCTATGTACAATCTCTATTGGGAATATAGAAAATGCTCCCAATTCTACGTTCAATATTGAGCTTTAATCAAAATATGAAAAAATCGATATTCTTTGAACATTCTTAATCACAACATGTTACCATTAGGTCCTATCTCAATTTCAATAGCATATTTTGATTTCTTGTGAGATTACCGTTCAGAAAATATACACTTTTTATGGGGTAGAACAAGTAGTTATTGCGATATGCTAATTCGAATCTCAGATGGTGTAAAATGTAAAAATGTGGACATGCAACGGGAAGGGTGGCGAGTTCAAAACACATAGCCGTGTATCTTCTGATTTATGATTTTAAGACAATTCCTTGCAGATTTATAATATATCATTGACAATTCTCGTATGACATCATAGGTCAACCTTTTAAATTTAGAATGATTGATGTAAATGGCACTATAGTGACATGTCCCAAATAACATGACATAAATTACCCGCTTAGGAGCGCTATTAATTCGGTCTGGTAAACCTGTTGTTATCAATTACTACGAGATGATTGCCCAATGCGCATGTACAACCAGGCAATCATATTTAAATTCGGAGCGTGTACGAGCGGTACTACTTGCTAACTGCATGGGTGAGTTTCCATTATGTTGCAGCCGGTTGTGATATAGCAACCAGCTTTGATGGAAGGCGAATATTTAAATTTGGTGCCGGTTTTTAGGGCACCAATTTACATGAATTTATAGCGCTGCTAAGCGGGCCTTGTAGCCTAATGTGTAGGTCATTACGTTTTCTACATATTTCTTCTTCTTTTTTTCAGTGATGCTGAAAGCATTTTTACAGATATCACTGTAATGAAACTGTAAAACCCTAATCTTTCACATCAAATAGTTGAAAGATAAGGACTATTGGAACACCTTACAAGTAGGCCATTGAGTTCCAATACTTTTACGGTACTCCAATACAATAAAAAGCCAAGTCTATGCTGTTTGTTCACATGAGACAGTGAACTGTTAGCTTTACACACATAAGTTTGGAAATCCGCGAGCATGATTATTTGGGTGGACAGGATTTAATCATACCAAACAGAATGCTGAAGGCGGTTACGTAATATTAATAAGCCAGCAATCACCCTTCTCCAATCCAACTTCTCACTACATTATTAACTGGGTCCTTGCCCTGTTCATTGCATACGTATAGTTTAAAGAATTGCCATGGTTAAGTCTTTACATTGCCCAAACGTGATATATAGACATCTTTTAGCATCGCTACCACATGTAGCCATGGTAGTTAATGTAAAACAACTATTGTAGCCATGGTAGTAGTTAATGTGAAACTATTGTCAGGCACAGCACATCTTAAATAGTCAAGACATCACTTTATGAGCGAGTATAATGGAGACCTATGGACGGTCAAAATACTGGATTTATTCTTGGCCTTTTTATTCTAGATTTTGAAAACATCTCCCATCCCTTGTTCAATAAAACAGAATGTAGATAAGGCTGATTTCATACCCAATTGCTACCTAAATATAAAGATGCGTGCATTAATAAGCATATTGAGTATAATCATGGATTTGTAACTTTATATCAGATCAAGATGCCATTTAACTCAACATTAATGCGGTGAGGCGAGGTTGTTTGTCTTTACTTGTGTATGTTGGGTTTATAAACATGACTTACATATTGCATTAAGAGCTTAATGATAAGCAACTTAACGTTAAAGAGCCATTTTCATTTCTCGCTCTTCACTGAATCACCCGATATATACTCCAAGCTTGAATGCCATTGGATTGGGAAATTAGATATTGCTCATATTTAGTCTCACTACATGGCTGTATAAAAGGCCCTTTAGCAGACAGACGTATCTCCTTAGAACAGTTATTTGACCTTTTACGTAGAGTTAAAGTTGGTGTAATATCTCTGAACATGAATGTCAACCTGTCTTGAAGCCTGAGGTTGGATGAACATCGGCCTTCATTGTCAAAGGGGCTGACAGAGACTAAATATGGATCACATTCCACGTGGCTATTAATTTTGCCGTAAACAAAACAGATTTTTTAGAAACTTTTCTCAAATTTCAAGGTCTATCTCAAGGATAACCGAACCAATACTAGGCATGTTTGTACTTATGTTTTAACATTTCTCATAGTGATTCCAAAAATGGTGATGAACTAAAATAATGTTGAAATTTTTTGAAAGTATTAACATGGCTGTTTGAAGATGTCCCGTCGTATTGCTATTAGAACAGGTTTTACTTCAATATAACCATGGTAACTTACAAATAAGTGGCACTGGAACGCTCCTTTAAACTAAGTCATTGACTCCCAAATACGGTTTTGAGGGCACTGCAATTATTAGAGTCAAGTCTATAGTTGTCAGCTCACATGGGAAAATGAACTGTTAGGTTTACAAACAGCAGTCTGGAAAACGGAAAGCATGATGGTTTGGGTAGTGACAAAGACGAGTTGAATAGCTGATACAATTATACGGATTTTATGTAATACTCATGCGCCAGATAAACCGTCCTTACTTCTCACTACATTATTGAATGCACCCTTGCCCTGCTGTTCATATTATCATTTGCTGGACTGAGAAGTTATTTCATTCAAGTTGGCATGGCTGATGATTTACATTGACTAAGCGTGATGCCCCGGGGGGGGGGGGGGGGGTACTCAAATATTTTTTGGTATGAATGTGCCGCCAGCAAAATGGAAATTGACCCAAACATTTACCAAATTTCGGGGAGAAATGGACCCAAATGTTACCGGAAACCCATAATTTTCCTATTATAGTTGACAGATTTTGCTAAGATTTTGGTGAAAAACCGCAAAATTTAGGATTTAAGACCAATAAATTTACTAAAATGGCTTTGAAAGTGGGTCATCCATTTACCAGAGGGGGAACAATTTGTATTTATTATATAAAAATATTAATATTAAATTGATAAATTGTCTACAAGAAAATTAAACAAGTGTAGCGAAGGACATCTACTGTAGTAACATTTAAATGTAAAACAAATTAGAGAGCCAGTTATCTTCAAGTGATGAGACACAAAGAGGGCGACCGCCATAAATCGTTGATTTTTCGACAAAAATAAAAGGTTTACTCATTAAAATCCTATAATTATAGGCAACACTCTGCTACTAATATGACATGTTTCACCGGTTTATCCTTGGTGTAAGATACCATGGCTTTATTTCGTAATGAGGTCTTTACACTAGTCTAACTTATGAATGCCCCAGTGGCGTAGCTAAGATTTTTTCCGGGGCAAGAATTACGACATTTTCGCAAAAGGTTGCCCTCAATATTTTTGCAGTCAGCTCAGAGAGGGGGGGGCAGGTTTTACACAAAACATACACGAAAAATGGTCCATGTAAGATGTCATAATGCCTATACACACATCCGGAGAATGGGGCGGGGCACAATAGGGCTTGGGGCGGCGCACAAAGGGCGTTTAAGGATTTTGTTCTGTCAGGGGTGGCAGTTGAGGTGGCAACGGCCACCCTGCCCCCCCCCCCCCCCCCCCCCCCCCTAGCTACGCAACTGAAATGTTCTTCACCAAGGATATACCGTTTCATCTCAAAGTGGTTTGATTTTGAATAACATTTATTTTTCCTTCTTTTTGTCCCCTTTTCTCGGCACCAATAATTTGCCGAAAGAGCATTGTTTGTCTTTGCCAATACCACTTTTCATAAGCAAACTTAATGTCTCCATTTCATAAAACAAATGTACTTAGAGAAACACATACATTGTACGATACAACTCGAAAACTATGAATCTATAAATAACACGTATAGAAAACTATCAGTAAACACTATAACCAAGTGTTATGGTTTTGTGTCCCCATTTCATCAGATCAGAAACGTACTTGACTTCAGACAGACATCTCAATTGCCTGAATTCAAATCACATACAAAAAACGAAAAAGTACCATATGTTCCATTTCCCCTAGCACATGACAGGCTGTATAAAAGTATCAAATAGTAAAATAAGATTGCGACATTTCAAACGCATTTCGTTGTGTGTTACTATTTGACGTTTTCACACTTTTACTTGATTTGTGTGACAGTTGGGACATTAAGTTACGAAAACACTGAAACCCATCGCGTTATTGACTTAAGACAATATTATCTGTTGATAAGGAGCAAAACATTAATCATGAGGAAATAAGAAAGAAAAGTTATAATACACGAAAGATATTGCTATCTACTGAAGACAGCACAATTTAGGGTATTTTGTGTAATAACGAATAGACTACTTTTGATTATATACAATATACGAACACGGTCCCAACTGAAACAGTGTAGCGAACCACAATCAGGAGGATACCCGAAAGTATACAGAGGGACGAGCACACAAATGTAAATAACACTGCATGGTTCAATCAGAGAGTGATGATATAACTTTGTATTCATGGCTAATCGTATAATGCCTACTCATTAGTGCCGTTAGGGGAAAACAGGAAAAGTACCGTATCACGGTGAACGCTTTCGTAGGTGTGAATTAATTCCACGTTTGTTGTTCTGACATGATAAGAGTGATTGTTCGACGGATAAACCAATTTGCAGTATACGAAAGGGAAGATGAACTCGTTCTTTAAACGTCAAGAAGTTGCTTATCATCGAACCTGTCAGGTTTATAAATAGGAATTACATAGCTAACATTAAAATGTTCTATGTAGTTCATGTTTATAAACCCAACAGGCACAAGTGCAGAAATACAACCTCATCGCATACTTGTCATGTTAAATGGCATTCAATATAATACAAATCTACAAAACCATGGTGATACTAAACGTAAAAATGTGTTTAGTTGATTGGTGCATCTTTATAATGTATGGCAAGTGGACAAGGAGTACCATTTCCTCTCCATTTGGTTCGATTTAGCAAATGATGAGGAAGAGAAGATTCCGATCTCCTGACCGTCCATAGATCGCCATTAGACCATATCTTGACCATTCAAAATATGCATGGCGAGTGATATCATAAATATTTTATGTTGATTTTATGAGGGGTACTCGTTTAGAGATGCATTGAATGCGCATCACGTTCTCAGCCATGCCAAGTGTATACACCATGCACAAACCCCAAACTCTAATCTTATGAACAGGGATGCAGTAAATATTATGAGAAACGAGGGTTGGGGTATCTGGCGCATGAGTATCACCTAACGTCGTACAGCTATCTGCTAGGGAAGTGTCAACACTTTTTGGCGCCAAATTTATCAAGCACTGTAACTTTTAAACTATAAATGTGATGTACATAAAAGTATACATTTTGTTAATGAAATTAATCAGAGAATCCACTTTTGGTATCAAATTTAGTGATAGTGATTTTTCCATTTTTGTCCAAAATCACTTTATTGGCGCATTTTCAGACAAAAATTTCAAAAAAAATCCTCAAATGTCCGGCTGGTATAGACAAATGTCATCGGATTGTCGGGTGCGCAAGTACACCCCTACATAAACACATACATCTATGCTGAGGTATAACATGTATAGATATAAACAAAACAAAAGACACCATAGTGGCAAAATATGATACTGCCCAATGAAGCTAATGATTACGCTAACCATAATTGTGTACATGTAACATGGTATACCTCAGTTGATTGATATCAAAGAACAATGCAATACTTTTTTATTTACAATAATTTGTATGCAATTCTGAGCTTAGTAGATACCTAACAGCAATGTTCCATGCGCGATATAGAAATACGAAGATCATCTACAAACCCTAGTAATCAG
Organism: Ophiura sarsii; assembly: GCA_035610835.1. Taxonomy (NCBI): domain Eukaryota; kingdom Metazoa; phylum Echinodermata; class Ophiuroidea; order Amphilepidida; family Ophiuridae; genus Ophiura; species Ophiura sarsii. The sequence continues at coordinate 31,464,196 of CM069450.1, read as the reverse complement.
TCCAACAACACACTCTGCCAGCTATAGTTGACCATGCAGACAGTGAGCTATTTAGCGTACATAGGAATGTACGAAGCACTTCAACAAATTCGAAGATACCACTCACACCAGAACAGCCTACTCCAACACTATTTTACCAGAGATTTGTGCTATCTGCAGTAGATAACAATGCATATCAATGCACTGTAAAACGCTAAGAAAGCACAAATAAGAATAATTCAGCAATAATTATTTTCTAGCTTCTAGATTGCGCATATTTCAGTCTGAGACTATTGTTTAGGTATATTAGTCTCAGATCTCAGTAGATATGTTACAGTAACAACATGGTTAGGCAACATGTTGTTGTGTTGCCATTTTTTAAGATTTAAATTTTACACAAATTGTCACAATATTAATATTTTCTGTTTGAAGTAAATAAGTTTGCTTGAAGAAATAGTTTTAAAACTATTATCACACTAGAAACATTAGTACAATTGACATTTACCAATTTTGTCTTGACACGAACAACGACAGCCACGGTCTGTAAGTAATATTAGTCAGAAAAAACCGACCGACCCGACCTCAAGATTTTTGGCACTTGAGGGCAACGCAACAATTTGTTTTGCCTTAAATGGGAGACGTACACTTTTCCCTTGTATTTGCTATGTGCCTCTGAGCCCTTCAGTAAAAATAAGAAACAACGTACATTGTTTGATAATCTCCAAAATGTGTACATTATTTGAAACATGTCGTTATAGCGCTATTAACATCAATCAATCTAAATTACAAAAGGAAGGCCTATGTCATTCGAGCACTGTCAAACATAAATCGGTGAGGAATTGTCTTAAAATCCGATAGAAATACACGCATTAATGGTAAAACAGAAGAACTATGCAGAGGTTGATGGAACACATACACAATCGACCTGGTTTTACGTAAACATCGTGCAACGGGGATGTTAAACGAATGGATATTCTAATCAACTTGTATTGACACGGGAAATTAGATAAAGAATCATTGTTACAAACAAACAGATGAACATTTTAAACAATTTGGGGAGAAATAAACGAGATTATTCTATTCTGACATTTCCACTGAAAATTGCATGTCATTACAGTGCCATGCACCATCATTTTCAAGTGAAAGGTCTATAGTAAAATGCAATGATCATATTATAATATATAATATTTATTTATGAGTTATAAATTCTGTTATTTACAATAGAGCAATAGTTGTAGTTCTAGTTTCTTACAATTAAAAATATGATGTGTTGATTATAGAGGGAATTTTTTTATCATGAAGATTTATTCTGTGAGTGTCGAACAGTAAAATTTACTGTTAAACTAACACAATGATACACCTAAATTGTTTCGGCTTACACCCGGGCACACTTCTGTGTCCTTGCAGGCCCGAAGGGCCCTGAACTCATTTAACACTAATTATGACAATTTATCGATTTAACGTACTTTCCGCTCCGTGTTCCCCTGCCTTTGGGACGCCACCCTCTACCCTAGTTCTATATTTACATTAAGGAAATTGTATACATTAACTCATTCACTGAATATACAGGGTGAGTGTGACATTAACAACGGGGTACCCTCAAGAAATGGGACCTTGTGTTTCCTTTAAAATAAGATCAAAACTTTAGAGTAAAACCTTGAGGCTTTAAGAAGAAAAAGATATGTTCTGTGTAATCAATTACATTACATGAATTACAAATAATTAGAAACAAATGTTTCTACCTCATTCATCTGGAATTGCTATGCCTTTGAAGATATATAGCAAAACTTCATGGGATAGTTACTAACTGTAATAGCTTCCATATTCAAGTTTTATGGTAGTCTACAAATTAGTGTACGTTCGTGTACATGTAAAACACAAACATCTTATTCTCTTGACAAAGGTAGATCTTATTCGAAAGATAAAATCGCGAGGGGTTAAAACTGGCGACTACATTTACTCTTTCGTCGTCTATAGGATAGGATGAATCCATAATCGTAAATATCACCACAAATGTGTCGAAAATTACAATAACTAGCCTACAATTCATTTTTTGTTTCGGTACCCTTTTAAAATTAAACATTAGATTAACAAAGGACAACATTTAAACAACGATACTGAACCCCACTTTAACTTAACGAAATTAGTTAGAGACAATAAAAATTTAATTCACAGAGCAACTCCCTTGTAAATCCATAAGTTTATAACAAATTAGAAGACTACCTTTGGTATGGCCTTTTTATAGGCCTATACAGCATTCAAAAGTTTATAACTAATGGTGACAATAACCGAGTTTTCATTGGATATGATTAACAATGGATGCACCACGTGTTGTTTGTTTTTCAATACTTTTTTCAATTTAGTGTCCTCGGATTGGTTCGTCAAAGTTTCGATGATCTGTTTTCGATGTCTATACATTAAGGGTGTGTCAACCCCAAAACATGATATTTATCAAGCACTGTAATTTTGAAATAAATTATAAATGTGATGCATATTATAAAAGTATACATTTTTGAAAAGGAAATGAGTCGACGAATCCGGTTTATTGCATCAAATTTAAAGACAAAAAATCAAAATGTGTGATCATTTTTGTCACTTTTTGGTCAAAATTGGAAGCTAAAAATATTTATTTTAAAAAAACCATTCCTAGAGACGTGTCTTTCGATGATTGTGGTGCAATTTCGGTGTTTTTTTTACCAAAAACTGATTTTGCTACAACTGTTTAGCCAAAATATGAGTCTCTGGCTCATTTCATTTCCAAAAATATACACTTATAATAAACATCACATCAGTAGCTCAAACGTTACAGCGCTTGATAAATTTCATACCCCCTTAATTCCCTAGGATTCTCAATAGTGTTTTTTAAATGTCCAAGTGTGAAGGTAGCAAATGCGCTTAACAAAATCGTGATGTACGGTATAGTACTACAATGGATAATGGCTCTTCTACACGTTTCTAGAGTTAAAATGTCATAACACTATTCTACTATTCGATACTATTAGCCCGTACAGCCTGGAATTTGCTGGGGGAAATGGAACGTGTGGTACAGCTGTGTTTTTGTCCGATTTTAATTCAGGCAATTGCGATGTCTTTATATAGTCAAGAGCATTTGTGATGTAGACATGGTAGACGGGGGATTTGATACGGGGACACAAAACCAAAACACTTGGTGGTATACGAGTTTATTTATAGAATTATCTGTACATGTTACAGTAGCCTATTTATTTTGACTCATGCGTTTTTCTATAAGCACAGTTTTCAATGTTTAGTACGAACATATCAATATCCAATGGCCAAATATTGGTGGTGTAATTGTGTGGTATAAATGTAAACATGTCACTGGAAACAGTGAACCTGATCTTTAAAGACACTCTATATATATTTGGAACAGACAGTTAGGTATTTAGAACAAACAGATAGTGCAAAATGTTAAGTCATTTTGCAAGGAAAGGATTTTGTTAATACAAAATATAACAAAACACCCTCCATCTTCCAAATTGTTTGTCTTCAACATTTTAAAATCTTTTTTAGAATTATGTCAAATTTATGTTTTGCCCTCTTTTATGACTTCAATATACAACGGCAGGTGTTGTATGTATTCATGATGACAGGTAAATAACACTGCATGGTTCAACCAGAGAGTGATGATATAACTTTGTATTCATGGCTAATCGTATAATGCCTACTCATTAGTGCGGATAGAGGCAAACAGGAAAAGTACCGTATCACGGTGAACGCATTCGTAGATGTGAATGAATTCCACGTTTGTTGTTCTGACATGATAAGAGTGATAGTTCGACGGATAAACCAATTTGGAGTATACGAAAGGGGAGATGAACTCGTTCTTTAAACGTCAAGAAGTTGCTTATCATCGAACCTGTCAGGTTTATAAACAGAAATTACATAGCTAACATTAAAATGTTCTATGTAGTTCATGTTTATAAACCCAACAGGCACAAGTGCAGAAATACAACCTCATCGCATACTTGTCATGTTAAATGGCATTCAATCTAATATAAAGCTACAAAACCATGGTGATACTAAACGTAAAAATGTGTTAAGTTGATTGGTGCATCTTTATAATGTATGGCAAGTGGAAAAGGAGTACCATTTCCTCTCCATTTAGTTCGATTTAGCAAATGATGGGTGGTGTTTTCAAAATCAAAGGTAACAAGAGCAAAGAGAAGATTCCGATTTCCTGACCGTCCATAGATCGCCATTAGACCATATCTTGACCATTTAAAATATGCATGGCGAGTGATATCATAAATGTTTTATGTTGATTTTATGAGGGGTACTCGTAGAGATGCATTGAATGCGCATTACATTCTCAGCCATGCCAAGTGTATACACCATACACAAACCCCAAACTCTATTCCTATGAACAGGGATGCAGTAAATATTATGAGAAACGATGGTTGGGGTATCTGGCGCATGAGTATCACATAACGTCGTACAGCTATCTGCTAAGGAAGTGTCAACCCTTTTTGGCGCCAAATCTATCAAGCACTGTAACTTTTAAACTATAAATGTGATGTGCATAAAAGTATACATTTTGTTAATAAAATAAATCAGAGAATCAACTTTTGGTATCAAATTTCACTTACAATAGTGATTTTTACTTTTTTGCCCAAAAATCACTTTATTGGCGCCAAACATTTTCAGACAACCTAACAAAATCTGTTTTTGGTAAAAAATTCAAAAAATGTCGTCACATTTCCGGCTGGTATAGACAAATGTCCTCGGATCGGCGGGTGCGGAAGTATATACATACATAAACACATACATCTATGCTGAGGTATAACATGTATAGATATAAACAAAACAAAAGACACCATAGTGGCAAAATATGATACTGCCCAATGAAGCTAATGATTACGCCAACCATAATTGTGTACATGTAACATAGTATACCTCAGTTGATTGATAACAAAGAACAAAGCAATACTTTTTTATTTACAATAATTTGTATGCAATTCTGAGCTTAGTAGATACCTAACAGCAATGTTCCATGCGCTATATAGATATACGAAGGTCATCCACTAACCATAGTAATCAGTCTAACAACACACTCTGCCAGCAACAGTTGACCATGCAGAAAGTGTGCTATTTAGCGCACATAAGAATGGACGACGCACTTCCACAAATTCGAAGTTCTCACTCAAACCAGAACAGCCTACTCCAACACTATTTTACGAGAGATTTGTGCTATCTGTAGTAGATAGCAATGCATATCATTACACCCGGGCGCGCTTCTGTGTACATGCAGGCCCTTCGGGCCCTGAACTCATTTAACACTAATTGTGACAATTTATCGATTCAGCGTACTTTCCGCTCCGTGTTCCCCTGCCTATGGGACGCCACCCTCCACCCTAGTTCTATATTTACATTTAGGAAGTGGAAATATTATATGCATTCACTGAATATACAGGGTGTGTGAGTGTGACATTTACAACGGGGTACCCTCAAATAAAGTCAAAACTTTAGAGTAAAAGCTGGTGGCTTTAAAAAGAAAAAGGACCTATTTGCAAAAGAAAAGGAACATAATTATAGAAGAGCAAGAACCTATTTACAGAAGAAAGATAACCTATTAGCAGAAGAAAAAGAAATGTTCTGTGTAATCAATTGCATAACATGAATTACAAATAATTAGAAAAAAATGTTTCTACCTCATTCATCTGGAATCGCTATGCCTTTGAAAATATATAGCAAAACTTCATGTGATAGTTACTAACTGTAATATAGCTTCCACTTCCAAGTTTTATGGTAGTCTACAAATTAGTGTACATTTGTGTACATGTAAAACACAAACATCTTATTCTCTTGACAAAGGTAGATCTTATTCGAAAGATAAAATCGCGAGGGGTTAAAACTGACGACTACATTCACGCTTTCGTCGTCTTTAGGACGAATCCATGGTCGTAAATATCACAATTGTGTGGAAAGAACATTCCAATTTACAATATATAGCCTACAATTCATTTTTTGTTTCGGTATCCTTTTAAAATTAAACATTAGATTAACAACGGACAACATTAAACAATGACACTGAACCCATTTTAACTTAATGTAATTAGTTAGAGACGATACAAAATTAGTTCAGAGAGCAGCAACTCTCTTGTAAATCCATAAGATTATCCCAAAATAGAAGACTTCGTTTGGTATGGCTTTTATATACAGCATTCAAAAGTGTATAACTAATGGTGACAATAACGGGTCATCATTGGATATGAAGCACTTGTTGTTTGGTTTTTCGGATTGTTTCGTCAAAGTTTCGATGATCCGTTCTTGATGTCTATTCATTAAGATGAACATGATATTTATCAAGCGCTGTAATTTTGAACTATTAATGTGATGTATATAAAAGTATACATTTTTGAAAAGGAAATGAGTCGGAAAATCCTTTTTTTTGCTCAAATTTAACAAAAAATGCTGATTTTCGTTTAATGTTGACAAAAATTTATAATGCTCAAAATTTGGGGTCATTTTTGGCACTTTTTGGTCAAAATTAAATGTTATCATTATTTATGTTTAAAAAACCCCATTCCTAGAGATGTGTTTTATGATGATTGTGGTGCAATTTCGGCATTTTTTACTAAAAACTGATTTTGCTACGTTGTCCACAAAATATTGTTGAGCCAAAAAATGAGTATCCGGCTCATTTCCTTTCAAAACTGTATACACGTATAATACACATCACAATAATAGTTCAAAGTTACAGGCTTGATAAATATCATGTTTTTATGGTTCCCTTAATGAATAGACATCAACTTTCATATTTTGGGGTTAACACCCCACATCCCTTAGAGAGGAATTATTTTCAAGACGCCCTCGTTTGACTTGCGTGTTGCTTTACTTTATAAAAAAAAGTGATTCTAAGCGGATTCGAACCAGCAGCAGCACAGCAATCTTTGCATTCATAGACAGCGCTCTTATCGATTGAGCTACGGAGGGAACTGCCAGAGGAGCGCAAGATTATAATCTATAGGTATTACATTCTCAAAATCGATTACTGGTGTCACTATAATAGACGATTTAGTTAGCCGATTTTAACGATCTATACACAAAATTGCTGAGAAATTGACGAAGCTCAACGCATGGTAATGCATGAAAATTAAATATGATGAAGACAAATTAGGAAAGTTTAAGCAGCTGCTGTATTTCTTCTGATGAGCAATTCTCCACGAAAATGTTTAGCGTTGAAGTTCAGTATTTTCTTCATCCAATGCGTCAATGATCTAAGATCTATCATTGGTGAATTCTCTAATTTAATGTCACCTTTCATTGTTTCAACACCTGTAGCGACCTATGTTTATAACATGTAGGCCTGTGGTCGTATATATTGTCATCTATGAATAACGCCACCAGGCTCAAAACACCTGCACTTTTTTGTGATAAAAAATCAACAGAGGGCGGTTGCTATTATGTCCCAAATTTCAAATTTCTAAGGGATGTGACCCCCTTAATTGCTTAGGTTTCTCAATAGTGCTTTTTTAAATGTCCAAATGTGAAGGTACCAAATGCGCTTAACAAACTTGTGATGTACGGTACTACAATGGATAGTGGCTCTTCTACACGTTTCTAGAGTTAAAATGTCACAACACTATTCTACTATTCGATACTGTTAGCCCGTACAGCCTGGAATTTGCTGGGGGAAATGGAACGTGTGGTACAGCTGTGTTTTTGTCCGATTTAAATTCAGGCAATTGCGATGTCTTTAGTCAAGAACATTTGTGATGTAGACGGGGATTTAAAACGGGGACACAAAACCAAGACACTTGGTTGTATACGAGTTCATTTATAGAATTATCTGTACATGTTACAGTAGCCTATTTATTTTGACTTATACGCTTTCCTATAGGCACAGTTTTCCATGTTTAGTACGAACATATCAATATTTAATGGCCCAATATTGGTGGTGTAATTGTGTGGTAAATGTGAACATGTCACTGAAAACAGTGAACCTGATCTTTAAAGACACTCTATATATATTTGGAACAGACAGTTAGGTATTTAGAACAAACAGATAGTGCAAAATGTTAAGTCATTTCAAGGAAAGGATTTTGTTAATACAAAATATAACAAAACACCTCCATCTTCCAAATTGTTTGTCTTCAACATTTTCAAATCTTGTTTAGAATTATGTCAAATTTATGTTTTGCCCTCTTTTATGACTCCAATTATATACAACGGCAGGTGTTGTATGTATTCATGATGACGGGTAAATAACACTGCATGGTTCAACCAGAGAGTGATGATATAACTTTGTATTCATGGCTAATCGTATAATGCCTACTACTCATTAGTGCCGATGGAGGAAAACAGGAAAATACCGTATCACGGTGAACGCATTTGTAGATGTGAATGAATTCCACGTTTGTTGCTCTGACATGATAAGAGTGATTGTTCAATAACACAACCTAAGGTTGAAAATAAATCCAATCAGACAACCTCAGGTCGTATAATGATTGAACGTGTGCACGCAAGGTCTGGACACTTTGTGAAAAATGCTAAGTTCGAAAATGAATTCGACCTGAGGTTAGGTAACCTGAGGTCGAAAGGTGTATGAGCATTTCCATCTCTGCATATACATATACGCTGGTCTCAAGGATGAATTGTGGCCTTAAACCCCTGGGCACTGCCTGTCTCTCGTACAAGAATTACCATTGGTCAGTTACATAATATACCGTAATCATCTAGAAAACCAACTGCAATTTTGCTTACAAATATTTTGTGCTAATCTTTTTGAAAATTGTAAATATCCAACAATGTCTCTGATTGACACAATATTTGACACAATCGGCATAGCAGGTAGTTCTCAGGGGATTAAGTGGGCAGCAAAGAAACTGGATTTATTCTAAGCTCTTGTTGTATGGAGAAAAAGTCTTACTCTATGCCCGTTTGCTAAACACTAAAGATGCATTAATAGGCAAAACAAATCTTGCGTTGAGTATCACCATGGTGTTGTAACTTTAGGGAGTGTTCATAAATACCTTGGTGGGGGGTTGCAAAAAATTGAGGGGGGGGGGGGGGGATCAGAAGAAGAAAAATGTCCCCCAAAAGGGGATCACACAAAAGAATGGTACTTAATAGGGGGGATACAAAAGTACACATTTTACTTTTTTGGCGCTTCGCGCACACCAAAAAGGGTCCCATTTTTTCCGCGCTTCGCCCACAAAATAACCCACATTTTTACAATTACGCGCCGTCGAATCTAATAATGTTCGGTAACTTAGACATACAGTGGGGGATCAAGAAAAAAAATCACCATAAAAGGGGGATTAAGAAAAAAATTAACGGTGTTTGGGGGGATCAAGAAAAAAACCCGTGTCGGAGGCTCAAAAATGTCCAACCACCTCCCCCCCCCCCCCCCCCCCGCCACCAAAGTATTTATGAACACTCCCTTAGATTAGATCATATGCCATTTAGCTCGATAATTATGCAATGAGGTTGTTTATCTGCACTTGCGCATGTTTGGGTTTATAAACATGAATTACATATCGAATTAAGCATAAAGGCTCGATGGTAAGTAACATGACGTTAAAGAACGAGTTCATCTCCATTTTAGCTATGCACTAAATTGTTTTATCCGTCGAACAATCACTCTTATAATGTCTCTGAACAACAAATGTAGATTTCATTCACATCTATAATTGCGTTCACTGTGATGCGGTATTTTCCTGTTTTTCACATCGGCTCTAACATGACTAATGAGTAGGCATTATACGATTAGCCATGAATACAAAGTTATATCATCGCTCTCTGGTTGAACCATGCAGTGTTATTTACCTGTCATCATGAATACATACATGTACAACACCTGCCGTTGTATATTAGTAGGGGTGGGCAAATCTAGACTTTTTTTGGGAATAATTTACAAAACCCAATTTTTCTATGGCCAAATTTTGTGAGAAAAAAGAATATGACCCAAAAAATTGGTTAGATTGGTAAAATGCTAAAATTCAAAATGACTGCCAAATAGGATATTTTGCTCCATTTCTGAGCAAATATGGGTCTATAACACCAACTGATGTGGTATTTTATGTGTTTTCAAAGTCTCTGTATCCAAAGCGTTGATTCATTTCATATTTCTACTCGCTAGGGAAGTCATAATAACCTATTTGACCTCAGAAAAAATCAAAATGGCCGCCAAAACAGATATTTTCTCTTTTTTTGAGCAAAATCGGGTTAATAACATCAACTGATATGGTACTTTCTATGTTTTCGAGATCTCTGGATCCACAGTTTTGATTCATATCATGTTTTTACTCACTAGGGTAGTCAAAATAACCTGTTTGACTTCAGGAGAAATTCAAAATGGCTGCCAAAAAGGCTATTTTCTCTATTTTTGAGCATATTTGGGTTTATAACAACAACTGATATTGTACTTTATTATGTTTTCAATGTCTCTGAATCCAACATTTCCATTCACTTTATGATTTTATTTATCAGGATAATTAAAATGACCTGTTTGACCTTATAACAAAATCAAAATGGCCGCCAAAACAATATTTGCATGTAATTTAATATAGTATTCTCTCTGTAACGTCATATTATGTGACATTTTATATAAGGTTTCTCAATACTGGTATGTATTAATACTATTCATCATCATAGAGTGAATTGATTGAGAATGACATAAATTTAATATGGCCACCAACATTGGCATAATATGTATTCTGTTTTATAGAATTCCTTAGTCAATAAATGACATACTAAAAGTCTATGAATATTTTACAGATGCACGAGGTCTTAAATTGGAAACAATGTCATTTATTTAGTTATTTATGTCTCGAAATAGGAAATAACCTGTCGAATTAGAGATGTACAATTTGCTAAATGCTGTAAAGATGGCAAATGCTAATGAATGCCTCTTGCAAAACATGGTACTGGTTTACATAATGAGGCTACTTGTGATATAGATTTCTGTGAAACACCATGGTCACGGATAATCACAGATAGTTTCAATGTAGATTGATCTAGTGCAGAGTAAGTGGTCCTATAGCTAGTTTGCTCTCTTCATCAGTGTCCAAGGATGACAATTTTGATAACTGTTTGTGTCAATAACTTTAGCCGACATAGCAGCATAAAGTATAAAGCATAAAGCGTCTATTGCCTGAAAAAGTTTAAGTAGCAAATTACTCTTCAATCTTAGACAGCTCTTGGATTTTCTCCAAAAAAGATTGCGAATCCCATGCCAATTCCTATCAAGGGTGTCCGTTTGTCTCGTGACAATACCTATAGCAGGTTCATTAAGGGAAGAATGGTGTCCCCATATTGCCCATCCTCTAAGCAGGATGAAAATCAGTCGTTATGTATATAGGTTGACAGTCGACACTGCCAGATAATGTCTATGCCTCAATGACATTCTGGGTTGATTGACACCGTTCCAAATACTCTTTCTTAGACCTTTGAAATCCCATGTGATCTGTTTCATAGACACATGTGCTTGCATCAAGTTGTTCATTGTAGGCCTACATCAAGATAGAATAGGCATGCTGCATGACTTGGAGACAACAGCTTGGCATGTGCACTGAAAAGTATATTTATGTACTTGGAGAGGCGAAGACCTTTTCAATGTTTGAACAACTATGTAAACACATAGGTTTAACAGGATATGTATCAGGATTTTGATTATCTGATTTGATGGGATCCCAAAGTCATCCAATATTAAATGTTGCTCGGTCACCAGACCTGTTTTACATCCAAAAGTCAACAGAGCTATGTCTTCCATTGGCATGCACCATTTAGCATGTTTAGATATGGAAGTATTCTCATCTGGTTGAGGCTCATCGTCATTGCTTAAAAGTATGTCATTCTGAATATCTTTGATCCCCATCAGCAGATACATATCACTCTTTCCCAATGTTGGTCAAAGATAATGTTTTCCAATATGCCTGCTACATCTTGCATTGTCTTGTGGACTTGCTTTATAGTCAGCAAGGCACTAACATAGTCTTCCCCTTGCAAAATATGGAATAATGAACTATTTTCTCAGAATACATTAATAATCCGTGATTTTCGAGGCCATTTTGTATTTCCCTTGTAGTTATGGTGTCTAAATACCACATATAAATTATAAACAATACATGGATTCTCCTACCTGAAAAACCCCATATATTAATGTTAACATTGGCGAGTCTTTCATGGCATAAAATATCTGAATTTGTAAAAGATATGTCATTTGCCTTCACTTGCAAAATATGGATTAATGAACACTTCTGTCAGAATACATAAATAATCCGTGATTTTGGAGGCCATTTTGTATTTTACCTATAGTTATGGTGCCTGAACACCACATATATAATGTATAAGCCCTATACACATATTCTCCTACCTGAAAACACTAAAAACATGTATTAATTTAACGTTAATAGTGAGTCTTTCAAGATAGACAATTTTCAAAATGTGTTAACAATTTGTCATTTTGGCCGCCATTTTGTATTTTTCCTTAAAGTAATGGTTTCTCAACACCACAAGTAAAGTGTATAGACATTAAATGTATTCTCCTACATGAAAAACATCTAAAAACATGTATTAATTTAACATTGGTGAGTCTTTTAAGACAAGAAATCTTTAAATTCGTTAAAAATCGGTCATTTTTTGTTTCATTTTGTTTTTTTCTCTATAAATATGGTGTATAATATACCACAAATATAATTCATAATCACTACATGTATTCACCTACCTGAAAAAATCTAAAAACCTGTATTAATTTAACATTCATGAGTCTTTCCAGTCAGATAGACTTCTAAATTCATTAAACATTTGTCCTTTCGGCGGCCATTTTGAATTTTGCCATTTTACCAACCTAACCATTTGTCGGAGAATTTTCTTTTTGTCATATTCTTTTTTTTCGCACAATTTGGCCATAGAAAAACTGGGTTTTGAAAAATTGATACATATTTGCCCACCCCTAATATTAGAGGAACTGTTTTATAATTATGATTATTATTTATATGGGCCTTCCAAACGGTACAATAAAAGTGTATTTTGAATATTGTGCACAAAGTTCCCGGATGTGCGTCCAATATTCAAAAAATATTGCCAATATTATGTGTTCGGCGCAGAAAATGTGCGCGTGAGTATATGCGCAGAGAAGGTCAGTTCGGGCTAACTTATTGAGTCTTTATAAAAACAGTCTGTTATATAAATAATAATAATAATAATAATATTGAATGTCTTATTTCGGGTGATACAAGAATATATTGCACTCTCTATAAAAAATATTGGACACGTCTCCGACTCGTGCAATATTTTTATAGCTCGTGCAATATATTCTTGTATCACCCTCAAAGCCATTCAATATTATATAATTATGTATTGCAACGCATTTTATTATGACCATATGTTTGTAAAAACTTTGTATTGATTATATGAGAATATCATTATTAAGTTGTATGTTCTGTTTGGTTACAGAATGTATATAGGACTCTTTATATATCCCACTTGCAGATTTTAAAAAGAGGTACTAAATTGGAATGAGATCTGCATTCAGATCCCTCTCTACGTATTGCATTCATTGCATATTGATATATCCTATGAAACAATGACATTGTACGTAGATGAAAGCAAGACATACATCATCAATGGTAAGAAGACTAATTATCCAGCAAATCCCGGCTACATCAAGTTTTAAGATTAAGCTTGAGATGAATTCAAATTTGTTCTTTGTTAAATGACTTTTTAATGCAAAAAATAAATAGTTCTACATTCATAAATAAGGATTTATGTATATGTAATCACATAACATGATAATATAGCAAGGTAATATTCATTCATTTTGAGAGCAATAAACATGTTCTTTAAGAGTAAAATGAGTCATAACCATCATGACCATGTAGGCACTATGTTTATCACTACGACTCTGTAATTGCCTTCCAATACACACCACTGGCAATACAGAAAATCTGATTTTTCTCCAATATTTGTGGTTTATTTTAGCAGTAACCACTGGGGTTCCATTTCTTGTGGGTACCCCAGTTTTTTGTAGATGTCACACACAATCAACATGTATATATTTCCTAAGTGTAAATATAGAACTAGGGTGGAGGGTGGAATCCCAGAGGCAGCGGAACACGGAGCGGAAAACACACTGAATCGACAAATTGTCAGAATTAGTGTTTAATGAGTTCTGGGCCCCGAAGGGCCAGTATGCAACAGCGCGCCAGGATGTGAGCTGATATATATCGAGCTAAACGCTAAAGCATACAGGTAAACTCGGTATATAGTGAGCTAAACTCGGTATGCATACAGGTAAACTCGGTATATAGTGAGCTAAACTCGACACCTACAGCGATAACTGGATGACATATGGCAGCTCTGGCGTTCCTTATTAAATAGTCAAGACATCACTTTATGAGCGAGTATAATGGAGACCTATGGACGGTCAAAATACTGGATTTATTCTTGGCCTTTTTATTCTAGATTTTAAAAACATCTCCAATCCCTTGTTCAATAAACAAGAATGTAGATAAGGCTTATTTCATACCCAATTGCTACCTAAATATAAAGATGCATGCATTAATTAGCATGTTGAGTATATAAATCATGGATTTGTAACTTTATATTATATAGATCAAGATGCCATTTAACTCAACATTAATGCGGTAAGGCGAGGTTGTTTGTCTTCACTTGTGTATGTTGGGTTTATAAATATAACTTACATATTGCATTAAGAGCTTAATGATAAGCAACTTATAACGTTAAAGAGCGATTTTCATTTCTCGCCATTCACTGAATCACCCGATATATACTCCAAGCTTGCCATTAGATTGGGAAATTAGATATTGCTGCTATTTAGTCTCACTACTGTATAAAAGGCCCTTTAGCAGACAGACGTATCTCCTTAGAACAGTTATTTGACCTTTTACGTAGAGTTAAAGTTGGTGTAATATCTAAACATGAATATCAACCTGTCTTGAAGCCTGAGGTTGGATGAACATCGGCCTTCATTGTCAAAGGGGCTGACAGAGACTAAATATGGATCACTTTCCACGTGGCTATAAATGTTGCCGTAAACAAAACAGATTTTTAGCAACTTTTCTCAACTTTCAAAGTCTATCTCAAGGATAACCGAACCAATACTAGGCATGTTTGTACTTATGTTTTAACATTTCTCATAGTGATTCAAAATATGGTGATGAACTAAAATAATGTTGACATTTTCGAAACATTTTGTGAATTGTTGGAAGTGTCGTCTGCAGACGCCTGCCGCGTGGAAAGTATTAACATGGCTGTTTGAAGATGTTCCGTCGTATTGATATTAGAACAGCTTTTACTTCAATATAACCATGGTAACTAACAAATAAGTGGCACCGGAACGCCTCTTTAAACTAAGTCATTGACTCCCAAATACGGTTTTGAGGGCACTGCAATTATAAAAGTCAAGTCTACAGTTGGCAGCTCACATGGGAAAGTGAACTGTTAGGTTTACAAACAGCAGTCTGGAAAACGGAAAGCATGATGGTTTTGGGTAGTGACAAAGACGGGTTGAATAGCTGATACAATTATACGGATTTTATGTAATACTCATGCGCCAGATAAACCATCCTTAGGGATCACGTCAAAACTCGACCGCCCGGCAACCGCCGGTTACGGCCGGTTCCGTTCGGTTCTCACAAAACGTGTCGTCTGTTATAATATACACACATAATGAGGTCAAATAGTAACACTCTGGTGAACACGACCGGTTGCAAGTGCCTCGTCACACACGTGAGCAATAACATCTTGAAGTAATGGGCTCTTTTAAGACTTAAAAGTCCCAGTTGACAACCAGTACAATACAGCTATTGATTTTCGCTGGGGTTGGCTTTTTCAATCTGTTTATAGCTCAATTAACTTTTTTAAATCAATACCGAAAGTCTATGAATGTTGTTTTTTTATAGAACGATTATAGAGAGAGCTATTATGACCGCAAAGTAACAGATTGATAGTGTAAATTGGTCAGATTACAGCATTAAGTCAACCGGCGGTTGTTCAGTGTTGCATGCGCGAATATTCATATACCAGTAAAACATTTGACCTGAAAGAACCGGGCGGAACCGCCCGTAACCGGCAGTCAACGGGCGGTCGAGTTTTGACGTCTCCCCTTACTTCTCACTACATTATTGAATGCACCCTTGCCCTGCTGTTCATATTATTATTTGCTGGACTGAGAAGTTATTTCATTCAAGTTGGCATGGCATGGCTGATGATTTACATTGACTAAGTGTGATGCCCCGGGGGGTACTCAGTTACTTTTTGGTAGGAATGTGCCGCCAGCAAAATGGAAATTGACCCAAACATTTACCAATGTTCGGGGAGAAATGGACCCAAATGTTATCGGAAACCAACAATTTTCCTATTATAGTTGACAGATTTTGCTAAGATTTTGGTGAAAAACAGCAAAATGTAGGATTTTAGACCAATAAATTTACCAAAATGGCTTTGAAAGTGGGTCATCCATTTACCAGAGGGGGAACGATTTGTATTTATTATATAAAAATATTAATATCAATTTTATAAATTGTCTACAAGAAAATTGAGCAAGTGTAGCGAAGGAAATCTACTTTAGTAACATTTAAATGTAAAACAAATAAGAGAGCCAGTTATCTCAAGTGATGAGACACAAAGAGGGCGACCGCCATAAATCGGTTATTTTCCGAAAAAAATAAAATATTTACTCATTAAATTCCTATAATTATATAGGCAACACTCTACTACTAATATGACATTTTTCTCCGGTTTATCCTTGGTGTAAGATACCACGGAATGAATGTAGCCCAACATCCTCTATTGGCGGATTAAAGGATTATACAGCTTTATTTTGTAATGAGGTCTTTACACTAGAGTCTAACTTATGAATGCCCCAGGCGTAGCTAAGATTTTTTTCCGGGCAAGAATTACGACATTTTCGCAAAAGGTTGCCCTTAATATTTTTGCAGTCAGCTCAAAAAATTTGAGAGGGGTGGTTGGGACATGTTTTACACAAAACGCACTCGAAAAATGGTCCATGTAAGATGTCATAATGCCTATACACACTACATCCGGAGAATGAGGCGGGGGCACAATAGGGCTTGGGGCGGGGCACAAAGGGCGTTTAAGGTTTTTAAGGATTTTGTCTGCCACCCTGCCGCCCCCCCCCCCCCCCCCCCCCCCCCCCCCTAGCTACGCAACTGGAATGTCCTACACCAAGGATATACCGTTTCATCTCAAAGTGGTTTGATTTTGAATAACAATTATTTTTACTTCCTTTTGCCCCCTTTTCTCGGCACCAATAATTTGCCGAAAGAGCATTGTTTGTCTCTGCCAATACCACATATCATTAGCAAACATAATGTCACTGTTTCATGAAACAAATGTACTTAGAGAAACATGGCATACATTTTACGATACAAATCGAAAACTATGAATCTATAAATAACACGTATAGACAACTATCAATAAACACTATAACCAAGTGCTGTGGTTTTGTGTCCCCATTCCATCTACATCAGAAACGTACTTGACTTTAGACAGACATCTCAATTGCCTGGATTCAAATCACACACAAATAACAATGTACCACACGTTCCATTTCCCCTAGCACATGCCAGGCTGTATAAAAGTATCAAATAGTAAAATAAGATTGCGACATTTCTAACGCAAATGTGTCCAAGGATCATGTTAGGGAGCACATCAAAACTCGACCGCACGGCAGGACTGCATATCATTGTTTAGAACAATAGAAACCGGCTGCAACCGCAGGGAACCCCACGGAACCGGCGGTTGCCGGGCGGTCGAGTTTTGATGTGCTCCCTTAACAAAGTGTCGCTATTTCGTTGTGTGTTACCATTTGGTCTTTTTACACTTTAACTTGATTTGTGTGACAATTGGGACATGAAGTTACGAAAACACTGCAACCCATCACGTTATGGACCAAAGACAATATTATTGGTTGACAAGGAGCAAAACGTCAATCATGAGGAAATAAGGAAGACGAGTTATAATACACGAAAGATATTGCTATCTACTGAAGACAGCACAATTTAGGGTATTTTGTGTAATAACGAATAGACTACTTTGATTATATACCCTATACGAACACGGTCCCAACTGAAACAGTGTAGCGAACTACAATCAGGATACCTGAAGGTATACAGAGGGACGAGCACACAAATGTAAAAATTAATTAATTATGTTATTTTGTTAATCATATTTTAAAATAGCTTTTATTTAGTGTCAGTTTTTAATGTCACCATTTGTCATTCAATTTGTCTTAATAACTAAAAGAGTAAACAAATCCACAATATGTGTACATTGGGATTTTTTGTGAATGATTCATCCAAGATGATCAACATTTAAATCAGAAGATTTCTAGCTTCAATTCACCCTCGACTTTAAATAAAGGAGGCCGTGAATCATCAATCTATTTTAGAATGAGGGTTGGTTATAGATAATAATGTTAAAAATAATAGACCAATGAGATAGTGTGATTATAACCATCTACGACTGTTTATAACTCGAATTGCCTTGCCAATATATACCACAGGTGATAACGAAAGAAGTCGTCAGATTTTACTCCAATATTTGTATTTATTTTGGCGGGAAACATTAGGGTTCCATTTCTTCGGGGTACCCCAGTTGTAAATGTCACATGTACTCAACGTGTATATTCAGTGAATGTATATATTTCTTAGTGTAAATATAGAACTAGGGTGGAGGATGGAATCCCATAAGCTGCGGAACACGGAGCAGAAAGTGCGCTGAATCGATAAATTGTCACAATTAGTGTTAAATGAGTTATAGGCCTCGAAGGGCCAGCATGCAACAACGCGCCTGGGTAGCTTCAAGCCTGGGTGTTGTAATAAGTCCAAATCAGTGGAAAGTGCCGTTATGTTAATTTGCTAGTATCCTTCACAGTGCGTGAGGGGTCGTCCAGCAATCACAAAGAGTAGCAACTTTTTGACTGTGTTTGAAGCCATAATCAACACATAGATTCACAACTGTATTCAGTGGTACGGCTTTGACCGGGAAGAACAGCTCATTAACCGGGAAGAACAGCTCAAACTACATGGCCCAAATGTGGAAGTGATTTTTTTATTATCTGTTAATACAGTTTGTGTTCTGGGTGCGACCTTGGGTGCGACGGCACCAATGTCAATATGGTGGGTTTATATAGTACTGTTGGTTTTTTATCGAGCTCTTTTTTCGCGCCAGTTTGGGGACCCCCTCCCCCTCCTCCCCCGTTCTCAAATTTCTGACGAGGCGGCGGCAATCATCAGCCTGGTTAAGTTAATTTCCACCGGGAAAAAGTTAAAGTCTACCGGGAAAAATACCCTTTGCCCACCCTGTAAACATGGTAAAATATCCCAGATACGCCACTCATTATTGAAGGTAGAAATAGAAAGTTGTAAAAAAATCATATGTCCACTGAATACAAGACACAATTCCGGTCATACACAAGCTATTAAAAGAAAAGATACTAATTTCATTTGTTTCACTTTTACACTTAGCATCCATGCATCCGAACACTGAAAAAATAAAGACGAAATTAGTAAGAAAACGAATAGGCTTAGAGTATTTGACACATGTTGTAACAGTGCAAAACATATCAATCATTCTAAATTACAAAGGTTGACCTATGTCATACAAGAATTGTCAACAATAAATTATAAATCTGCAAGGAATTGTATCTAAACCAGGGAGAAATACATAACATAATGATAAAACAGAAGAATTACGAAGAAATTGATTGAATGAAAGAAATTCGACCCAATTTCTTGACGTGAATGTTGCGCTTCGGGGAAATTAAAAGAATGCGTATCATTATTACCTTGTACTGACGAGGGAAATTAAATGAAACATTATTAATTCAAAAGACACGAACATTTAGTCAATTTAGGGGAGGAATAATACTAGTCGAGATTAATCTGATCTGACATTTCGACTGAAAATTGAAAACCGCTAAGAAAGAAACCGTTTCTGGTACTGGCGTGTATGGCAACATTGCATCCCGATACACTTGTATTGACACGGGAAATTAGATAAAGGATCATTGTTACACACAAACATATGAACATTTTAAACAATTTGGAGAGAAATAAACGAGATTATTCTATTCTGACATTCTACTGACATTTGCATGTCATTACAGTTTGGAATTTAGGTATGCCATGCACGATCATTTTCAAGTACCCCCGTAGGCTTAAAAGGTCTAGTAAAATGCAATGATCATATTATAATATATGATAATTAATAGGAGTTATAAATTATGTTATTTACAATAGAGCGATAGTTCTAGTTTCCTACAATTAAAAATATGATGTGTTGATTCTAGAGGGTTTTTTTTAAATCATGAAGAGTCATTTTGTGAGTCTCGAACAGTTAAGTTTACTGTCAAATTAACACAATGATACACCTATACTAGTTTCGGCTTAATACACCCGGGCGCGCTTCGGCGTCTCATTTAACACTAATTGTGACAATTATCGATTCAGCGTACTTTCCGCTCCGTGTTCCCCTGCCTATGGGTCGCCACCCTCCACCCTAGTTCTATATTTTCATTTAGGAAATATATACATTCACTGAATATACAGGGTGGGGTGTGTGTGTCATTTACAACGGGGTACCCTCAAGAAATGGGATCTTGTGTTTCCCAAAAAAAATCAAAACTTTAGAGTGAAACCTGGTGGCTTTAAGAAGAAAAATAACCTATTTACAGAAGAAAAACCCTATTCACAGAAGAAAAAACATTTATAGAAGAGAAAGAAAATATTTACAGAAGAAAGATA
Source organism: Ophiura sarsii (assembly GCA_035610835.1). Taxonomy (NCBI): domain Eukaryota; kingdom Metazoa; phylum Echinodermata; class Ophiuroidea; order Amphilepidida; family Ophiuridae; genus Ophiura; species Ophiura sarsii. The sequence continues at coordinate 31,443,464 of CM069450.1, read as the reverse complement.
ACCTATTTGCAGAAGAAAAAGAAATGTTCTGTGTAATCAATTACATTACATGAATTACAAATAATTAGAAAAAATATGTCTACCTCATTCATCTGGAATCGCTATGACTTTGAAGATATATAGCAAAACTTCAAAGGAAAGTTACTAACTGTAATAGCTCCCACCTTAAAGTGTTATGATAGTCTACAAATTAGTTTACGTTCGTGTACATGTAAAACACAAACATCTTATTCTCTGATAGATCTAATTCGAAAGATAAAATCGCGAGGGGTTAAAACTGGCGACTACATTTACGTCTAGAATGAATCCATAGTCGTAAATATCACAAATGTGTCGAAAGGACATTCCAATTTACAATATGAAGAGCATTTTTGCAAAAGGGTTTACAGACCACTCCTACATGTTGCTCATTTCGCATTATTGAATTTGCATTGATTGACAAGTCCATGGAATTAATCAAATTATTGTATGGCTGTGTTCATTACTGTTTCTATGACTTGGATTAGTGCATCCATGCCCGCCAATTGAGGCACCAACAATACAAGCCACATTCCACATAATGAATAGCCATAATAATAATAATAATAATGGCATTTATAATGCGCCGTCAATCTAGGTAAAACTATTCCGAGGCGCAACATATATATAAAACAAAAATACAAATTAACATGAAAAATACATAAACAAGGATGATTTGCATATATACATGTACATGTATATAATACAAAGAAATCAATTATAAACTGAGTCAAATAATCTTGTTTTTAACAAGTTCTTAAAAGAGTCAAGTGAATCACAGCATCTTAAATTATAAGGTAGTGAGTTCCAGAGAGTTGGTGCAGCAACCGAAAATGCGCGATCTCCAAATGAAGAAGTAGTCCGTGGAACAACAAGTAAAAGTGTATCAGATGACCGGAGAGTACGTTTTGGATGATATGGAACAAGAAGATTAGCAATATAAGTTGGTGAAGTGCCATGCAAAGCTTTCCAAGTTAAAAGAAGAAGTTTGAAGTGAATCCTTTCGCGAACAGGAAGCCAGTGGAGATCTTTCAAAATTGGAGTGATATGATCAAATTTCCTGGTCTTAGTGAGAATGCGAGCAGCTGCATTTTGAGCGAGTTGTAGTTTGTGAAGTAAGTGATCAGTGATGCCAAAAAGAAGAGAATTGCCATTGTCAATACGAGAAGTTATAAGAGCATGGACGATAGTAGCTGCGGTTTCAAATGTTAACATCCATTCAAGAATGCAAAATGAGTAACAGGTAGAAGTGGATGTCGGCCCTTTTGCAACACAGCTCTTCATTTTTTATTTCAAATTTTACCCATAATCCCTAGTTCGCATTTTGCGACATCCGACGGGTTTTCACAGATCGCATCACATATATAGCCTACATTTCACTTTTTGTTTCGGTACCCTTTTAAAATTAAACATTAGATTAACAACGGACAACATTAAACAATGACACTGAACCCATTTTAACTTAACGTAGAGACAATAACAAATTAGTTCAGAGAGCAACTCCCTTGTAAATCCATAAGTTTATCCCAAAATAGAAGACTACGTTTGGTATGGCTTTTTGTCAACATCCTGGGATGTTGACATTTGAATTCAGATTTAGGTCTTTTGGTAGAGTCTATGAATTGCTTTCTCATGTATCTTTAATCAGTATTTGTACCCAGATGGCTTTAAAATGTATATTAGATCTGGATATGAAAATATGAACACATATGTTGTTACAATTGTGGAGAAATGGTTTAAATAATATAAAACAAATGATAGAGTTTTGTAAAATCTGCGACATTCGTCGTGTTAATAACTGAATTTAGTGGATTTGCAAATAGAACGGCAACTTTATACAATTTCGCGAGCAGACGGTTACGCTGGTTCCCTGCGCTGATGGTCTTCCCACACACTGTCCGACACTAACTAATTACCGGGGTCCAAGTGTGATTATTATGGGATAACAACGTGGTGGAATTCTATCGAGTGGAAATCATCGTCTTTTCTTTAGCTGCTTATACTATTTTCCGAAGCTGGCGCGGCGATGATAGCTGGGATGCAAATGTGTTAAATAAACCTTGATTCTGCTGCGTAACGTATGTTTGACCGATCGTGAAACATCTGAAAATTATATTGAATCAACATCAAAACATGTTAAATGCTCATGCCTAGCACGTCTGCGATTATTATGGGATAATTATGGCGCAATATTATTTCGCTGCTGGTGCTCAGTTATGAATAGAGAGTTATAAATGTATTAAAGGGGCACTAAGAGATGTGTTGGAGGCTGCGCCCTCAATTATGATAAAAACTGGGATTAGTATATTTTTATAATTGTATTACATGCATGAACTTACACCTATAAGGATTAAGAAAAAATAGCCCTATTACAAGTAAACGTCGATTCAAAAATGCCGGCTCGTAGAGCCGCAACGCCGCATTTTACGTCCGACAGTATCCCCCTGCAGTACGCGTGATACATAACGCGAACCATATTTGCATATTAAAAGAATATTCATTTAAAATATTCTTAGTTTTTTTAGTCGGGTTAATCATCAAATGTTGAGATACACAGGTGGGGCCTCATGGGATAGAATAAATGAGTCAGACGATGCCGGTTTCAGAGAGAAAAGTGGGCCCAGCATTAAAACAAAGAGTTTTTGTTAAAATACATCATACACTGTCTAAATCTTCTTTTTCATATTTCCTTTGTGTCGTCTGTTAAAGGTATATTATGTGATCTTTCCAGGGAACGCCCTCAACATAGAAAAAAAAATTGAAAGAAGATTTTCTTGCAGATTTACATTTCTGATCATAAATCGTACATACATTCCAAGTTACAGGGCGATACGATTCTTAATCATGTTAATTACTTCAAAATCATGATTTTAGAGTGAAAATAAACTGTCGGATAACTCCGACAGTTTATATTTTTACTCTAAATTCACTCTAAAACCATGATTTTGAGGTAATTAGGAATCGTATCGCTCTGTAACTTGGAATGTATGTATGATTTATGATCAGAAATGTAAATCTGCAAGAAAATCTACTTTCTAAAAATTAATAATGAATAGAGGGCGCTATCTGGAAAAGATCACATAATATGCCTTTAATTTCATTTTAGGATGTTGACCAGTTTTTTGTAAATACCTTGTTTATACAGCATTCAAAAGTTTATAACTAATGTTGACAATAACCGATTTTTCATTGGATATGATTAGCAATGGATGCACCACGTCATGTTTGTTTTTTCAATACTTATCGAATTTAGTGTATTCGGATTGTTTCGTAAAAGTTTCGATGATCCGTTCTTGATGTCTATTTATTAAGGGGGTGTCAACCAAAAAAACATGATATTTATCAAGCGCTATAATTTTGGACTATTAATGTGATGTTTATAAAAAGTATACATTTTTGTGGAGGAAATGAATCAGAGAATCCGATTTTTGCATCAATTTCTATCAAAAAAGCTGAATGTCTTTTAATTTTTGGCACTTTTTGGTCAAATTAGAAGCTAAATATATTTATGTAAAAAAACAACCATTCCTAGAGAAGAGTCTTTAGATGATTGTGGTGCAATTTCGGCATTTTTTACCAAAAACTGATTTTGCTACGTTGTCCACAAATGTGGAGCCAAAAAATGAGTCTCTGGCTGGCTCATTTCCTTTCCAAAAATGTATACACTTATAATAAACATCATATTAATAGTTCAAACGTTACAGCGCTTGATTAATTTCATATTTTGGGGTTAATACCCCCTTAATTGCTTAGGTTTCTCAATAGTGCTTTTTTTAAATGTCCAAATGTGAAGGTACCAAATGCGCTTAACAAAATCGTGATGTACGGTATAGTACTACAATGGATAGTGGCTCTTATACACGTTTCTAGAGTTAAAATGTCATAACACTATTCTACTATTCGATACTTTTAGCCCGTACAGCCTGGAATTTGCTGGGGGAAATGGAACGTGTGGTACAGCTGTGTTTTTGTCCGATTTGAATTCAGGCAATTTGCGATGTCTTTAGTCAAGAGCATTTGTGATGTAGACGGGGGATTTGAAACGGGAGACACAAAACCAAGACACTTGGTAGTTTACGAGTATATAAATATAATTATCTGTACATGTTACAGTAGCCTATTTATTTTGACTTATGCGCTTTCCTAACAGCACAGTTTTCAATGTTTAGTACGAACATATCAATATCCAATGGCCTAATATTGGTGGTGTAATTGTGTGGTATAAATGTAAACAAGTCACTGAAAACAGTGAACCTGATCTTTAAAAACACTCTTAAGTTATTTGGAACAGACAGTTAGGTATTTAGAACAAACATATAGTGCAAAATGTTAAGTCATTTGGCAAGGAAGGGATTTTGTTAATACAAAATATAACAAAACACCCTCCATCTTCCAAATTGTTTGTCTTCAACATTTTCAAATCTTGTTTAGAATTTTGTCAAATTTATGTTTTGCCCTCTTTTATGACTTCAATATACAACGGCAGGTGTTGTATGTATTCACGATGACGGGTAAATAACACTTGCATGGTTCAACCAGAGAGTGATGATATAACTTTGTATTCATGGCTAATCGTATCGTATAATGCCTACTCATTAGTACCGATGGAGGCAAACAGGAAAAGTACCGTATCACGGTGAACGCATTCGTAGATGTGAATGAATTCCACGTTTATTGTTCTGACATGATAAGAGTGATTGTTCGACGGATAAACCAATTTGAAGTATACGAAAGGGAAGATGAACTCGTTCTTTAAACGTCAAGAAGTTGCTTATCATCGAACCTGTCAGGTTTATAAACAGCCATTACATAGCTAACATTAAAATGTTCTATGTAGTTCATGTTTATAAACCCAACAGGCACAAGTGCAGAAATACAACCTCATCGCATACTTGTCATGTTAAATGGCATTCAATCTAATATAAAGCTACAAAACCATGGCGATACTAAACGTAAAAATGTGTTTAGTTGATAGGTGCATCTTTATAATGTATAGCAAGTGGACAAGGAGTACCATTTTCTCTCCATTTAGTTCGATTTAGCAAATGATGGGTTACAAGGGCAAAGAGAAGATTCCGATTTCCTGACCGTCCATTGATCACCATTAGACCATATCTTGACAATTCAAAATGTGCATGGCGAGTGATATCATAGATGTTTTACGTTGATTTTATGAGGGGAACTCGTATAGAGATGCATTGAATGCGCATCACGTTCTCAGCCATGCGAAGTGTATACACCATGCACAATCCCCAAACTCTATTCTTATGAACAGGGATGCAGTTAATATTATGAGAAACGAGGGTGGGTGTATCTGGCGCATAAGTATCACATAACGTCACATAAGTGTCAACCCTTTTGGGTGCCAGGTGTATCAAGCACTGTAACTTTTAAACTATATGCATAAAAGTATACATATTTTCTAATGAAATGAATCAGAGAATCAAATTTTGGTATCAAATTTTACTAAAAATAGGGTTTCTTACATTTTTGCCCAAAAAACGCTTTATTGTCCACGATATAATGTATGGGCCTACTCACTGCAAAATGAAATGTATTTAGCTTCACACTTTCCACGCGGCAGGCGTCTGCAGACGACATTCCAAAATTTCACAAAATGTTTCAAAAATGTCAACATTATTGAATTTTATTACCACATTTGGAATCACCATGAGAAATGCATTGATATAAGTACAAACATTCCGAGTTTTGGTTCAGAAATCTTTAGACCTTGAAAGTTTGGAAAGGTTTTTGTTTTGTATAGGGTAAAACCAATAGCCGCATGAAAAGTGTTAAGTGCAACCTTATAGTGTCTAACAAGCGTGCAAAGAGTATAGTAAAAACCTTCTCATCGTTCATTTCGATAAACAACTAATGTGTGATGTTTTCAAAATCAAGAGCAACAAGGGTCAAGAGTAAGTCCTGTTTCTTGACCGGCCAAAAATATGATGTCCTAACTGTTTCGATGTGTATAGTTTGAATGGCGAGCGGTAGTTATGAATATCATTAATGTTCTATGTTCATTCTAGTGATGCATTAAAGATGTACAGTACGTTTGTGCAATGTTAATGCTTAGCTATGTCAAGAGAGTGTATCGTGAACAGGGCAAGGACTAAATAATGTAGTGCGAAGTATGGAGGGGGATTTCTGACGCATGAGTAGTACATAATCGCCTACAGCATTCTGTCTGCTATTCAACCCGTCTTTGTCACTACTACCCAGACCATGATGCTTTCCGTTTTCCAGACTGCTGTTTGTAAACCTAACAGTTCACTGTCCCATGTGAACTGATAAATAAAGACTTGGCTGTTAATTATAGTGCCCTCATCAATGGCTCATGTTAAGTTATTATGCTCCTAAATTGTGAGTCCGATAGAAGTAAAAGCTTTTGAATATCAATACATTTCACGACATATTTCAAAGCGGCGCCGTCCCCATATTTCAGTACGTAAATAGACATTCAGTGCTCAAAAAAGTAACTTGTCAGGTAATAGTACATTCACTCATAACTCTAGAACTGTACTATGGTACTATGAAGTAAGTACAAACATGCCTAGCATTGGTTCAGTGATCCTTAAGATAGACTTTGAAAATTGCGACAGGTTTCTGAAAAATCTGTTTTGTATAATATGGTAAAACTTAAAGGGGCATTTAAGAGATGTGGTGGAGGCAGCGCCCTCAATTACAAAAATATATGATAAAAACTGGGATTTGTATATTTTTACAATTGTATTACATATATGAAATTACACCTATGAGGATTAAGAAAAATCAGCCCTCTTTGTACAACAAAACGTTGATTCAAAAATGCTGATCTCTGGCAGATCAGCATTTTACGTCGGACAGTATCCCCCTGCAGTACGAGTGATAAATAACGCGAACCATATTTGCATAGAGGGCGTTTTTCAATAAATAGCAATGGTATTGTTTTAATCAAGTTTTGCTGTGTTTTTGTTGGTAGAAACAACAATAATGGCAATTTTTAATCTTGAATTCTGAAGTAAAATTTGTTTAAAGATTAAAAATGTCAACACCACTTAATGTCCCTTTAATCATAAAAGCCGCGTGGAAAAGTGTAAACGAGCTTCAACTTGAATGTAACATCTTATACTATTTTTTATTATAGCCAATTGTCTCCTTTTTTAGTTTAAGATATTGTTCATGAATGAAAATCGGTTAACAATTAAGAACGATACACCGAAAAGAATGACACAAAATACCATTTTCATTTATTTTTTCCTTGGGCTCGTAACATACTTGTCACACGTGTATGAGCCGCATTGATCAATTGAAGCATCACTGATTCTCATCTTACTATCGACCGGTAAGTAGTCGTTTACACTGTCCACGCGGCTTTTATGATAAGTTTTACCATATTATGATACAAAACAGATTTTCAGAAACCTTTCGCAATGTTCAAAGCCTATCTCAAGGATCACTGAACCAATGCTAGGCATGTTTCTACTTACTTCAATGCATTTCTCATGGTGATTCCAAATATGGTAATGAAATTCAATAATGTTGACATTTTTTAAACATTTTGTGAATATTTTTGAATGTCGTCTGCAGACGCCTGCCGCGTGGAAAGTGTTAATCAATAATCTACCTATTGCTTCACCGAGGCTATCTGATGAAAACCAAATGCAGACATAAAAAACGTACTTTGTTTTTACTTTTGACACAGATTTGTTAATATTCAGTTAATCGTCACGTGCAATTATGTCAAATTAAAGAGAGGTTATTATCTCTCTTCAATTTTGTGATTTAATAGTTAACGCTGGAGCGACAATTTTGGAGTTATGAGCTAATTCTCAAAAGTAGGACATCTGTAATTGATAACAACTCGACATTTTCATAGCCAAAGTCAAAGAAGAAAAACAAATAATCCTCTTGCTTCACAAATTCATAATTAAATGAAATAGATTCTATCAGGACTAAACCCTCCAACCTTAAATGTGCATAAAAGGTCAAAGAAACTGTTCTAATGAGATGTCTGTTTTAAAGCATGAATAGTGAAAATAGCTGCAAATAGCTGCGATGGGTCCTAATCCAATGAAATTCGGGCCTAGAGCATATCGGGTATGAATGTAACAGCGATTCATTAAATGGCAATGCCAGTACATCAAACTAGCTAGCTCATTCGGCGTCGCGTCGTGCCGTATGATTTGTAAGTCTTCATCGAATTTACTTTAACATGTTCAAAAAGGTCAAAGAACTGTCCTAAGGAGATAAGTCTGTTCAGGGGCCTGGTGTATGTATGTACATTGAGAATAGCAGCAATACCTGATATCCCAATCCAATGGCATTCGGGCCCAGATCATATCGGGTGAATGAATATCAGAGCGATTCAATGAATGGGAGGACAAGTACATCAAGCCAACTAGCTCATTCGGGGCCGCGTCGTGTCGTATGAAATATATTGTAAGTCTTCATCAACAATACTTGAAAACGTTTGATCGGAAAACAATATCGGTACAGACACTTTAGATGTTAATACACTTTGATTTAGTTTGATATCTAACATTCAGTGTTTCCGATCACGTCATGAATGATCACTTGCAGCAGCAGTTGGTCTATGCAGACGTATCATCATTGCTCGAATAATACCGTATATCAGCAAGACCTCTTTCCCAGTACTTCTATATAAGAAAGGATGTTTTTCTGATGTTGCTATACATGTACGATAGTATAGTTAATCACTATCTACTGAAGACAGCACAATCTCGGTCGGGTATATTATTGTCAGAGCGTTTTGTTAATGTTATTATCTTAAAATTCGCAGTGCATTGTCCAATGTTTCAACATTGCTATCTACTGAATAGACTGCACACTAGGACTCTAGGAGCAGTTGTTTATTTGATCCCAAAACATGGAAGGAAAGAACCCAGACAGATCAAGGGAATCCCTATACTGTGATAGACTACCTGCAGATATTAACACTTTCCACGCGGCAGGAGTCTGCAGACGACATTTCAAAAGTTTACAAAATGTTTTAAAAAAGTCAACATTATTGAATTTCATTACCATATTTGGAATCATCATAAGAAATGCATTGAAATAAGTAGAAACATGCCAAGCATTGTTTCATTAATCCTTGAGGTAGACCTTGAAAGGTGGGAATGGTTTCTTAAAAATCTATTTTGTATATGGTAAAACCAATAGCGGCGTGGAAAGTGTTATGTCAACCCAATGGCAGGAAAGTATATGAACCAGGGCGAGGTGAGCGGATATGCCCGCCTGCTAATTGAATTCATAATACCCATAAAGACAATATAATGAGCAGGTGTCATCTGTAAGTCATTTCTTGAAAAATATGTCTTCGCGAATATCATCTTGCTAGTGCGGATTTTTTTCACTACAAAATATTGCTTTGTGTTTCATAACATTACGTATTTAATTCTGTCTTAGCTGTTTTTAAAGCTTGCAAAATGTTTTTTGAATTTATATTGTTTTCTGAAATAGTTTTCATGTGAAATTTACGTGGTATCTCTAGTTACGATAAACACTATTGCGTTTGGTCAAGGTTTATTCATTTGTATTGTATTTGTTTTTTAAACATAAAAAGAAGAAAAAATGTGTCCGTTTATACCCAGTGTGCAGTGTGGTGAATGGTGGTATAAACATAGGTTTAGATATAACGTACGGTAAGAATAGAGACAGAAAAACTGGGGTTTTCCTATCATTTTGAGAATTGGGTACAGGAATTTTATCTGGGTCTAATCGCTCTTGTAAGCATTTACGGGACTATTTACATGATTTATGAGGCTTGTAGTAATTTACATGACCTGTACATCATTGCATCTTCCTGTGGGATAAACTTTGAATGGTTGAAGGTTTTCGTCTTCCGCGGGGCTTAATTATTGCAAGGCCATTGAATACGTAGCGGCATCGGCTGTACGTTTCAGCTTTGATCACGGTGAGTCGGTGACCGTTTTTAAATGAATTATATAGTTGCAAGTATTACCATTAGACCCACTTCCAGGCACTAATGTGACGCCTCTCTATCATTGTCTGTAGGGACGGGTTTCGCTAACAAATGCTTCAAGCGACAAGATAACGTATCAATTTGTATGCAGACGATATTTGCACCCCCCCCCCCCCACTCCCACCCCACACCTCCACACACAAAACGAACAAGATGTTACTTTTACTTTTAAAATCACTATAATGTATAGATGATGTTTACACTACGCTTTCTATTCTCCACGTTATACCCCTGTCACACATACGGCGATCAGGCCTTGCGCTTGCGTTACGCTGAAAAAAGTATCAAAACGATTGATTGAAGAACCGATTGGGGACGCAATGGACACTGGCTAGAGCGGGAGAGGGGCCTCATTTAACACGCAGGAAGAAAGCGGAAATCTGCTCAAAATTGTCATTTTCTTACAACAAGGTAGCTCTTACTCTTAGTACGCTCCTATCTCGCTCATCAGATTTTAACGGCGCTCTTATAACGACCCATTGTGTTTCTACGTTAAAGTCTCACTGCTCTTCCATTCACTGTAAACATTTTTTAAAGCCTACAAAATTTTTGTGAGTTTCTATTGTTTTATTCTAAATAGTTTTCATGTGAAATTCACGTGATATCTCTAGTTGCGATAAACAACATTTACGTTTATTCAAGTTTTATTCATTTTACTGTATTATTTTTTTTGTGAAAATAAAATACTGTTCGTTTATGCCCAGTGTGCAGTGTGGTGAATGGTGGTACATTCATAGGGATATGACGTAAAGTAGGCTAAAGACTGAAAAAGTGGGATTTACCTATCATGTAGAGAAGTTGACAAAAATGTTAATTATTTTTTTATCTTCTTGAATTGATTTCTATTCTAAATAGCCTAATTAAAAATTATTTTATTAATTCCCTTTTTAATTTTTATGATTGTTTTTCCACAATTTTTTTCACAAATTTGATGAAATCGTAAGAAAATTTCAAAATTCGTAATTATGGATCGATCGAAGCTATTTATATGATTTATGATGCTTGTAGTAATTTACATGACCGGTACATCATTGCATCTTCCTGTGTAATGAACTTTGAGTGGTTGAAGACTTTCTTCTTCCGCGGGGCTTAATTATTGCAAGTCCATTAAATACGTAACATCATCGGCTGTACACTTCAGCTTTGATCAAGGTGAGTCGGTGACCGTTTTTAAATGAATTATAACGTGGCGAGTATCGCCATTAGGCACACTTCCAGGCCCTAATGTGACGCCTTGCTATCGTTGACTAGGGGCGGGTTTCCCTAACAAATGCTTCAAGCGACAAGATAACGTATCAATTTGTATGCAGACGATATGTACACACCACCCCCCCCCCCTTTTTTTTTTAAATCACTCTATGTATAAATTATGATTACTCTACGCTTTCTCCACGTTAAATAACTTTGCCCGTCTTGAAACGAAATGTTCAGAAATCTAAGCAAAACTCTGTGTATTTGAAATTACCGACTGGTACAATTTTGATTGGTCAACTTATTACGAGTGACACCGGATCCATTATTTGCAATTTTTCAGACAACACCACTTGTGTAAAAATGATAATATTTTTCAATTGAACTGTCTAAAACAATATTCATTGTTTATCTATATTTTCCATATAACTCTTGAGTGCTATTAATTTCAATATTCCAGCTCATGAAACCATACCACCCTTCATTTTTTCTGTTCGTATACTTAATAGCAGACTCAAATGTAAACACTGTTGATATAATGAAATTGGACTGAATTAAGTGTATGTTATTATATGGTAGGAAATTGTATACCACCCATAAAGTGGACATGAGTGTCGTAATATTCGTAATACCTATTCGATAAGAGTCTGTATACTGAAGCCATCCAGTTATCTAGCATCTTTTAACGTTTTAAATTCCCCTACTTCATGATAATACGAGACAAAATCAAAATAACTTTGACCGTACAATTGGATGGACAACTGACCGCCCAGAGGTTCATTAAACTACAACTATCATCAAATCGTTTGAGGAAAAGTGTACTTAAGGTCCTAGATTCTGGACTGTACTAGTATCGTGCGATACTGGAACACCCAGTATCGTCCGATACTTGTACAGAGTCAGTGTTTCTGTGTCGGCCGATACTGGAACATAAAAAATGTTCCAGTATCGGACGATACTGGAACATAATTTGGTGTTCCAGTATCGTCCGATACTGGAACAACGATACTGGAACAGTAAAATCGTATCAGTATCGAGCGATACCGGCAATTTGTATGTTCCAGTATTGAACGATACTGGTATACCAGTATCTGGGACCTAAAGTACACTTTTCCGTCTGCATTATACTGAAACTATCCAAAAAACGGCGTACATTTGCCTACTTCATGACAATACGAGACAAAACAAAATTACAATGACCGTACAATTGGATGGACAACTGACCGCCCAGAGGTTCATTAAGCAGCAACTATCATCATTTGCATGTTTTAAACTATTTTGTGAGGTGGAAAGGTTGTTTTTACTATAAATTTAGTGTAAACTGGGCTCAAAAAGAAAAAGAATTCACATGGTCATATCTTGAAAATCTGTCCATCAAAATGAACCAAAATGACACACAGGATTACTTCAATACTCTACTCTAATGACATGGCAATATCCAAACTGTTACTTTACTGACATAACTGAAAAATGCACAGGCATGGAACTGCTTGCTGTATCACCTGTCACAGCCTCGAAATTTCGGCAACATAGAGTTTAAGGCACATGAAGAAGTCAAAACAAATTGAAATGAAGGTAATGTCAGTTACCCAAACACATACATCAATAGCAGTAGCAGAAGCAGTAGCGATAACAGCAGAAATAGCAGTAACAGCAGGCTACCAGTAGAAGGAGTAGCAGTAGCAGTAACAGCAGGCTACCAGTAGAAGAAGTAGCAGTAGCAGTAGCAGTAGCAGTAGCAGTAGCAGTAGCAGTAGCAGTAGCAGTAGCAGTAACAGAAGTTGAACCACTAGCAGAAGCTGAAGTAGTAGCAGTAGAAGCAGCAATTGTAGTAACAGTAGCAATAAAAGTAACAGTAGCAATAGAAGTAACAGTAGCAACCAATTGCAGAAGCAGTAACAGTATATAGAAGTAGCGAGCAGTTAGCAGTGGAAATCAGGAGCTGTCGCAAACACTACAATCATAGAAACAAGGTGTTCGAGCACTTAGGGAACAGTTCCATTTATACGCGATAAATTTATCGCGACTGTATCGGGGCCTAATATGTTTTTGACCCGATGTTTTTCAAGTTGATACGCGATAAAATAGTCATCAGGCCCCGATAAAATAGACATCGGGGCCCGATACGAGGCCTCTGCCATACCCTGGGGTATGTTTAGCAAATAGAGCGGGACATTGTTTAGCAAATGAAGAGGTATTTTGCAAAAGGGCCTACATCCACTTTGGCTCTTATCGAGAAAAAGTCAAAAAACTGTTTCTAAATATTCAAGTTGAGCAATTGAAAAACTGAATGGATTATGAAAGAGGTACACTACATACTAATTGAAATTGATATAAATTTTAAATGTGCTAGTTTTAAAAAAAAATTAAATCATGTTTACATTTTTTGAAAATTTGGATGTAGGCCCTTTTGCAACAAAACTCCATCTGTTTGTACATAAAGAAAAAATACCACACACAAAAAATCATTTATTTTAATCATTGAAAATAAATAAGTTTGATATTGAAATGTATAGGTCACAATCATATGTTTCAAGGAAATAAAGTCATTTTTTTCAAAAATACCTACATCTCATTGTAAACAGCCATTTAAGTTGTTGTTTTGTTGCAAAAGGGCCTGTATCCCGATATAATTCTGGATATAGGCCCTTTTGCAACAAAACAACAATTTCAATGGCTGTTTACAATGAGATGTAGGTCTTTTTGAAAAAAAATGACTTTGTTCCCTTGAAACATATGATTTTCCCTATACATTTCTATATCAAACTCATTTTTTGAAAAAATGCACCATAGCCCTTTTGCAAAATACCTCTTCAAATACACGAGGATAATACAATTTACGTTAAACATCCATAATCAATAACATTATCTCTAAAAACATGAAATGCTGAATTTGTACCTTACAACTAGAATAAATAACCCGAAGCTCTATTTACATACCGACCACTTATCTTTCGTTATATTTAAACAAGCGGTAATACGCTACTCGATAAATAATCCTTTGCTACTCGCAACTGTACGCGCTAAAAATCTCATCGGGGCCTGATAAAAAACTCATCGGGGCCCGGAACATTCTCGCAATTTTTATCGCGTACAAATGGAACTGCTCCCTTACCCTTGTTTGCACCTTTTTACCATATAGTACGCGTTACTAGAGTCATGTGGAGAAAAAAATTGCATCTGCAAGCCTGAAAGCTCCCCTTCAATATACCCTCCCTCCCCCTCCAATCAGTGTTGCTATGGCCACGGGCTGAGGTTTGGCAAGTTGGGCGACTCAACATTGATCAGGGGGAAAGGGGATGACTTTACATTAGGCCTACTAAGTGTTCGAACACTTTTTTCTAGCATTGTAGCTATTGCAAGCAGACACAGCAGCAGGTAGCATTAGTAGTTACAGCAGCAGAAGCAACTGCAACAGCAACATACATCAACAGAAGCAGAATCAGCAGTTGCAGATGTACAGCGTGAGTCAAAAAGAAGTTGATCGTGAATGAATATTTATATCCAAAATATCCAAAAATGTGTGGCTACTGTTATAAGTAGCAGTAGCAATTGTAGTATACTGTCGGTGTCCCCTACCACGTCTACTAATAGCAAAGACATCTAATCACGTGCTTATTGCAAGATGTCTTGATTTATTTTTTAAAATATCGTTTTCATGTTCTAAACTGCTGATACAAATGAAAAATGTATATGTATTGCTACGGAAGATGTATATGTTTTTTACGGAAAATGTACATGTATTGCTACGGAAAATGTATATGTAGCATTTCCGAACCTAATAAAGCCCGTCCTTGTTCTGTCTTGTATATGATGTTGTGGGATTCTTATTGTGTATTTTAGTAGAAAGTGTTTGTTTATGCATTGTTTGTTTTAAGGGGTAGACCATAAACAGGCCTCATTGGCTTACCAGTCTACTCCTCCATATTGTGTTTTTTTATGTATTTTGATGTATTTTTATGTGAAAATAAAGATTGATACTTGATACTTGATACTTGTATTGCTACGGAAAATGTATATGTATTGGTACGGAAATGTATATGTATTGCTACGGAAAATGTATATGTATTGGTACGGAAATGTATATATATTGCTACGGAAAATGTATATATATTGCTACGGAAAATGTATATGTATTACTATTGCTACTGCTATGCTAGGTAGTATGTTTTTTACCATAGGTAGCAATGATATCTGCACTGCTCGAAAGTAGAGCTAACGTGTTGTTTTTCATCACAATTTTATGATTTATACTTTCTACAGATGATAGCAATTGAGCGATATAAATGCTTAGCCATGCCAAGTGTATAAACCAGGCATATGCAGTGAACAGAGCAAGGACTCGGTAAATGATGTGGTGAGAATTGGGGATAGGGATTTATGGCGCATGAGTAAAACGTAACAGCCTACAGCATTTCATCTGCTATCAAGCCTGTCTATATCTGTACCAAAACCATCATGCTTTTCGTCTTCCAGACTGCTGTTTGTTAACCAACATTTCACTGTCCCATATGAACTGGCAAATGTAGACTTGTTCTTTAATTAGACTTAATTGCAGTACTCCACAAATATTTGGGCGTCAATGACTTACGATTGTAGTTTAGAGGGACGCCACAATGCTTTCAATTATGTTGCCTTATTGATGTTAAAGCTTAGTATGACATATTTTCAAGTAGCGTTTGCAACATTTCAGTAAAAATACACTTTTTGGGGGTCTTCACAGTCCCCTTTAGACACTTTAGGTCAAATGTTCCCCGCGCTTCATGAAGTTCATGTGCGATTTTATGCTCCAAAGCTAGGAATGAAAATGCAATTTTTTGAAATTCTAATAGAATGAGCAGAAATCGTCAGTAAGTCGTATCAAGAAAAAAAAGTCTTCACGATAAATTCATAAGCGAATGCGGATTTGGTTTTTCCACCAACTTTAAGAGGTAGCGTAAGAACTGTTTTGAAAATATTTTTTTGGGTCTTCCCGATTTTAAGAAATTAATGAAATATTTCTATTTGGGTGTGGGAAACAATATCGCATTATAATTACCTAGTGCTAAGTCGAAACAATGACATGCTTTATTCAGCACATGGAGTTCTGAGATATCTACTGCTGATAGCAATGGAATGTATGTATGTGCGTGCGGCTATTGTTATACGAGGGTCACTCAATAAGTTCTACCTCCTCCCTCATAACATCGCTAATATTAATGTCAACCTCATGACAATTGTCATGGTTATAGCTCCGAATCATAGCTACAAATTCGTATTAAATGATAATTGATATCTGTTTAACTTTTGTTATGACGCGGTCAAAACCAGAGAGAGATTTTGGACAACGGACACAGAAAATTACCTTAAAATGTTACACATGTTTTTCGGGTGTTTTTTCGTATTGTATGGTAAGAAATAAGAGATTTAAATACTGAAAATAGAAGTGAATGAATGATATCTGAATATATTACAGTATTATCATGTATAGGTAAGATTGTAAACAATATTAACTCTTGTAGGCTTGCAAATAGTGTACTATCAACTCAAATGTATTACTATGCCTTTGGCATACCGGAATACTGCGAAACTGTTACATTTTCGTTGTTACAACTTAAGCCACATTGATGCCTCGAATGTTAAATCTTTACCATAATAGTCACTTTATGAGTTTTACTTATGTGCAACCTTCAGAAAAGTCAATCAGGTAGTCAATGATAGAATATTATCGCGTTGACAGACTTTAAATCCCTCTATTTAGTTCGGTATGTTGAAGATCGCTCAGTTACCATGAAAGTCAAATATGACTTTTACAGGGTTCTCTAGGGGAGGGGTGAACTGAATGGTTGTCCTGACCTGGATCTGGCTAATCAGAGGGAATATTTTTTAATCGAGGTTTGGTTCTCACTGCATGTCTGGAAAAGTACAACCAGTACTCAGATCAATTTACATTTGATTGTAGCTGAGGTTCCACGCTACAATCGTGTGATATTTTATAAGACTGGCTCATATAATAATAAAGTTATGAGGTAGGAGGTAGAACTTATTGAATGACCCTCGTAGTAGCAATGTCGTGTTTTATTTTACTGATTATATTGAGTGTATACTGTCGGTGTCCCTACCATGTCTACTATAGCAATGGTATCTCATACCCCTGTCACACATACGGCGATCAGGCCTTGCGCTCTCGTTGCGCTGAAAAAAGTATCAAAACGCCATGCAAAATGCAGTAAGGTCTCTAAGAACCGATTGGGGATGCAATGGAAACCATCTAGAGCGGGGTAGGGTCCCCATGATCGCACTTGAGCGCCATCAGAGACAATATAACTATGGGACAAGTATCTCGAAGGCAAAGTCCCCCGTTTACTATGCTTAAATTGACGGAGGACGTTTTTAGAGGGGGCGCACTATCACGGTCGTAGCAAACCAGACGACCTAAGACGTGGTGGATTTTATCGGCTCAAAACATGATTTGTGGCACAGAAATAGTACATCAATGGTCAAAAAAGCTGATTGTGATTTAGAGTAAAACTTATTTGCTTTTGGCCCTGTCACACATACGGCGATCAGACCAGCGACAGAACTGCGCTCAAAAATACACTGAGCCAAAAAAGAAACTTATAAAATGTTAACAGATCACCATAGGGTCAGTGCGCATTTCTCTTGTGTCATTGAAGCAAACAATTGGTTATTGACTGCCATTTGAAGCAATACATTGCAGTAATATTGTATCCAAATTTGGTACATTTTCATGCACAGAATTTTATTTGGTGATCTGTTAAAATGTTTTTTTTTTTTTTATAAGTTTCTTTTTTGGCTCAGTGTATGTATAATACGCAGTGAGAGCGCGGAAACTGTCCGAAATTGTCCATTTGTAAGTCAAGGTCGCTAAAACCCTTTCACATTCTGCTGAGATCAGGTCGGCACTTAGATTACGCTTAAAAATTATAAAAACTCCAAGCTAAACGCATCAAGATCTCTACGAACCCCTTGGTGACGCAGTGGGAACTGGCTGGGACGTGAGAGGGTCGTGAGAGCGTCCCCATGGTCGTCCTTAAGCGCCAGTGTACTACGCTTGTTTTGTGCATGCTCAAAACAAGCGTAGTACACTGGCGCTTTCAGAGCGCTGTCCTGTCCTGTCATCCTGTAGTTGTTCATTCGTCAAACTCCAAGCACATACTGAGACATGACTGAGAATCCTTTAGACAAAGACATGCATGAATGGAGTCCATTCACTTGGATTATTAGTTTAACAGGTGTTTGGTATTGTACTTGGGGCAATGATTTGAATAATATTAACCTGTTTTGACAAATTGAATATCAAAACTTCACTAATAATACGAGGGTCATTCAATGAGTTATACCTCCTCATTCATAGCATCGTTAATATGAATGGCAGCTGCTTCATGACTTTTGTCATGAGTATAATCATAGCTACACATTTATAGTAAATGATAATTGGTATCTCTCTCACTTTTATAATAATGCGATCAAAACCAGAGAGAGATTTTGGACAACAGACACGGAAAATTATCCTAAAGATAAATATGTGTTTTTTTCTTCTTTTTTCTGAATCCATATTGTATTATCATGTATAAATCAGATTGTAGGCAATATTAACCTTTGTAGGCTTGCAAATAGTATAATATCAACTCGAATGTATTGCTACGCCTTTAGCAAACTGGAATACAGCTATTAAGTCAATTTTTGGTTGTTACAAGTCAAGCCAAGTCAAGCCATAGTGAAGAGCAAATATGACTTTTGCAGCGGTTCTCTGTGGTAGGATTAAAACTAATGGCTGTCCTGGTCTGGTTCTGCCTTATTAGAGGGCATTCCCCATACTATTATATATACATAGGGTACATCAATTAATTTTATTGTTTATAAGAGATATCTGTAATTTAGAATGGTTATAATCTACCGATTAGAATTAGCTAAAAGTAGCTCTTATGAAACATGTGGCTGTTTTTTTAATCGTTTCCGTCGCACTACTTGGACCTTTGGTTTGCACTGCATCTCCAGAAAAGTACAAAGTACTCAGACCAATCTACTATGAATTTGTAGCTGAGATTCGCAACTACAATTATGGAATATTTCATACAACTGGCTTATACAATAGCAAAGTTATGAGGTATGGGGTAGAACTTATTGAATGACCCTATCATTTTAATATATTCAGATTCGACAATGTTATTGATGCACCTGTTCAAAATTCCCGCCAATTGACACTCTACTATTTCTATGGCTACAATAGTGGCATTATCGCATTACGCTAAGCTAGGATAATACTCTCTAAATAGCGTTTTAAATAACAAGCAATGTGATTAGAGCTTTAAACGTACATGGGTCATTGTTATTCCTTCTGTAGAGCTACTACAAGGAGTATACAGTCCTCAAAATAAGTAACTGACCAGGTAATACATTAATATGCTCTCAACTTCAACACAATAATAGCTCCGACGTAAAATTATTCAATTATAAAGTGGCGCTTTGTATGGCGCTCATGGGCGATCATGGGAACCCTAAACCGCTCTAGATGGTGTCCACTGCGTTCCCAATCGGTTCTTGGTGACTTTAATGCGTTTTGCATGGCGTTTTGATCTTTTTTTCAGCGCAACGAGAGCGCAAGGCCTGATCGCCGTATGTGTGACAGGGGTATTAGATGATAGCAGAATTTAGTTCTTATATGACACGAAACAGTCAGAATCGGTTATTTGAAATTAATTTTTACGTGGAACAAAATACGAATTTTAAATTGTGGATGGCTTCGTCTGACAGTGACAGAGGAGGGGCGTGGCGTTATTTGCATGTTATGAATATTGTAATCAGATCAGTTGGGAAGAACGCTGGATCGCATGGCAGGTAAAGGACGACCATGGGGACCCTCTCACGACCCTCTGAAGTCCCAGCCAGTTCCCACTGCGTCACTGAGGGGTATGTGGAGATCTTGATGCGTTTGGCTTGGCGTTTTGATAATGTTTCAGCGTAATCCAAGCGCCGGTCTGATCGCAGCAGGATGTGAAAGGGTTTTAGTGACCTTGAATTAAAAATGGACAATTTCGGACAGTTTTCCGCGCTATCACTGCGTGTTATACACTTTTTATAGCGCAGTACAATCGCTGGCCTGATCGCCGTATGTGCGACAGGGCCTTTCACCACGTGCTTACCACAAGATGTCTTGATAAATTCAGAAATATCGTGTTTTATGCTCTAATCTGCTGAAAGCTATGAAAATGTATAATGTATTTATACGGAAAATGTATATGTATTGCTACGGAAAATGTATATGTATTGCTACGGAAAATGTATATGTATTACTACGGAAAATGTATATGTATTGCTACGGAAAATGTAAATGTATTTCTACGGAAAATGTATATGTATTGCTACGGAAAATGCGTATGTATTGCTACAGAAAATGTATATGTATTTCTACGGAAAATGTATATGTATTGCTACGGAAAATGTATATGTACTGCTACGGAAAATGTATATGTATTGCTACGGAAAATGCGTATGTATTGCTACAGAAAATGTATATGTATTTCTACGGAAAATGTATATGTATTGCTACGGAAAATGTATACGTATTGCTACGGAAAATGTATGTTTACTGCTACGGAAAATGTACACTAGCAACCAAAAGTATTAGGACACTTGGTTCTGATGTCAAAATCAACCTATGTATTCAATTTGGAGTGTAAAATCTCACTACGAGTTGAACAAATGTGTTGTTGAATCTCTTCTCATTGATAAATTCATGTTTCCTATAACATCTGCTAATTTAATTTTATGGAATTAAAGAAAACATGTGCCCTCTTGAAATCCCCATACAAATGTCCCATTGGAAATACCTCATGAATAATTCATCAACCTCATTAATTATAGCCAATGTAATCCCTATGGTGTGTAGTCTGACAATTTTGACTTCCTTTCAAAAACACCCTTCTCAATTGTTTGTCAATGGTTTCACTGAAGTAAAACTAATCCCAATATTGTCACTAGTCTTTAATCTCTCACACATATTGACACCTGATCTCTTCGTTCATCTTCAAAATAAGATAGTTGGGAGGGAAATTTAGTTTCATTTTGACACCTTTACTTTCATATTCTAAATGGAAACCAACAAGGTTATCTGTACTTTCTCATAGCACCCACATGACCCGGGCACACTACCAAACACTATAACTCAAAACACTACCAAACACTATAACTCAAAAAATAATCGATTATTAAAATAAAATAAAACGCTCCTGGGGAATGTTATCAGGATTATCATAAAACTAGTATGACAAAATTTAACAAAATATATTTTGAGTTATCTTTTCCAAACCTAAAATGGGTCAAAAAACGTGATTTTTATAATTTTTCCCAAAATGGTCAATTTCATTATTTTGGTTGGATTCATTGAACCCTTTTCTGCAAAAAACTGTATACGTTTATAAAGATTAAATGAATTATTAAGAAGTTACGGCAGTTTTACGGAGGCTGTACCTGAGAGTCCACACCCCCCTTAAGTAGGAATATCATCCCAAAAAATGTTAAGAACTTTCCATTCACTTAATAACCCTAGAATACCAAAAACCTAACACAGTATTTCAATAGATTCCCAGTGTTTCCTCTCAATTTGCAGCTTGCAAAGTGTCCTAATACTTTTGGTTGCTAGTGATCGGCCGAGTGCACCAATGACGGGTAGCTGAAGAATAGCGCTACCTCGCTAGTAACTGAGGCGTAACCCACAATTTTGAGAGCGCCAATGCGGGGTAAGCTACTAGGCTAGTAACTAGCGGGTAATTTATGCTAAATGTTATACCTGACCGGACGCAAGAGTAAGTTGAGGCATAACGTTTTATGCCACAAGTCAGTCAATTCTAGCAGTAGCGTAAATTTGTTGTGAACATTGGAGGGGATGATTCGCTGATGCTGAAGGACCAATTGCGCTTGCATGCCCAGGGGGTGTCTATTTGATGTGGAATGTGACCCCTTATAAGCTGAAAGATTTTATATTTTTGAAAATCCATTCATGCAATTTGGTGATTTTTTTAAGTCAAAATTTAGATCAACTCCTTTGCCCATTCAAACACTAATCGCACCGACTTTGGGTCATATTTTGACCAAAATGTACTAATTGTCCAAGGATCTTAAATAATGACTAAATAAATAAACTTGTTATTGTTTTTATTAATTACTGTTAAAGCCAAGTTCAACATTATTGTGAGTGGGAGGGTAGAACTAGAAGAACGAAAAAATTAAATAAAAGCATATCGTACCGTGCGTGGTCTGGGGTTCGAACCGGGGTTCTGCGATTAACATTCGAAGGACACGGTATCCACGCCACGGAAGTATTTGTGTTATGAGATGTGTTATAATTGTATATAATGGTTTCCATCGGGTGCTTGTGTTTGGCATTAAAATTGTGCTTTTTGGTGCAATGTTTGTATGTGCCCCTCGCCCAAAATATGTTTGTAATGTCATGATATTTTGAAAAAGCGTTAAACAAACTTTGAATTTTTTGGCCATAAAATGGCATCATTTTTTTCCGGATCGCAGGCCGACTCCACGTGATTCTTGATTTACACTCACCTATGACCTAGCGAGTGACGACACGTTTTTAATATTACGGAGGACCATTCACGCCAGAATTTTACAGTAAACTATAGGTTAACACTTGGCATATGCGCCAAATAATTTTGTAAGGGGACGATGCTGATTAATGTGGATATTTACCTCACTAGTTGCTATTCTGGTGTTACTCGTCAATTATGCTCTAAGAATTACATCGTTAGTAAGTTATGCTACAGTTAGAGCATAACTAGTAGCTTACCTCCCTATTAAGTTACCCGTCATTGGTGCACTCGGCCGTATTATATGTATTATTATTGCTAATGCTATGCTAGGTAGTATGTTTTTAACTACTTTTAGCATTGATATCTGCACTGCTCGAAAGTAGCTATACAGGGTGTATCAATAAAAACGCAACCCCTTTTTGCCGAGAGCTGTACGATTACAGCAAATCACATATTGTTCTAAAACTTAGATATTTTGTTAGTGCTATGACTTGGCTATCACGTAGTCAAATTACAGCGGTATCGATTATGAATTCGGTGAGATATTAATGATATGAGTAAATAAGTGCAATACACGTTTGACATCGTATGTCTGGTTTTCTTTTCAAGTTAATATTAGCAAGACACATTGATAACTAATTGTACTTAGATAATGGGAATCAAACTCATCATTCTGAAAACTAAATTTCATGTTAAAGTTTATGTCTGGCTATTATACTGTTATTTCAATATTGAGCTAATCTTGCAATTAATTAGTTGATAGTTAGTGACACAACATAAAAATAAAAATTACAAAGTCTGTATGCAAATCATCTCTCTCTCTCTTACTTTTTTTTAATGAAATGAATACAACATTTAGTAAGGCACATTATCCAAAAGATAAATAAATGAAGTTGTCCAGTGAAGTTAGGAATTGTCTTGCATGAATAAGTCATTGCTATAGTCTGTTGTGACATTATGGTGCTGCTCGACCCTGAAAATGCTGTCCTTGTTTCAAAATGCATCGACGAGCATATTTCCGTATATGAAGCACTGGTCGAAACTGTTAAACCACAATGTGTGTTAATACTAATCGGACAAGAAAAGTTTTAAGGACGAACGATGTAAATCGTGTTTGCCCTTGTCTACTTGAATCTTTAATATATCAGCGAATTATTAATAGATATCGCTGTAATTTGACTATGAGATAGCCCTAACATAATAATTCAAGTTTAGAGCGATATGTGACTTGCTGTAACTTTACAGCTGTAAGCAAAAAGTGTTTTTTTGGATACACCATGTATAACTGTTGTTTTCACCACAATTTCATGATTTATACTTACTACAGCTGATAGCAATTGAACGATATAAATGCTTAACCATGCGAAGTGTATAAATCAGGCATATGCTGTGAACAGAGCAATGACTCGGTAAATGTGGTGAGAATTGGGGATTTGTGGAGCATGAGTAAAACGTAACAGCCTACAGCATTTCATCTGCTATCAAGCCTGTCTATATCTGTACCCAAACCATCATGCTTTCCGTTTTCCATATTGCAGTTTGTTAACCAACATTTCACTGTCCCATGTGAACTGACAACTGTAGACTTGGTATTTAATTATACTTAATTGCAGTATGTACTCTACCAATATTTAGGCGTCAATGACTTACGATTGTAGTTTAAAGGAATGCCAATGTCGTCTTTTATGCTCTAAACTGCTGATACCAATGAAATGATGTATATATATATATATATGTGTTGCTACGGAAAATATATATGTATTGCTACGGAAAATGTATATGAATTGCTACGAAAAATGTATATGTATTGCTACGTAAAATGTATATGTATTGCTACGGAGAATGCATATGAATTGCTACGGAAAATATATATGTATGGCTACGGAAATTTCGGAAAATGTATATGCATTACCACTCGAAAGTAGCTATATAACGTGTTGTTTTTCATCTCAATTTCATGATTTATGCTTTCTACAGCTGATAGCAATTGAGCGATATAAATTCTTAGCCATGTCAAGTGTATAAACGTAACAGCTTCATAATTTCGTCTGCTATTAAGCCTGTCTATATCTGTGCCCAAACCATCATGCTTTTCGTTTTCCAGACTGCTGTTTGTTAACCAACATTTCACTGTCCAATATGAACTGGCAAATGTAGACTTGTTCTTTAATTAGACTTAATTGCAGTACTCTACACATATTTGGGCGTCAATGACTTACGATTGTAGTTTAAAGGGACGCCAATGCTTTCAATTATGTTGCTTCATTGAAGATAAAGCTTAGCAGGACATTCTTCAAGTAGTGTTTACAACATTTCAGTGCAATTTACACTTGTTTGTTCTTCAGTCACCTTTAGACACTTTAGGTCAAATGTTCCCCCGCGCTCTGGTTCAGGTGTGATTTTATGCTCCAAAGCTAGGAATGAAAATGCAATTTTCTGACATTTAGGGTAGGGTTAACATTAATGGCTGTCCTGATCTGGTTCTGGCTAATTAGAGGACATTTTGATGCCAAAAAATGAGTCGCTTTTATTGTTTATAGTCTGATATTTGAAATTTAGAACGGTTTTAATTGACCGATAGGTAGTATTGTCTCTTAGAAATCGTCGGTACGTCGTATCATGAAAAAGATGTCTTCACGATAAAATCATAAGCGAATGCGGATTTGGTTTTTCCAACAACTTAGGAGGCATTATAGCTATTTTGAAAATGTTTATAAATGTTCGAAAATCTTTAAAATCTTTAAAATCTTTAAAATCTTTAAAATCTTAGTTTGAAAAATTATTTGAAAATATATGGACATTCTTTAATTTGTTTGGTCTTCAAGATTTTGAGAACAAATTAAATATATCTATTTAGGGGTGGGGGTGTGGGGGTATCCCTAAAATGTTTCAATAACAAAATGTAACATTGGCTCTGTTGGCCTTACTGGTTTTGATAAAGTAGTGTACTTATGGCCCAAAATAGAATATGTTTCAAAGCACTTTTTTGTGTCAATGTCAACATTAGTTCAATAGATTCCAAAGTATATGAAAGGAAAGAACCTATAGACAGAAGTACTAGAGAACACATGGGCGATAACCCAGACAGATCTGCGCTCAGGCCTCCTCAAGTTATATAGATCGAGGGATTCCCTGTAATATACTAATAGGCTACCTGTTATATAAAGTCAACTCAATGGCAGGAAAGTATATGAACCAGGGCGAGGTGAGCGGATATGCCCGGGGAATTATTTAATTCATAATACGTATAAAGACAATAGAATGTGAAGAAATCCTCGGTAAGGCATATCCTGACGAAGAAGTATTCACGAAAATCCGCTCGCTGATGCGGATTTGGTTACACTACATGAAGGGAAAAAATCGTGTTGTGTTCAATAACTTTACGTATTTACCGGGCGTATTTAGTACTGGCTTTAGCTGTTTTTGAAGCCTTCAAAATGTGTGTTGTTTTCTGAAATAGTTTTCATATGAAATTCACGTGGTATCTCTATAATTACGATAAACAACATTTGCGTTTATTAATGTTTTATACATTTCACTGTATTGGGTTTTTTGAAAATGATATACTGTCATACCCAGTGTGTAGTGAGGTGGTATATAGGCTACATACTCTCTTAAATCAAAAGATTGTGCTTAGGGAAAGATCTTAAAAGATTGAAAATGTTCAATCTAATAGAGTGAAGTTTCAATCCGATATATTGAAATTTCACTCTATTAGATTGAATATTTTCAATCTTTTAAGATCTTTCCCTAAGCACAATCTTTAAGATTGACTTGTCAATCTTTTGATTTAAGAGAGTAGGGTTATAGATATAACGTGAGGTAGGGCTAGAGACAAAAAAAAGTGTGTTTTAGCTATCATTTTGAGAGTTTGACAAACTTCGAAATACATTATTTAGACAATTTCATAGACATGAATCCAAATTTGAACTAACTGTTCCAGACAGTTTCGACATGCGATCGGATGCCTTTATCAATGGTGTATGACCGCTGTTCCAGATAGCCAGAAGTGCTTACAGAGGTGTCAAAAAAATTCGCACAGTCCCAAAAAAATCGCACAGTCAAGCAAAATCGCACAGTACCAATTTCTCGTCCCCATTTTTTAGCTTCTCCGTCCCCATTTTAGCAAAAAATTTCGCACAGTTCAAAAAAAATCGCACAGTCCAAAAAAAAAAACGCACAGTAAATGTACTACATGAACAATTTCCCGTCCCCATTTCTCTTCTCTTTCCCTTCTCCTTCCCCTTTCCATTCTCTTTCTCCCGCTCCTTCCCCTTTCCATTCTCTTTCTCCCTCTCCTCCCCCTTTCTCTTCTCTTTCTCCCTCTCCTTCCCCCTTCTTTCTCTCTTTTCTCCCCTTCTTCTCGTCCCCATTTTTCCACTTCGCCGTCCCCATTTTAGGTGTCCGGGGGGCAATCGCCCCCCGCTGGCTACGCTACTGCCCCCACCCACAGACACCCCACGCTTTGCCCGTCTTAAGACGAAAAGTTCAAAAAGTAAAGCAAAACTATTATGTGTGTATTTTAAGTGAATTTGATTGGTCAACTTACAACTGAGTGACACCGGATCCCTCATTTGCAAATTTTAAGAAAACACCGCCTGTGTAAAATTGATATTATTTCTCGATTAAACTGAAACAATATACTTTGTTTATCCACATCAGACTTCAGTGCTATCAATTTCTTGATTGTTTCAAAACTTCAGCTCATAAAACCACCCTTCATTTATATATTTTATAGTGCACTCAAATAAAAAGAAAATATAATTTTAAGAGAATTGGTCTGAATCAAGTTAATGTAAAGGTAAAGTAGAAATTCTATATCACCCATAAGTGTTGTAATATTCATATTACCTATGCGGTAAGAGCCTGCATACTGAGGCTATCCAGCTATCTAGCTATCTAGCATCTTTTAACGTCGTAAATTCGCCTACTTCATGAGTATACGAGACAAAATCAAAATAACATTGACCGCACAGTTGGATGGACAACTGACCGCCCAGAGGTTCATTAAATTACAACTATCATCAAATAGTTTTGTTTGAAGTTTTCATTCGGGGTTTATATATGAATTATTTGCATGATTTGAACTATTTTGGGGGTTGGAAAGGTTGTTTTTACTATAAGTTTAATGAAGAACATTGTTATAGGATGTTCTGACCTCTCCTCTCTAGTGATCCAGAGTATCTTGGAGCGTGTACACAAGGTTCAAAGAAAGATATTATACTAACTAGGAAGCCTCAGCGTGGAGAGCAGAATCCAAAAAGGTGTAAGTCATATGGACGTATCTTACACTTCCAAGGAAAGTCAAGGAAATGCCGTTCATATCAACAGGAGATGACCTTCAATAGCAGTAGCAGTAGGTAGCAGTAGCAGTAGCAATAGCAATAGCAATAGCAATAGCAATAGCAATAGCAATAGCAATAGCAATAGCAATAGCAATAGCAATAGCAGTAGCAGTAGCAGTAGCAGTAGCAGTAACAGTAGCCAGTAGCGGCATCCGTTTGTACAGGGCCTCATACATTCTTTAATTTTGGTTTTCAGGATTTTGAGAACAAATAAAATATTTCTATTTGGGGTTAGGGGGTGTGGGGGTCGCTAAAATGTTTCAATTATTTAATTCATAATACGCATAAAGACAATATAATGTGAAGAAATCATCGGTAAGGCATATCCTGACGAAGAAGTCTTCACGAAAATCCGCTCGCTGATGCGGATTTGGTTACACTACATGAAGGGAAAAAAATAGTTTCGTGTTCAATAACTTTACGTATTTAGTACTATCTTAGTTGTTTTTGAAGCCTACAAAATGTGTGTGAATTTCTATTGTTTTCTGAAATAGTTTTCATATGAAATTCACGTGGTATCTCTATAATTACGATAAACAACATTTGCGTTTATTAATGTTTTATTCATTTCACTGTATTGGTTTTTTGAAAATGATATACTGTCCGTTTATACCCAGTGTGTAGTGAGGTGGTATACACATAGGGTTATAGATATAACGTGAGGTAAGGCTAGAGACAAAAAAGTGTGTTTTAGCTATATATCATTTTGAGAGTTTGACAAACTTCGAAATACATTATTTAGAAAATTTCATAGACATAAATCCAAATTTGAACTAACTGTTCCAGACAGTTTCGACATGCGATCGGATGCCTTTATCAATGGTGTATGACCGCTGTTCCAGATAGCCAGAAGTGCTTACCGAAATTCCTTTTTTGTTCATATTCTTGAATTTTTATTCTAAATAGCCTAAATAAAAATGATTTATTCATTTACTTTTCGTTTTTGAAACTTTATTACTTTTTCTTAAATATTCGTAAATTTTATAAAAATCTTAAGAAAACTGACTAATTCGACGAGGCCTAGGAAAAGGAATTTCGCGGGCTTAATTATTGCAAGTCCATTGAATACGTTACGGCATCGGTTGTACCTTGGAATTGCGGAACGCTTCAATTTTAATTTAGTTTCTGATAGCCCGTCTATCATTAAACCCTATTACTTCCTGGAGCAGGGGAAACTTGGTGTGTATGTGTGGTTGGTGTCTCTTGACTATGGTAACCAGAGCATGAGCCAATCAGATGTCGCGCTGCTAAGCCCGCGAATTTGGCCTTTGTTTGTATGCTGGGGCAGTGGCCCAGCATCCTCTCGCTTTTATCTCAGTCATTATCTCGTTGGCTCGCTTCACGAGAGGTTCTAAAAATTTAAACCACTCCCACCCACCCATTGCAATTCTTTGCTCTTTTTCAGAGCTATACCTTTCGGCTCGCACCTTGGGTTGGTGAGTGAACATTAATAACTAGGAAGTCAATTTGCGGTAATGTTATGATTCAATGAATTCATACCATGCATTGAATCTCTATTTTCATAAATTAAATTAAATTAAAGGTCAGACAAATTGAATTTCAGGTACATCATATTTCTGTGAATTATGTTAGCGAATTGAAGGGGTCGCATGGTAGTTCACTAGTCCCACTATTAATTTGTTGTGCAGAGTTCATAGGGTTGTAGGCAGTTCACTACTATATGTATAGACCCTGAAACACCAGTAACATTGTAGGCAGTTCACTACTATATGTATAGACCCTGAAACACCAGTAACATTGGCAAGCGATCAATGTTTACTGGAAGTTATATCTATAAGAATAAATTCAACTAATTTAGTCATCTTTATGAGCATCCCTCTAAAGGGTGGGGTTGAGGCAGTTCACTTTATCCATAGTTAAATTGTTGAATCCTAATTTGGGTCTTAATTTGTTTTACTGAATGATAGGAATAAAATCAGCTAATTTAGTCATCTTTATGAGTTTCCCTCTAAAGGGTGGGGTATAGGCAGTTCACTTTATCCATAGTTAAATTGGTGATTTCCTAATTGTGTCTGACAGATCAATGTCATAATGTTTCAGGATTTTGAAGGAAGGCGTATAGTCTATCCAATAATTTTGATAATACTTTCCTTAGACTTGTATCAAAAATTATTTGATTAAGCATCTTGACTTGTATTAAAATTGTAATTAAGTTGCCAATATCATTTGTATCAATGTTTGGTAATTAATGAAATGTTACAAGATTTGAATAAACCTCTTGTGATTGAGCCTCCGAGCCATATACCATACATGTGTGTTTTGTTTTCTATGCTATAGGGAAGTAATCACATCTCTCATTCTACTTATTCCAAAATCACAGTGAACATTTGTGAATATAACGTGGCGAGTATTACCATCGACTTGCAGGCTCTAGGCCGAACGCAGATAGGTGTGGGTGAAAAACCGGATCAATTTATGTGCAGACGAATTAAAAGGAATTTCCAAAGTGTGTTTACTGACTAAACCGTCAATCTCTATTTGGAAATATGTTCCCCTGGATATAGGTACATCATGCAGAAAATTCGAGATCGCTTAACAATTCTATCAGATGTTGTCAAATTTACTCCATTGACGTATTTACTTATTTAAGTGTATTATTTAGGTTTCATGGATATTATTTAGGTTTCATGGAAATTCACACACACCCCCACACGCTACACCCATCCCCCCCCCCCCCCCCCCTCTACCCGCCCTCCCCAGTCCGGACCACAGTCCCCCATATCACACCCCGTACACCCCCCACCCACAGACACCCCACACTTTGCCCGTCTTAAGACGAACAGTTCAAAAAGTAAAGCAAAACTATTATGTGTGTATTTTAAGTGAATTTGATTGGTCAACTTACAACTGAGTGACACCGGATCCCTCAATTGCAAACACTGAAAAATTGAAAACACCGCCTGTGTAAAAATGATATTATGTCTCTATTAAAACTGAAACAATATTCTTTGTTTATCCACATCAGACTTCAGTGCTATCAATTTCTTGATTGTTTCAAAACTTCAGCTCATAAAACCACCCTTCATTTATATATTTTATAGTGCACTCAAATAAAAAGAAAATATGATTTTAAGAGAATTGGTCTGAATCAAGTTAATGTAAAGGTAAAGTAGAAATTCTATATCACCCATAAGTGTTGTAATATTCATATTACCTATGCGGTAAGAGCCTGCATACTGAGGCTATCCAGCTATCTAGCTATCTAGCATCTTTTAACGTCGTAAATTCGCCTACTTCATGAGTATACGAGACAAAATAAAAATAACATTGACCGTACAATTGGATGGACAACTGACCGCCCAGAGGTTCATTAAACTACAACTATCATCAAATAGTTTTGTTTGAAGTTTTCATTCGGGGTTTATATATGATTTTATTTGCATGATTTGAACTATTTTGGGGGTTGAAAAGGTTGTTTTTACTATAAGTTGAATGTAGAAGAACATTGTTATAGGATGTTCTGACCTCTCCTCTCTAGTCATCCAGAGTATCTTGGAGCGTGTACACAAGGTTCAAAGAAGGATATTATACTAACTAGGAAGCCTCTGCTTGAAGAGCAGCATCCAAAAAGGTGTAAGTCATATGGACGTATCTTACACTTCCCAGGAAAGTCAAGGAAATGCCGTTCATATCAACAGGAGATGACCTTCAATAGCAGTAGCAGTAGCAGTAGCAATAGCAATAGCAATAGCAATAGCAATAGCAATAGCAATAGCAGTAGCAGTAGCAGAAGCAGAAGCAGTAGCAATAGCAATAGCAGTAGCAGTAGAAGCAGCAGTAGCAGTAGCAGTAACAGTAGCAGTAGCAGTAGCAGTAGCAGTAGCAGTAGCAGTAGCAGTAGCAGTAGCAGTAGCAGTAGCAGTAGCAGAAGCAGAAGCAGTAGCAGTGGCAGTGGCAGTGGCAGTGGCCAGTGGCCAGTGGCAGTGACAGTGGCAGTAGCAGTAGCCAGTAGCGGCCTCCGTTTGTACAGGGCCTCATACATTCTTTAATTTGTTTGGTTTTCAGGATTTTGAGAACAAATAGAATATTTCTATTTGGGGTTAGGGGTGGTGGGGGTCGCTAAAATGTTTCAATAACAAAATGTAACATTGGCTCTGTTGGCCTTACTGGTTTTGATAAAGTAGTGTACTTATGGCCCAAAATAGAATATGTTTCAAAGCATTTTTTTGTCAATGTCAACATTAGTTCAATAGATTCCACAGTACATGTATATGAAAGGAAAGAACCTATAGACAGAAGTACGAGAGATCACCTGGGAGAAAACCCAGACAGATCTGCGCTCAGGCCTCCTCAAGTTATATAGATCAAGGGATTCCATGTTATATACTAATAGGCTACCTGTTTTAAAAAGTCAACTCAATGGCAGGAAAGTATATGAACCAGGGCGAGGTGAGCGGATATGCCCGGGGAATTATTTAATTCATAATACGCATAAAGACAATAGAATGTGAAAAATCAGCGGTAAGGCATATCCTGACGAAGAAGTCTTCACGAAAATCCGCTCGCTGATGCGGATTTGGTTACACTACATGAAGGGGGAAATCGTTCTGTGTTCAATAACTTTACGTATTTAGTACTGTCTTAGTTGTCTTTGAACTACAAAATGTGTGTGAATTTCTATTGTTTTCTGAAATAGTTTTCATATGAAATTCATGTGGTATCTCTATAATTACGATAAACAACATCTGCGTTTATAATGTTTTATTCATTTCACTGTATTGGTTTTTTGAAAATGATATACTGTCCGTTTATACCCAGTGTGTCTTTACATACAGATATAAGCAATGTCATGTTTTATTCAAAAATATCGTTTTGTACGCAATAAACTGCTGATAGCAATGGATGTGCTATAATTACTGCTACTGCTATTTATATAGTATAGTATTTGGTAGCAATATGTTTGTGCACGGCTCAGAAAGAGCAATAACATAATGCTTTTTCCAGGAAGTGTTTAAAGGCATATTATGTGATCTTTTCCAGAGAGCGCCCTCTATGATTTTTTTTACAAAGTAGATTTTCTTGCAGATTTACATTTCTGATCATAAATCGTACATACATTCCAAGTTACAAAGGGTTACGATTCCTAATTACCTCAAAATCATGGTTTTAGAGTGAATTTAGAGTGAAAATATAAACTGTCGTGATAATTATCCCGACAGTTTATCTGCTTTCAATTTGTTTTTCGATGTTGAGCGCGTTCCCTGGAAAGATCACATAATATACCTTTAAGTTGTGCTATAACTGATGATAGCATCATGTGCATAAAGCAATGATCGTAGATTTGTTTCTTCATTCTTTTTCGTCAGCTTATTTCTGTCTTACAAATGTAACTACTCCGATTTCAGTCCTATACCATAGCTTAAAATGTGTGTATTTACCTGTATTTTCAATATTTTAATACTAGCAGAATACTCAATTTTACCCAATGTCACTTACTACCTTCTTCAGCATTCAGCCGAGGATTTGACTTTACACAACTATTTGTTATTGACGCCATTTGCAAAGTTTTAGACACATTATATTCATGCTACGCTGTTTACTGCATAGGATATATGGGTCTGCTCTTATATCACATATTTACAATATGGACTCGTGACACACAGTGAAATATATTCAGTCATACACATATTTAATTCAGTGATACAATATTGGAATAGTGTAATTAGACTGCAGCCTAGCGTCCCCTTTGAGAATTACGATCAACATCTTCATGATCACAGGGCAATGACTACGCCAATGCAAGCAATTCCACGTTCTGGTTTTTCCCTAAAGTCAATTTAAAGGCCCATATATTGCATGCACTTAGAAATATCATTCATCTTACTGTTGTCTTAACCCCAAAATGTAAATAAAAGGCAATAGCTCTTATCACCTTAGTTTGAAAAATGCTTGCTGGAATACTGTAGGCTATGTATTAACACTTTCCACGCGGCTATTTGTTTTACCATTATACAAAACAGAGTTTTCAGAAACCTTTCCCAACTTTCAAGGTCTAGCTCAAGGATTACTGAACAAATACTAGGCATGATTGTACTTATTTTATTTTAATACATTTCCAAATATGGTAATAGAATCCAATAATTTTGACATTTTTGAAACATTTTGTAACAATTTGGAATGTCGTCTGCAGACGCCTGCCGCGTGGAAAGTGTTAAGTTAGGGACGCCCCATTAGATTTTGAAGTGGGGGTAGGAAGTGGTTTTTTTTTAATTCCCCCTCTATGCAGGCCAAAAAAACAAAAACCGTGAGTTAACAAAATAAAAAACCTCTACCGCACCCAACTCGATATGAATAAAAACATTAAAAAAAACAAATCGCCGCCTTTGGCGGCCAAAAAAGAACCCCCCCCGAACCAAACTTCCTACCCCCCCCCCCCCCCCCCCGCCCTGAAAATCTAATGGTGCGTCCCTTATGCAATATTATAAATCCCGCTATTTTTTATCACTTGTTTCTTTATAAAACGATTGAATATTGAGCACTAAATCCTTTGAATGTGTCTGCTGAAAGCGGCACTGTTAATTCTATACATGATAACACGTTCTTGGCCAATTAAAAGGTCCAATAACAGTCAATTTATACAGATATTGAAGAGTTTATATCATAAATGCTCACTTTTATTCTGTACAATTGGTTCGGAATCGGGCATGGAATACCGGTATGACAGTATTTGACTGGCTCGATACATGCAAGATTTACTTAGATGTATGTGTCTATCATGACTGAGTAAACAAACAAACAAACTGCTGCAAACTGCTGCAAACTGCTGCAAACTGCTGCAAACTGCTGCAAACTGCTGCAAACTGCTGCAAACTGCTGCAAACTGCTGCAAACTGCAAGCTCAAACACTAATTCTACCATTCATCCGCTGTCGCATATAAAAGGTTAAACATGTGTAGTGTCCTATACTGATCTATTTTAAGGACTTCAAGGGTAGATCTTATAACCAACCATGCACGCTAAACAGTCAACATTATTGTGATGTGTTAACTCTACCAATTTGTTTTTAAGTAACTCTAGTTTATCCAATCATAGCTTATTTATATTTGAGTTTCAGCCAATCGCAATATGGCTATGATATCATTTTTTATTCTTATGACATGATATTTGGTGCAGTCATCTTCTGACCATCAAGGGGTTAAGACCTATAAGGTTTTGGTAGTTCCTCACTCTGTGACTACACTGCTGGAAATTAATAATGCAGATTAATTCATGGTGAAACAATGTTACAGATGAGAGAATGCAACTAAATAAATCTATGGTGATTTAGTCTGGAGTTTGTGTTTATATGCCACTGCCAGAGAGATTAATGTAAAGTTTATTTACAAAGGATTCATGTGTAAGTAAATTCTTATTGTATAATATTTTGTACTCAATGAAGCAGAGATTTTGTATTCAATGTGATAACAATTTTGATATGAAACAAAACTTGATTTGTGTTTTCAATTATGTTGTTTTTGTACATTGGAAGAAACAAAGATTTGTTTATTTAATGCAATATCAATTTTGATAAGAAACAAAATATGATTTGTGTTTTCAATTATGTACGTTGTTTTTAATTGTGTAATGCATTTTAATGATACACAACCAGAGTTGCATCAACCAGTGTTTATTTGTAACTACTGTATGTAATGCATAATGATACTCAAAATTCATTAACCAATGTTGGTTTATAACTGTGTAATGCATTTTTATGATACACAACATGAAAGGTTGGTTCCTCAACATTGTTTATTTATAACTGTGTAATGCATTTTGATGATACACAACATGTAAGGTTCCTCAACATTGTTTATTTATAATCATTGTGTAATGCATTTTATATGATACACAATTCAACCAGTGATAGTTAATTTACTAGGATCTTAAGTTATCTAGTCTTGTGTGTTTCATAACTTATTATCATTAATTGTGTTCGTTCCATATAATTGAGTAATGTTTTAAAATGAGTTATTTGATAATTATATGCTACATGTACATAACTCTCACATATAATTAGGACTGGTATTCATAAAATTCACTGTATGTTTTCTATACAGCCGTAAATAAAAGATAATGGTTTATCTAACATCTAGTACTGTAAAACAACTAGAACTGTAACAACTAGTACTGTAACAACTAGAACTGTAACAACTAATTGTTGGAGCAACTATCGGCGATAACCGTCCCACAGAAATAACAACACTAGGAGGTCCCACAACAAGGAGGAACAACATTACAAATAGATCGAACTTTCGCGAACTTGATGACGACGGTACCGTGAGTGTTTACATGTATGCAGCACAACGAAGTATACGAACGCGTGCGCAAGAGCTCTGGGTGTACAATTCATTGGGATAATATTATTGTATAACTGTATGTATGATCTGGTCATATGAAACATTGTGTATCGTTATTGTATATATATACTGTTATTGTCATTATTGGTTCAAGAAATAATCATGACGAATAAATTGTGAAATCTATTTACTGTCTTTTTTATCTTCTTGAATACGAATTCATCATAACAGCTTAGTTAACATGCCACACTGTGCCTATTCCATCTTGCACGTGACATCCGCTGTGTTGAATTTATAAAAGATAAACAATATCAATAGGATCAGACTTTATGGTTCTTGTATTCTGAGTGCCTTTAGTGAAGCTCTAGTTTTGCGTGATAAAATCGAAGCTCACTATCCTCAAGTGGACACGAAGCTATACTTGCTTCAAAATAGAGTGGTACCACCGTAACTTTGGTAATGAGCATAAAGGTTAACACTAGGAGACCAAGGGGGTAGTGCAAGTATGGAGTGAATCTACTATAGTGTTAAGAGTAGACGCAGTTCCTGATATAGGATATTGATATATTTCGTAAGTAGTACACTTTCCTTGGATTTGTACATACAATAATAATGTTAACAACCTCCCATAATAGCGACGAGGAATCTATTATCTATGCTGTCTATAGTGCATTCAATACCACTTTGAACTATATTCTGGCAAAGTGTGATGCACTTGACAGCAAAAGATTGAGCCTTGTTCTAGCTTTTACTGAACAAGTTTTTATATCGTCTGCTTAATTTTCCTAAGGGACCATCAATTTCTTTTGATGGTTTCCTCTTCAGAGGATTTATAGCTTCCACGTCCGTAACACACAGTGATTTAACTAAGTAACGGAGGGGGGCAGCAAGAGGGCGACCATCAGTTTAGTAATGAAAAAGGGGACCACTTTGGGTCAGGGTATATATAAAAATGTATATTTCCCCCATAATGTTCAACTATGTTGACATTTACAGGCCTCTATGCAGGGTAGAAATGTCATTTAAACGCATGTTTTGCGCATATGTTCTGATGACTAAAGTAAGGCCCCAGGCACCTGACAATTCAATGCTAGGGATGGACCGATCAAAGTCATTATTCACATCTCATATTTTTGTCATTTTTTGTATTCTTTTAATATTTATTATTTTTCTTTCAAAGGGATGATAAAATATAAAGACCTTACTTCCTGTTCCTCCCCTCTAATTTAGTTTCATACAATATTTATAAGTGACTAAATGTCAGAAAGAGGCAAGTTCAGTCACTTTACTACCGCTTGTATCTTAACCCACAGACGATATCTTACCATTCCCGTCATGCTTTGCGCCACGTGGTACCATTATTTACATTGTACAGGTTACTTTTATTTTCATGCTGAGAAGAAATTGCCCAAATGAGGGTCTGTATTAAGCGACAACAATATGTTCTATACAGGAGAGGGTCAGTCAACATTTTTGTTTTCATAATCTATAGCATATTGCTTTCGGTAGTAGATAACATATTGCTATCAGTAGAAGATAGCATATTGATACCGGTAGTAGATAGCATTGCTATCAGTAGTAGATAGCAAATTGCTATCGGTAGTAGATAGCATATTGCTATCGGTAGTATATAGCATATTGCTATCAGTAGATAGCAATATGCTCGGTAGAATATAGCATATTGCTATCAGTAGGTAGCATATTGATATCAGTAGATAGCATATTGCTATCAATAATAGCTAGCATATTGCTATCAGAAGTAGATAGTATATTGCTATCAGTATAGCATATTGCTATCAGTAGTAGATAGCATACTGCTATCAGTAGTTGATAGCATATTGCTATCAGTAGTAGATAGCATATTGCTATCAGTAGATAGCATATTGCTATCATAAGTAGATAGAATATTGATATCAGTAGATAGCATATTGCTATCATAAGTAAATAGAATATTGCTATCAGTAGATAGCATATTGCCAACAGTAGCTGATAGCATATTGCCAACAGTAGCTGATAGCATATTGCTATCAGTAGTGTATAGCATATTGCTATCAGTAGTAGATAGAATATTGATCAGTAGATAGCATATTGCTATCATAAGTAGATAGAATATTGCTATCAGTAGATAGCATATTGCCAACAGTAGCAGATAGCGCATTGCTATCAATGGAAGATAGCATATTGCTATCAGTAATATATAGCATATTGCTATCAGATGTAGATAGCATATTGCTTTCAGTAGTGGATAGCATATTGCTATCAGTAGTAGATAGCATATTGCTATCAGTAGCTGATAGCATATAAAAGGTATTTGCAAAATCTGGCAGTGTTTTAACTCTTGCAGTGGTAGCGAGTTGCATTTGTCATTATTACCCCCATGTTGTATTGGATAGCAAAACACTGCAGATAATGAGAAGAAATGCATTATGGGAAACGTAAGATTTCTATCCCCATATAACCCATCCAATAGGAGCTGTCAATTTGATTGTCACTGATAGATACATGTACACGCCTCACTACTTCCAATGCCAAATTTGCAATATATTCCGTTAGCAATTAATTAATACAGGGTGTCTTATAATAGCCTATAGCCTACCGACGTTGACGGAGCGCCACGGGGGAATACCCTCATCCCAAACCTTGTCCTTCACCCACCTTCAATTTCCCCCAGGCACCTCACGTTCCGCTCAAAGAAGATTTCTTGATGTACCCCATCATGCTTAGCGCCCATACAGTACCAGCAGGGCTTATCAGCAAAACAAACAGTGGCATGCATGTGTTAAAGTAATTAACAGCTAGAGGTCGTCTGACCTCTACCATAGTAATACATGGTGCAGATAGGGTAAACTTGGCCACAAATATGAAAGAAGTTGAAACCCAACTAAAACTTGTATTTATAAAAATATAGGGTTTTTAAGAAAATCAAGAGAGGACTGTATTAAAGACACATCAATCATATTACTTGCAACAGGATTTTCTTAAAGACCCTCGTTTAACAACTTTATAAGCATTTCCTTGCACTGTAATGTCGATGGGAACCAGTAGACACTGGTGACAGAAATCAGTGGTCATGTGATGAAAGTGAAGCATCCTGGGGTACATCAAGAAATCTTCTTTGCGTTCCGCTGGAGCTACACCAAAATAAATCGAATTAAAGCTCATTTTCGAGAATGTTGACATTGAAGCTTAAAAGCCAATTATTCGTACATCTTGCCCCTCCCCCCAAAAATGAACCTTCTTGCTAATTTTGAATTTGCCAAAAACTTGCTTTTGGGAACATTTTATACGGTATGCCAATTGTTTAAAGGGACACAATGTCATGTTGAATTTTTTTAATTTTAATTAATTTACTTCAGAATTCAAGATGAACATTCAAAATTGCCATTATTGTTGTTTCTACTAAAAAATACACCAGCAAAACTTGATTAAAACAATGTTTTAAATATGTTGGAATACCACCCTTAACCATGTAAAAATGCTGGTTGTGGCTCTACCAGGGGTATGCCAGTGAGCTTGCCGATCGGGTCCACTTTTAAATTAAAATTTGGTCAGCATAGAACTGGTGGCGCTATACTGATCAGGCGTGATTGTCCCTGTGATTGTCTGCGTGATTGTAGCAGACGACACGACGCTGGCCACGCGTCTCTCAGACGACCCAATATGTCAACGGGAGTGCACTATTTTGAATTATTTTTAACAGTAATCGCCCGGTTAACGATGACAATTCTTTTAATTATGATGAATTTGTCAAAATGATAACATTAACATTCGCGATTACGTGTTATTCACCTACTATTCATTACGTATTCAACATTTAGGTTTCGCGTGGCCACCGTCGTCTGTGTAAATCCACAACGCCCTCAAACCTATGCTGACCAAATATTACCTTAAACCTGGTTAAACACTGTTAAACGCGTTAAACGCCGGTCACCGACACATTCCGATGATTACTATAATTTATGTAATTTATGCAAACTGCACCGTTTTCGCTACGTGTGTTAGTATAGAACTTTCCTATCCCAAAATTAATAGTATCCCTGGCTCTACCAGCATTTTTGAATCAACGTTTTGTTGTACAAAGAGGGTTGATTTTTCTTAATCCTTATAGGTGTAACTGTAAGTTCATACATGTAATTCAATTGTAAAAATATACAAATCCCAGTTTTTAATCATATATTATTGTAATTGAGGGCGCTGCCTCCACCACATCTCTAAATGCGGCCCCTTTAACTTTAAATCTGGGTTGCTAAAGCACGGTTCAAACCACCACTGTAGGAAAACATGCATTGTTTTTAAAACTTTCCACACGGCTATTAGTTGTACCTCAAGGTAGGTCTACCTCAAGGATTTACTGAAACAATACTAGGCATGTTTGTACTTATTTCAATGCACTTCTCATGGTGATTCCAAATATGGTAATTATGCAATAATTATGACATTTTTGAAACATTTTGTGACATTTTGGAATGTCGTCTGCAGACGACTGCTGCATGGAAAGTGTTAAGGGCCATTAGAGCTGAGATAAACATACCTGTATATTAGTCCTAGATTGAGAGATCCTCCAAAAAAGAAGCCCTCAATTTGTTTTCAAAGGTTTAGTTTTCCAAACACATGCGTAATACTAATTACACTACATGCACCCTTTAAAGGCATATTATTGGATATTTTCCAAGGAGCGCCCTCTATCCATGATTTTTCTTAGAACATAGATTTTCTTGCAGATTTACATTTTTGATCATAAGTCATAAATATATCCTGAGTTACAGAGCAATACGATTCCTAATTACTTCAAAATCATGGTTTTAGAGTGAATTTAGACTAGTGAAAATAAGTTGTCGCGCAGACCTAACAGTTTATTTTCACTCTTTAAACCATGATTTTGAAGTAATTAGGAATCGTAAGGCTCTGTAACTCAGAATATATTTATGATTTACAAATTATGATCCGAAATGTAAATCTGCAAGAAAATCTACTTTCTAAAACAAATCATAAATCGAGGGCGGCCCCTGGAAAATATCACATAATATGCCTTTAACTACCTTCTGATGAAATCATTGAGCGTAATTTGCAATCTGTCATGTAAATCTCATGAATAGTTTGCTTTATTTGGGTGGATCAATATTGAAATTAAAGGTGGATGATCCGATCACTTAAGCTTTTTTTCTCGTCCATCAACATATTTTGATATCAGAAGAAAACCCATATTTTTCTCATTATTTCTGTAAAATGTTAAGTGCAAGATAGGTCCCATTTAGACGTTATAAGCCAAAATACAGTGAGAAACTGCCAAAGGTGGTTTAACCACCTGGCCAGTTTGTGTACTACTAGTACTACTCAATGGGCAAATGTCATGTCACCTTGTGCTTCTAAAATAAGAACCATTGGAAGTATGCAACTCAAACTTTGGAATACGACTATTTTAAGGATGATCCTTCATGTAAAATTGAAAACAATAAGTTGAAAATTGGGCCAGCAATCGGAACACCTACCTTTAACAAATTCATCTTAATCGACACAGGTGGTTTAATATCCAAATCAAGATACGTAAAAGGTGGAAATCATACTTTCCACCAGCTATTAGTTTTACCATGCATATACAAAACAGATTTTTCAGAATCCAATTTTCAAAGACTATATCTCAAGGTTTACTGAACCAATAGGCA
The DNA here is from genome assembly GCA_035610835.1 of Ophiura sarsii. Lineage (NCBI taxonomy): Eukaryota > Metazoa > Echinodermata > Ophiuroidea > Amphilepidida > Ophiuridae > Ophiura > Ophiura sarsii. The sequence goes on along the minus strand of CM069450.1, from coordinate 31,401,419 downwards.
TGTTTGTTCTTATCTTAATGCATTTCTCATCATGATTCCAAATATGGTAAGGAAATCCGATAAATTTGACATTTTGAGCGTTAAGAGACTATCAGAAAATCTGAGAAAAATGCTTTTATTTTTTATTGATTTTGTCATTACATGGCAGGGTCTCTACATTAAACATATATATAATAATGAAATAATAATGAATTACATTTAAAGCGCATAATACAAAAGATTCGGTGCGCTGTACAATCCAAATATTGAAAAGCACCCAAATATTTACAAATGTGCCAATAGGATTAAAAAGTACATTGAGATCAAACTTAAATAGAGCATAATTTATATTTAATCAAATACATATCAACACAAACCATAAAAAAACAAGTATCAAATAGCATCTATCTAGTCAAGAGGTAATAATACGGTATCGCGGTATTTAGTTTCTTCTTTTTTGTTTGTTGAAAATTCTCTCCTAGTCCCTTTAAAGGGGCACAGAGAGATTTGTTAAAAAATGAAAGTCAACATTTTTACCTTGTTTAGATAGATGATATATATAGAAATCCTCTCATGTAAGATTTCTTCACAAACAAATCAGTAAAAATCTACTTTCTAAAAAAAAATCATGAATAGAGGGTGCTCTCTGGAAAAGATCACATAATATGCCTTTAATATGTTTATGTTCTCGAACTGGATTCAGATTGAATGAAAGTGTTGCATCATTTCATACTGTCTCAGTGCATGATCAGTCATATTGTGTAGAGAGAGAGAGAGAGTTGAACTAGTAACATAATGTTATGGAATAGTCCCCTTCAATTGCGGTACCAAGTTCGAGGCTCTCCTCGCAAATGGCAGACTGTGTAAAGTAAGGGGCGATAACAGAAATATAAACTCCTCACAAAAAGTATCGAGACACTCACACATGATCCAATATTTAACGGCCTGAAAGGGTATGGATTAATCAAAGCCAATTACCCAGTGCATAATTTTGTTCTGCGTATTTGACACCTGGATGGTTGAACTCCGACGTTGCGGAGCGGAGCTATGGGAGTTATTGTCATTTCAATTGACGTAGGTGCAGTTTCAAAAGTGACAATCGTCCCTATAGAAACAGGTTTACATAACTATTTTGAATGATCAGGTTTATGCTTTGCAGCTTTACACACGCTGTTGTGGACAATGATAGTGGACACACAAAGTACTGAAGATAAAGATAAAGTTGTAGCAAAGTTGAAGTTGAATGAAAACAATAAATCTGTGCTGTGAAAAGAACACATTATCTTCATTTTCTGAGTGTATGTTGCATTTTTGTACACATGTGTAAAGCATAAACCTGATCATTCAAAACAATAAATACAAACCTGCATCTATTGTCTATAGGGATGATTATCACTTTTGAAACTGGACCTACGTCCATTGAAATGACAATAACTCCGCTCTATAACATCGTATCTCAACAATCAAGATGTCAAAACATGCAGACCAAAATTATGCACTGGGTTATTTGCTTCGATTAATCCATATCCTTTCAGGCCGTTAATTATTGGCTTATTTTTAAGTGTCTCTGTACTTTTTGTAAGGAGTTTAGGTGGTCTCTAGGCAGTCACAATATTATGCAACCCCTGGACACACAGTGCTATTAGTTCATCGTTTTTGAAGCCGTTAAATGCGAGTCCATATCCTGCATCCTCTTGTTTTGTAAAATAGCAAACAAAACTCCATTTGCGCTAGGCACTATACATACCTATATTTTATTCAGTATCGTCTGGTATGCATGCAAGATGATCCAAATAAATAATATGGGGGAAAATATGAGGCCATGAGGGACACAATGTTCTACATAGGCTGACCGACTTGCCACAAATGATTTTTTTTTGAAAATATTGTGGAAATAATTAAAACTTTTCAAGAAATGTTCAAGAAAATTAGAAAATACAAACATACAAGATTAAATAATAAATAAATAAAAAGAAAAGAAAACCATACATGTTGTCAACACCTGCCAAAATATGTTTTCAGAGATGTATTCAGGATCAGTGAAGTATTGGCAGTTAAAAATGTATGACTGATGTTATTCTATCATAGTTACATATTCTTTAAAACATTAACTGGTTCTATTCATACATGTTACACTCTTAGAAAAAAGGGTGTTTCAGGGGTTCTTGGCTGTCCTGTATATGGAACCCTCAGGGTTAAAGGTTCTTTTAGTTTAAAGAACCCAAAAAACTTCTGTAGAGAACCTTTAGAGGTTCTAAAGACGCATTTTTTGTTCTTTTTGAACCTTTAAAGGTTCTTTGTGGAACCTATAAAGGTTCTATAAAGGGTTCCATATACGGGACAGCCAAGAACCCCTGAAGCACCCTTTTTCCAAGAGTGTATATGAACAGCTGACAGGGCGAGACTTATCATATTATGTTCGTTTTCCATTTTTATATTAAAAAGTATGATTATGCTTGTTTGATCATGCATGTCTTAAACACATGCATGCATGCAAGTTTAGATTCAAATAAAAAACAACACATTTTAACAACCAAATGCAGCATTCTGTATAATTGAAAAAAGCTAAAGTAGGCTACTAGTAGAAATAATGTTTTTCTGTCATAGTTGCTTAATGTTCTACTTAAGCACATTATTTGACATTCACCAGAGAGATTAACACATTGTATTGAATAAGCTCATCAGGAATCAAAGTAGACTACACTATATTATTTTTAAATTTTCTTATCAAAATGTCATCCTAAATTCTTGTTTTGAATCAAAGTACACACTGAATCATGTTTTGCTTGATAAATCAGCATTTCATATTAGACCTTGAATACTGGGACAATCATTGAAATCCCATGTTCCCAGCTCTTAACACTTTTGGACCGGTGATTTGACATTTCGCCGGTAATAAATCATCTAAAGATGTGTCTATTTCCCACTATGTGGTCTAATTAAAAGACTGCAAAGAACATAATTATGCCCAAGGGCATAAAATAACCTTCATAACCAAGAAAATGGACCACATAGACAGCGGTTGACAACATTTTACTGGCGAAATGTCAAATCACCGGTCCAAAAGTGTTAAGGGAGAATGAATATGTTGTGTACATGTATAGCTGATACTAAAGTGCTCAACAAAAGAAAGTCTTCCACTTTGTTTGTGTTCCATAGAGTAACTTCCGATTATTTTTTGACCAAACATGCTAGATAGACATTTGAATGGATCTTTTAGGCACAATCTGGTATCAAACTTGACACCAAGCAACAAAGATAGCCATGATTAGGCCAAACAAAGAAGAAGGTCTGTCTCAGAAACATTTGGCAACAATTCTAAGCGCTGTGCGATTTAAAAAAAAAATATGTTAGAAAAAAGGCTATGAGGTATGCAATTTTTTGTTGTTGCTAATCCAAGCTTACAGAGACCTTCTTTTAAAAATATTTTGTAAAAAATTTAAAAAAATACACACCTAAACTCGGACCCATGAGTTCAATGGCAACAAACAAATCTTTTCAAATCGATACTTACAGGGCGAGTCAAAAAGAAGTTGTACGAGAATGGATATTTGTTTAAAAATAGACCAAACAAATTTGACAAACCAATGAGACACGTTAAGAGCAACTTATTCCGCTCATATGACAAAAGAAATCATTGAAATCTATCAATTATATCAGGAGCTATATGCTTGTTTTAATAAAAGAAATCCTTTTTTTTAGCTGTCCACAGAACGCTTAATTCTCGTGATATCTATACCCACTCTAAAGTCGGCAGCAAAATGTACACAGTCATTCATATTCAAATAAGATTAAGCCGGGAGTTTCAAACACAGGTGGGAATGGTGTGCCTAAAATAAATAACCAGTGACTACAATAAGACTGTAACCTTCTCTTTTGAAAGATTCTATGATTTTGCATTGTGAGGAATAAAACAATTACTTATATATATGATATATGATAATGATGAGTTTTCTTTACTTTGTTCTATTTTACGTATCGGTGGACAGCGAAAAAAATGGGTTCTTTTAGTAAAATAGCTATAACTCTGGATAGAAATGATCGATTTCAGTCATTCTTTTTTTCAGATGATCGGAAGAATATTTTCATCCAAATATCGCTTGAGTTTTAGGTCAATTTTCTTTTTCTTTCTCTAGAAAAAATATTCAAATCCCTCCGTACAATTTCTTTTTGACTCACCCTGTATAACTCATATGGGAACAAGAAGTTGTTTCATGACAGTGCAATAGACTAATACAGGCTTTTGTGTTGCGCGATTTTAATCCGAGCACAGTTTCAATGGAAAGAACTCACTACGCCATCCATACCTTCATTATTTATGATTTCATTCTGGTTTAGCAGTTCCACTGGTACCAAATCATGAATAAATGTGTAATGGCAATGCATGTTTTATTCTTTATGAATAATGATAAATTTCTTTTTTGTTTTAATTATTGTTTTTGATATGTGATATTTTATTCATAATAAAAGTTAAGTTTATAATCAGCTCAACCACATCGAAATACTTGTGTTTCAATTCATATCAAATCTAAACACAAACCACACACTTTGATTATCATATGCAGGCGCGGATCCAGGGGGCGGAGGGGGCGCCCCACCCCGGTTAATAAATCAACAACAACAACAAAAAGGGAAAGAGGGGGAGAGGAAAGGGGGACTGGGGAGAGAAAGGGAGAAAGAGCCTTTAATTGAGTGACTGACTTGGTGAATAAAATAACGTTGTATGTCGTGATATCCTATACAGGCGTGTCGCAACCCGGGCGGCTATGGTTGCTTTTACTTTTTTGCAAAGAAAGAAAAAAAGAAGAAGGGGGAAAAAAGAGAAGAAATGGGGGAAAGGGATTCTTTTCAATAAAATATTGGTCAAAAGTACACACCAGATCGCACCAAATGGGTTTGAAAATTGAAGAAAAAAAATCCAATTCTGAGGGGGCACATCCCCCCCTCAGACTCCCCCCATGTTCGAGCTTTTAAACCATGTATATTCAAATCAAGAATATATCAGTTATGCTCAACTTCTTTCGTGCATTGATAAAAAACAAAATATTTATTGAAAATGAAGAGGTGGCTTTTCGATAAAATTCGTGTCAAAAGTATACGTCACCAGATCGCACCAAATGAGTTCGAAGATTGAAAAAAACCTACTTCTCAGGGGGACACATCCCCCTCAGACACCGGAGGGTGGTGCTGCGCAACGCATTGGATAGCCCACCATCAAAAATAAATTCTTCTTCAGCCCCCGGTAAACTCAGTCTCTGGCTCCGCCCTTGTAATGCATTGTTCATATGTTTAAGTACCGTATGTTACATAGTAGGTTTTAATTGACGTACTTGTTCTGAAATGCCATAATTCAAGCAATTTAAAAGCATAATGTTTAAAATCTATCATAGTCTGTATGTTGGAACCATCCCATACTAGAGCGTGTTTGGGTTATTTAGAAAATCGTAACACACATGTGGATAAAGCCTAATTAAAAATAGCGCGCTAACTCAAATAATGAGGTTGTGCTACCTAAACCAGTGTCATTTAACTTAAAAGGACAGCTAAGCCGATATTTTCAATTGAAGCTATGCGTGTCTTGGATTTAAATCGATCAAAAGGAACCAAAATGGCCGAAATTCTGAATTCCCCTAAAGGGGGGGGGGGGGGGGGGGGTTGCAGGTTTCTGGAATAGCCCCATTTGCTTTACACCCAAACTCCAAAGAAAGTGGGTTGTATCGAATTAATGGATTATGATCAATTAACCAATGTTGCATGCAGTGACGGCACTACCAGGGGGCAAGCATTTCCCCCAAACATTTTTTTTTACCTCCCACTTTGCCCCAAAAAAATTCGATTAAGTTAAAATTAGAAAAAAATAGACCATTTTAGCATACAACAGCTCAATTTTGCACGCAAGTGTGCATTTTCATACCAAATTAGTTAGTATTAGACCAAATTTGACAGTTTAAGAGTAAAATGGCACAAAAAATGTGTGCATCCTTTTTTTCATGGCCCCCTAAAAAAATCTTGCCCCTCCCTAAAAGAATTATGAGGCTGGTGCAGCCACTGGTAAGTACATGATGTACACCCCTTGAAAATGAACAGTTATTTTGATCGAAATTAGGGGGGGGGGTAGTGTCAGTGTCAACATAGTACACACACAGTTCGATATGCCACCATGGAAGAACTTACATGATATGATTGACACAAAACATATTCTGTATGCCATATAAGCTTAAAGCTTTCAAACACTACATTTTTTTCTTCTGACAGTTATTATGTTTCTACTGTAGTTTCTATCCACACATAAAGGCTCAATTTGATGCAATTACACATTTTCTGGGGATGCTAGTTGTTAGGGTGTTGTTGATGGTGTGAAGAAATGCAGCACTACCTGGTATATGGGTCTATAGCAGCCCTTTTATGGCAAAAGAATGTATCTTATATGCAGTTTTTTAACAGTATACTTCCTTTTAACATGATCAAAGTTAGCTTTTTTCTCCATAAATCATGTAGTGGTAAAAGGCAATATATTACTTTTATTGTCTTTACAAGTTGCAACCTTTTCCTAAGTGAGGAAAATGGAACCAAGTTAACACAATCCATGTTAAAGGAAGTATATCATTAGGACATACATATAAGATACATCCTTTTGCCATAAAAGGGCTGATAGGCTATAGGTATATAGTACACGGGATGGTTCCCCATTTTCATTTTGGTAGGGGTGTGTGGTCCGAAGGGACGAAACTGGGGGCTTTCTAAACAGAACGGGCACCAAAATAAGGGGTTACGGAAATGAACGGTCGCCGAAATTGGGGTCTTAGAGAACTGAATTCTTATAAAAAATTGTGTCTTATGAACTGAATTTTAGGCAAAATTTTGCATTAAGAACTGAATTTAGGCAACATTTGAGGCTACATAACTCAAATTCATAAAAGTTTCACACATTTTATGATTTTTGGTTGAATTTGGGGTCTGAAGGAACTGCCAATGGATGAAAAGGGGGTCTTATGTCAATGGAAGGGGGTCTTATGGAGTGGCTGAGGAGGCGTGGAAAGGGGGTCATGACAGCCGCACACACCCGTATGGCCAATATACATGAGTATATATACATGAATTTTTATGGTTTCTGTTATCTTATGCTACACATTTTTAAATTCTAGCTCTTAGCATTATCTCCTTAGGTGTTTTTTTGAAATACTAGAGATTTAATGCCAGCCATCACATACATAGATCAGGGTTTGCAGGTTTTTGCTTGGCAAAAATGGCAAAACCTCTCAAAAATTTTAAATCAAAATATCAAATTGTTGGGAAATAATCACACATTTTTCAAAATGTCAAAGCAAATTTAAATATTTTTGCTTAAGAGCATATGACCATAATGTCAAATATTGATAACATTAAGTTGGCTGGCAGTAGCTACAACACTATACATGGCTAGCACTTCTCATTTTCACAAGTTTGTGTACATTGGACTGAAATTTCAACATTTAATTGGGAAAACCCAGCAAAAACTAATAATATGATGATGTAAAACATTGATAAATAAGTATATACTAGGTAGTTGCTATGGCTGACACTTTTCATTTTTACAGGTTTGTATAAACTGGACTAACATTTGTTTACTCTTATCAAATGTTCATTTTAATTTCTACTTGAATGAAAAGAAATTCTAAATGGTTCATAAAATATTTCAATTTACTATTTAAAAGCTATCAGAGTTTTTAATGTTTTTCTGACTATAGTAAAATATAGTTATTGCCACTTATTGCCATTTTGCAAAAATAGGTGTTTGCCCTTTTTTGCCGGCAAAAACCGAACACTGACATAGATAAAATTGATGCAACACATAATAATTTAAAGTGGCAAAATCTAAAATGTATTTTAGCATTTTATGGTTTAGGCTTTCACACAATATGAATTTGATACAATATTCAGGGGATTTAGGGTTTCCATAAGGCCAAGCAAAGAAGAAAGTCTGTCTCAGAAACATTGTGCAAAAAAGCTAAGTGCTGTCCTATTTTTAATTTTTTTTTATAGAAAATAGGCTTTGAGGTTTGCGATTTTTGGTGGGTTTTTTTGCTTTTCCAAGCTTACAGAGAACTTTTTAAAACTTTTTTTTAAATAATCAACAAAATCAACAAAAAAACAAAACAAAAAAATCAACAACAAAATCCAAAACCTACGCGCCGTAGCTCATTTCACATATCAATGCGAGCAAGCTTCTGAGACAGACCTTCTTCTTTGTTTGGCCTAATACATCACATCATTATGAGACACATTTAAAAAAAGTTGATAAATCGAGGGCTCATAAACAAAAGGCTTCATCTCCATTTTTTCAAAAATGAGATTTTGATATCAAAATGTTCAGAAAGAAATTCTCTTTCCATAGCACACAGCATTATCTCCATAGTCCATAACACCCCTTTCAAAATTAAAGCCAGTATCACAAGGCCTCATCTCTACCTCCCCAATGTGTTTAAAAATCTTCAATAGGCTTTTTCTCAAAATGGTCAAAATGGAGATAAGGCCTTTTGTTTCTGAGCCCTCGATATGTAATAACCGAATAAGAATAAAAGCATGTTAACAATAACAAGTTTGCTAACACCCGCAGTGAAAGTAGGCGAACCAGCGACAACTGAACAACTAATCAAAACAAATTGTGTGGTGCACGCATTGAATGGCGCGCACGCGGAGTGTACTATTAGACACTTTCAATGCATTCCTCGTATTTAAGTTTCTTGCTTTCTGATTGGTTCGACACTATTAAGAGTGTATGAATAGAAAATATTGTTCGAACACTTTAGTCTAATGTAAAGTCATCCCCTTAATTAATGTTGAGTCACCCCATTTTTCGAACCATTAGCCTGTGTCCTCGCAACATTGATTGGAGTGGGGGGGGGGGGGGTATGTGGAAGGGGAACTTTCAGGCTATCATAAACAAATTGGTATTTTCACATGATTCTAATAACGTGTGCTTTCGGGTATAACTACAATATGCAAACAGTGCTCGAACACATTTTTCTATGGTTGTAGGTAGATCTAGCTAAATCTGAGTGAGCCTGGCTCGCTAATACTAGTTCCCTGCAAGTGTTACTTGCTCGAACGAGCGAAGCGAGTGAGGATCTAGAATTTGCAACAAAATGTTTATCATACCTATAGGACCCATATTGACATTCAATCTCATCACCTGCTGCCAACGAGTAAAGCGGGGTCACACTACTATGTATGTTCACATCAGGCCCGTAAGCAGGAACTTTTTTAGGGGGGGGGGGGGCATCATTTTTGAAAAAGGTACATTGGTGGTGGAGGGGGGGGGGGGTAGGACTCAATTTTAGTCCTAAACGGCTCGAAAAAATGCTTTACACAATAGGAAGGGGAGCGTTTTCTGAAGATGGGGATGGGGGGGGGGGGGGCTGTTTTCACACAAAAAAGGTACATTTGTACACAAAAAAGAAAGAGGTAAAGGATTGTAGCATTGTATGGGCTAGGTTTGTAAAGACCAACAAATGTATGTCAACATCTTCCTATAATGGTTCAATTTGATGCATACACGCTTGGGATAGAGTGTAACAGCATTGTATGGGTTAACATATCACAGTACACAAATCCATTAGGTTCATTTTGATGCAAGATATGCTCTGTGCATTTAAGGTGTAAATCATTAAAGCATTTATACGGGTGAAATTTTTACACTCGGAATTTCATGTCAACATCCAAATAATGTTTTAATGCGATGTAACATAATTAAAGGGATTTAGGGTGTAAAGAGTTAAAGCATTGCAAGGCTTAAGTTTGTACTATAAATTTGATAGATCGCCCTAATCTGGAAATTAAGAGTGTGTAAAGCATTAGGCCAAACACATTTGTTGTGTTGCCCTCAAGCGCCAAAAAGCTTGAAGTCAGGTCGGTCGGTCGATTTTCCTTTCTTTTCTTATTTTCTTTTTTTTTTTGCTGATAAATATTACTGACAGATCGTGGTTCATGACAAGACAAAATTGGTAAATGTCAATTTGACCATGGAAGTAATGATTTGACTAATGCTTCTAAGTTCTAGTGCGATAATATATCTTAAAAGCTATCCATTCAAGCAAACTTATTCATTTCAAGCAGAAAATAGTAATATTTTGTCAAATTCGGTAAAATTAAAATTGCAACCCTGGTCGCTTAGGCCAACACAATTTTCTTTATTTTCGCCTAACAGCATATAGCTATTAGTATGAATGTATGCATGTACCGTAAATAGTGCAAATCTCAAATTAGTATCTTCACAATTGTTCAATTGGACCCAAAATAAATGTTGAGGAATTAAAGGGATACTGTTGAAGGCTGCGCCCTCAATTAGGATAAAAACTGGGATTTTTACATTTTTACAATTGTATTACATACACAAACTTACAGCTGTAAGGATTAAGAAAAAACAGCCGTCTTTGTGCAATAAAACTTTGTTTCAAAATATTCCATCCCCGGTTTGGACAGCATTTTATGGTAAACAGCGTGACGCTATTTTTCTTTTCGATTCAAATTACTTATTTAGATATTTCAAAAACAAGTTTCAATAAATAGCGATGATATTTCAACACATTAACAAATTGTTTTAATCAAGTTTGCTGCTTTTTTGTGAGTAGAAACAACAATAATGGCCAATTATAATTTTTATCTTTAATATTGAAGTAAATTTTGTAAACAAATCTTAAACATCTCTTAGTAAACCCTTTAAGAAAGACGCAAGCATTCTAAGGGATAGGTTTTCATACAATTTCCATTTGATGTCACTTTCCACATGAAGGTTCAATTTGCAAGCTCTAGGGATGCATCATTCAAATGATGTATATATCGATCCGTCGTGGCTGTTCTTTCGAAACCTTGTATGTTTATCCCGCCCTTCAGCATGTATAAAGTAAAACTGACTGTCTATCGGTAAATGCATAGAAAGTGTGATTGCTTTATACAGGTTCAGGGGCAAGAGCACTTACAAGATTTTTCAAAGATGTGTTTTGGCCCTTGAACGTGTTTAGAGCAGTGTTTAGTGCCCAAAGGTAAACCATAGAAAGAATTACTTTAGACATGCTGAAGGGCCGGACGGAGATACCAGGTTTTCACAGAGCAGCGACGATATAATAATTCATATATAAATAGACATCTTGATCTGATGAATAAGGAACTAACGCAACATGAGAAATGTGATTGATAATAATATACATGTATACAGTATATCTATGTGCCTCAACCCATCATATACTGGGGACTATTCAAATACAGGGTGTGTCAAAAAAAGTGTCCCATGTGAAGGATAATTTTTTTTGGCCATGAAAATTTTGTAAAAAAATGTTCCCGAAATACTATTACTAGTTATTATGTTCAACCATCTTTAATGCGCCATAGGATTTTTTTGTATCCATTTTGGAGCTTCCAAAATAAGATTATGGCCAATCTACTAGGCCATGTTCAAACTTTGGCCGGCCACTTTCATGTGAAGAGAGCTCTTTTACTAGAATCGTCATTCAGTGTGTAACTGAACATAATCAATAAAATCAATAATAAATTACCTACTAAATGTTGATAGCTAGTTGAATTTGAACAAAAACATATTTTCATCCATATTATATATAGCATACCATAAAATATTTGAATTTTAGACGTTATTTTAAACAGTGACGGAAATTAACCAAAATTTGTTATTTTACTCAAACAAGACATGAGGATGAAATTCAATGGGAAAACCCCCTGAGACTTGCGAAAAAGCTGGAATTTTTTACCTAAATGCCGAAAAATCTGCAGCAACAAACAATAATACACTTACACAATATGGTAAGAAATGGGCTAACTGGAGCCGTCTATTCAGTTGACAAAATAGAAACATATCATATTGTATATATATTTGGAGTCGACCGTTTCTATGACAATGAACATCTGTAATAATTATGTTTATTTAATCATGTAATATGTAATTTTTCCATATGTATGTTGGGATTTTATCCTGTAACTAATATAGATAAACCATAGATCTTTTCCTGACTTCCCAAACCAAGTGTTCAACATGAGACGCATTGAGGGATCAGCATTTGTTGCTGGGTCAATATCTTTCTTAACCCTAACACTCTTGAGTACTACGAATTACTACTATTTTTCTTTTTTTTCTAATTTTGGTCTCATTAACCCTAACACTCTTGAGTACTACGAATTACTACGATGCGGTGTGCTTGTGTCACCCCGCTCGGCAGTTTTTCGATGAAATAATGGCCCCCAGGGTATATACATGGCGGAATATACTCTGCCATGTATGGTTTCCACCTGTGGCCTAGCGGTAGATCATCTGCCTCTGAACCCAGAGGTCTGGGGTTCGAGCCCCGGGGAGTGGGGGCACTTTTTCTCCTCGCTATTTGGCCGCGAAAAAATTCTTTGGAAAAGGTGCCTCGGGGTTAGGGTTATGATAATATTATAGTATTACCAAGTAATTGTTTTTTTCTTCTTGCTGGTCAGGAAGGGCAACTATTATATTTAAAATAATTACATAAGAATGTAACAACTGTATAACATATGTATGAAATAGTGTGTATGTACATCATGATGCTGTAAAGAGAAGTATAAAGTGAGGATTGTCAATAAAGCTCTTGCTCGGAGAAAAAAAATTGTGATGTTTTCGACTTCAGGCTCGTTTTGCTTGATCACATATTTTGGAACAAACAGATAAAAAAATGGTTAAAATACAAAATCTGGAAATTTGGGTTAAAAAATCTCATGTCTAGAAAACGGAGTGGATTCTTATAACTATAGCGGAGTGACCACCAGGGATTAAAACTGCTAACACGACATTAATGTTTGCAAATATTACTTTTCTGTCATGCTCTAGCTACCGCTACATACTGAGCAAGATAACTATTAGGCCAAGTAAAATAAAAAAAACATGTTTCTCATCCGGGTTTTGGGAAATTAGGAGGAGTTTAATTTTTTATTGGAAAACTGACATAAGTTACTCTATTAAACCAGGGCTGTCAACTCTCTCCCGCCTTGGGCAGGAGTCTCCCGCCCAGACATTCTTTCTCCCGCACTCCCGCCTAGCATATAAAATCTCCAGCCTCAAAAATGTATCAATTAAAATGTTTATTTCCTTCGCGAGATGGTAACACGTACTCTCCGATCACCAACGTACTTTTACGGAATCACAGGGAATTTACTTTTTTTTGACACCCCCCCCCCCCCCCCACTTACTTGAATTACACGAGGTGAATGCCAAACAAATTGGGGCTACCTTTTACTATTTTGTTGTCAGTACACTTGGCCATCATATGTGACGCGATCAAGAGGAATGAGTCGGATGTCTACCCTGGTCGAAAATGAGTTTTTAATACACTCTTAAAGAAGACACCTAGAGCTTTCAGAAACTGAAAACCCCATGTCGATACGACGTTTTGTTCCAAAGTTATGTCAAAAATTGTACACATGAATTTCCATCAAAACTTATGTAAGCCGCCATTTTGAATTGGCCATATCTCAATTTGGGATTCCCCGACGTCCGACTCATTCCTCTTGATCGCGTCACATATTTGTAATATTGTATCTCTCCCTCCCAGCAAATCCCAAAAGTTGACAGCCCTGATTAATTAAACATCGTTTTAGCGCATATTTGGCATACAGATTTGTGTCTGTAAAAAGGAGAAGGCCCTTTTTATTTTGTTATTTAGAGAGCTAGACCTCTCTAGTAAATCAAAAAAACTCTCCACAAATGCTTCTGATACAATTTGCAAAGCTACGGGATACGTTTAAACTTCTGAAATATCTTTTTTAAAAGTTATGACTAAAAGTTGGCAAAATAAAAATAAAATTGCAAAATCTTCAAAAAAGGAAGCAGGAGCGGACATGAAACGTGTTAATTTTTTTATTCGGCTTAATGAATTTTGTAATTTCTGACCTATATTTGGTTTACTAGAGAACTTAGAATGAGGAGATACCATGTGTCATCTTGATGATAGCTTCCGGGGGGGGGGGGGGGGGGGGGGGGGAGGGTCATATTTTGGTAGGGATGTGCCACCAGCAAAATAAAAATTGACCCAAACATTTACCAATTTGGGGGGAAAAGTGAACCCATATATTTATTTACCCATTATTTACCTACATATTTGACAGATTTTGTGAAATTTCTGTGAAAAACAGCAAATTTAAGGATTTTAGACCCATAAATGCCTATGAAAAGGGGTCATTAATTTACCAGAGGGGTGAAAAATGGGACCCTATTTGGTGGCACATCCCTAGCTGTGACCTCATAGGTACACAACCCCTCCCCGGTTAGCTGAGTGAATAGGCTGAAAAAAGTTGTGAGAACTAGTCTGGAGATCTCGAGGTCCCTTTGTATTTTCTGCCTTTACTTTCGATTGCGAGAAGCTATATAATACAAGCAGGGGAGAAACTAGGTCATATTTTCATGACCTAAAATATGCACAATATTAATATATAGTGGGGTTCATTCTGTCCCATTTCGTCCTAGTTTGCCATTTCATCCCCACCCATTTTGTTCTTTCCTATTTCAGCCTTTCGCATTTCATTCTTTACAAGGGCGTACGAAACTAGAAGGGGCGGGGGAGGCATTTCCCCCCTTGCTGTACGTGTCATAAAGCAGTGAGAAAAATCTTTCACTTCTTTTGGATCTGCACCCAAAGAAATCTCAATATTATGTCTACAAACAATCCAGTTGAACTTATTGAAAGAAGTATATTCTGAATAGAGTGAAATATGTAAACGTTCATGTACCGTATTATCCCTATTAAGCGCCCAGGACCTTATAAGCGCCCACCCCCTTTTTCTCAGGTGACTTTAAAAATATATACTAATTAACCGCCCACCCAAAAAATAAGCTTACTTAAGGGAAGTGTCAACCCTATTATTTTGATGATCAACTTTTGCTTCTAAGTTTGAGAATATTGAATAAAAGTACATAAAAGTATACATTTATAGAAAGGAAATTTGATAAGGAATCCGATGGTGATATCAATGTGATACCAAATAAACTAAATTTTGAGAAATGAACCAAAAAGCGATTGTTTTACCCCAAATTTTTCAGACAGCATAACTATAAAATAAAAAATGGTAATTTGTTCTAATATACATTTTTGTAAACGAGACAATTTTGTCTAGGAGGCATTTTTTTCTTTTTCCGAAATAAGGCTTAGTTTTGGAAATATTGCTAAAAACATCGGGAAAGTGTAAAAGTCGTGTGTTTTTGCATACATTTCGCTAGAAATGGATTCATATCTCGAGTTTAAAATCCATAATCGAAAAAATAAAAATTTGCCTCCTAGCGCTGAAAGTCCTCTACACAATGGTAATAAAAGCTTACCTGATAGTTTGATATTTTTTTTAATAATCTTGTCTGAAAATTCGTAAAATTCCTTCAAATTTGAACTTCTAGAAAACATCGATTTAGTAAAAATATTGACATTTTCCACCATTTAAAGCTAAATGTTCATGGAACACAAGGGCGTGTGACCTAAAAGGCGGGTATACTATTATGAACAATCAAAATAAACTATCAGATTCAATTTATATTGTCACAATGTGACGAAATTGGAAGAAAACTGAAATTTAAATGATCGTAAGATAGGCCTTTGTTTACATTTTTAAACATTGTTTTGCGCTCTTTTGTTTTTCGCGTCTACGTCGCAGATATAAAGCGGCGCGTCTAGTATTACGCGCGGGAAGTTTAAGCGCGCGACGCAATGATCGAACAGCTGTCGCAGCATTTGAAAAGCGCGGAACTCCGCTTAAATTCCCGCCAAATAACCATGCGCCTTTTCCTGACTCAAACTTACCAAAACAACAATCTAAAATCACCCAAAAGAACGGGAAATAATCGCTTCCGATTAGTAACTTATGATGGTAATGATAGAATACATATAAAAGTATAAAATAATAGAGAAAATGTGAAATTCAATTTTTGAAACACGTGCCGGGTTGACACTGCCCTTAAAAGTTACTCACATCACACTATGTCTCGGACTACAAATTGCTTGCAAATAAAGAGGAAATTGTGGTTATTTTAACTTCAGACATACTTGACATATTGTTTGTGATCCAAAAGTGAACTTAAACCATGTGCTATGCCTTCAAACAGCAACAAAAACCATCTGAAATACGCACGTTTCGTGTTTATTGTCATTCGTGGAGGCCGCCATCTTGAATTGCAAAACATCGAATTTTGCAATCTTGGGACGTAAAGGTTGTTGAATTTTGCAACCTTGACGGTCAACAACTTTGTAAATCAGTTACAAATAAGCGCCCACCCAAAATGACTTAGTTAACCGCCCTGGGCGCTTAATAGGGATAATACGGTAGTTTAAGTACAGACACTTTTTGCTTTCATGACTGCATGGCCGGCATTGGAAATTTGACAAAATATGTCAGGAGGGTACGTTTTCATTTGTCAATACCAAAGTTGACCCAAGTTTTTTTAAACATTATTTTGTCAAAATCTGCATAGCCGTAGAAAAAGGGTGCAGAAAAAAAAGATAGAGCTTTAACAGAGGGGACTCAAGGAAGTCACTTTTTGAATTGTGTGAGTGCTGTAATTATTGAACTATGACTCAAATGTATATAAAAGTATACATTTTTGGAAATAAAATAGGTTAGAGAATCCAAAATTTTGTTCAAAGTTTAATGAAAAATAAGTGAAAACAAATCACTTTTTTTGCGCTTTTTGGTCAAAATTTCAAAAGAATATTAGATTAGGTTTAAAAAAAAAAATCCCTAAGTAAGTGTCTTTACATCATAATCTAGCAATTAAAATAATCATAATCTCAGAATTTTTTACTCAAAACTATTTTTGTTAGCTTTGTTGAACTTTTTTGAGTCAAAAAAGTGATTTTTTGTTATTTTCTCTGCACATTTCTCGCCAATTTAGAACTGATTGAACTATAGAGGGCTCACTCTTGCCCCTTCAGGCTCACTGAAGTGAGTGTCCTTCTTGATATTACACACAAATAGCTCTGGTACTTAGAAAAGATCGCATACGACTTTAACACTTTTCATGCGGCAGGCGTCTGCAGACGACATTACAAAATACCAACATTATTGAATTTCATTACCATATTTGGAAACACCACGAGAAATGCATTGAAATAAGTACAAACATGCCTAGTATTGGTTCTGTAATCGTTGCGATAGACCTTGAGAGTTTGGAAAGGTTTCTGAAAAATCTGTTTTGTAAAACTAATAGCCGCGTCGAAAGTGTTTGTTTGTTTACACGGTCGGTCCGTATGGACACACGCTTGGGTCCTGAAGGGACCAGACTTCAACTCAAGCAAATTGCTCGGGCCAGGCTTAAAAAGCCTATATAAGCATGCTGGTTGAATTAAAAACAGCCACTTTGCTGTCAGCCTTCAGACATGAGAAAAGAATAGTTGATGCCCTTTGAAAAATGAATGTCAAGGTCTGCATGCAAATACAACATAAATGTGAATTCAGAGTAAGGCCAAAAAAATGTGTTTGATTGTCCATAGATCACTTTCAAAAGTTGGGTAGGAAGGTCGGAAACAGGGTTTATGTGTTGTTGTTTTTTCCTCACCCTTTTTTCAGGTACCAAAAGTAAAATGAGATGTACTTGTTGTGGTAACCAAAACAGGACAATAAAAATCTTTAAAATTTTGATGAGTATTTTTGTTTTACTAAACACTTAATTACAAAAATAATTGTTGATTTTTCACTCAAATGTGTAATAAAATTGAAATTTTAAACAACAAAAATTAAATTTTTGATTTTTTTTTTTTTAATAAAAAAAAAAAAAAAAAAATGGGTCGGAATGATTTTGAGGGTCGGGCGGACGAGGACAATCAAACAAACAAAATTTGGCCTAATAGCATATACAGCTAAATACAAGCTACAGACAGACGTGTTTGTGAAATGATGTAAGATGTCGACCATCTGGGCACCTGTTTGACTCAGGAAATCAATCCTTTAGATATGTGAGACTTTATGTCCTTGATATTAAATCTTTTATATGTTGAGCCATCATGTCCTTGGTCTTAGTTAAGACCAAGGGCATGAAGGCTAACATAAAAGATTTCCTTTGGTGATGAAATGAATGTATTTCATTATAAATCCAGACAGGTAGTAGTGTGTCTACTGTATACAGGTTGAGTAAAAAAAATGTACTCAAAGTAAAATAAAGTACTGTAAAACAAGTTAATTTCACGGCATCTTTATTTCCCAAATTGCTAATCATCGCTAGTTTTGCAGGAATTTAATTTTGCTAATCTAGAATTTAATTTACAAAAAATAAAAAATTGCCAAACAAAAAAGGATGTCGAGACTGCTGAATTCTTAACTCCGCGCTCAATTGTAAAAGAAGTAAGATACGTTTTTAACCGATTTCGTAGGTATTACAAGTACTACAGTAGTTGTATTTCACCCTCCATTTCTTCTAAAACCCCCACTGATTATAACTGCTACTGTAGTAGTACATAGTTCAAGCGCAGATACTAGTAGGCATTAAGCAAGTCAACCGATGCCGCTGTTTGTTTTTCCTTCAATGTCATACATGTGCCTGTATATCAATTTGTACAGGTTGTCGAATTATCCTACCACTACTGTCATCGTCACACACATTAATTCGCGGCCATATCATTTTGCGAATTTGAGCTTCTCGCGAAATTAATTTAAAAGTATTTAAAACCAATGCCTGAATCATTAGCTGCACATATTTACTGTTATCAGCAAAAAGAATCGCAGCATTTAATGGTACCGTTGTCCTGTAATGACTATTTTGGTAAAGTTACTGAATTTTTGAAACTGAACAAAATATTGAGTGTTGTATGACGCATAATATTTATGAATACTTGAATACATGTATGAGACATAATAGTTAATTAATAAGACAAATCAAACATGCTCAGATATTATGTCCATACATTAAATGCAAAATAATGACAGAACAATGTCATTATTTAATGAATTAAAGGTATATTATGTGATCTTTCCAGGGTACGCCCTCAACATCAAAAAAAAATAGAAAGCAGATTTTCTTGCAGATTTACATTTCTGATCATAAATCATGCATACATTCCAAGTTACAGGGCGATACGATTCTTAATTACTTCAAAATCATGGTTTTAGAGTGAAAATAAACTGTCGGAATCCCGACAGTTTATATTGTTGACTCTAAATTCACTCTAAAACCATGATTTTGAGGTAATTAGGAATCGTATCGCTCTGTAACTTGGAATGTATGTATGATTTATGATCGGAAATGTAAATCTGCAAGAAAATCTACTTTCTAAAAAAAATCATGAATAGAGGGCGCTCTCTGGAAAAGATCACATAATATGCCTTTAAGCAGAGCAAAGATAAAACTGGGCTTTTGCGATGATCGGATTAGAGTTTGCACCATTAGTCAAAAGTGAAATTCCAAAGAGCTTATAAGAGAAATATAATAAATCTTGTTTGGTTTTTAAAATGAACATTTTTTGTCACGAGTGAACCTTTGTGTTTCAAATTTGAATAACAATATAAAGTTATTGCAACATTTGTTGTTGGGCTATTCAAATGTGACAATGGAATGTGTGCAGTGTCTATTGCAATTCACCATGTCTCATGGACAAACATGTAAATCATGTACCGCGGTAAAAAGGTTCACCGAAAACAAACAGTAAATGGGATAACTTCATTTTTGCACACAACACAAAGTTACTGAACAAATTTAAAACTCACCAGTTTTGAAAACAAGAATTGGCTTCTTTAACTATTTTGCAGGGATCTTTTTACTCACCCTGCCTGAATCATGATATGTTACAATGTCATTACAAAGGAATTTTATAGAAGGAAAAACAAAAGAATTACACATACGACTACTACACTTGAGATTTATCAATGTTATTATTAATTTATATTTCATAATATACTATGCTGTTATTTGCCGCTAACAACGGTTTAGCCGATAAGCTTAATGGGTTAAGCTCATAGAACACTTGATGAAACCACATAATATACTATGCTGTTATTGCCGCTAACAACAGTTTAGCCGATAAGCTAAATGAGTTAAGCTTATACAACACATGATGAATCCACAAGATTTATGGAAGCGAAAATCACTCTTCTTATACTTTCAGTCAGCAAATAAAATAATAATCAGTGTATTCAACCCATTTTTTGCTCATTAAATTAACATATATGTCCCTGGATGTGGTCATAAACTATTTACTATTTACTGCAAGGGAACGAAAAAACAAACCCTGTCCTATGGGCAAATGGCCCTCTCAGGTAGGGTTGGTCAAGCAGTCATTTGTGTATTTTTGCAAAACATTTCGGACAATTTTAGTGAAGTTTCCAAAATTTTCAAAAAATTGAAAATGTTGACAAAAAAAATGAAAATTCAAACAAAATGGGGCAGCCGGGTCTGTAAAACAGGGTGTTGTTGGTGTGGCCTAATCTAGCAATAATGCTTATGTGTGATGTAAGAGATTTTGGAGTAGTCGAGACAACTACTAAAAAGAAAATCTGTGTGTTCTGTATGATCAGCAGCCATTTTGGTAGTATTACTTCACAGCCATTCTCTTATACCCGACATCACAGTTACTCGGCTGCCCGTATCTGTACGTGCACTGCATGGCCAGTACCCATATGGGTACGTTGAAGTACTAGTACCAGTGAAGAATGGCTATAGTATCTGCACAGTACCAGTAATCAGGCGGGTGCCACTGTACACAAACTCCCATTGCCGAGATTGAAACCTCTAGTGTGGTAGCGCCCTCAAATTACGAGTCACATCGCGCGTCTAAATTAATTCTCTGAGTCACATCGAGCGTCTCATGTGCCTTATAAGGACTTTAGTGCTGTCAATCATAGCGTCGCCCTCCTTTTTACAAGTCACATCGCGCGTACTCACGCCCATGTGCCCTTATATGGGAGGCTCTTGTTTTGCGATTCGAATTTCCCCTCCCATTATATACTCTCCCTGCAGTAATATAACTCGGCTACTATGTGGCTACTTAGGTTGGACCACACATGTACTGTACAGTTCCCATACAGGTACACTAAGCATACAATACCTATGCAGGTACCAGTAGCAGAGACACCATCATGCCAGGCATATGAAAATGGCTGTGTAGACTGTGTTTAGGACTTTCAGAGAGATGTACCTGTCACAAAAAGACAATTCACAAACATACATGTACTGTAAAACCACTTCATTTTGCAAGGTATTTAATTCAAGAATTTCGTAAGGGATATGGATTCGGGAAACTAAATATCCGCAATACTGACGATTTTGCATTGAAAGTATAACAGTAAAATTTCCAGATTCACGTAATTAAATGCCTTTTTTAAATTCGTGAAATAAAGTATTAAAAAAATTATAGTATTTTACATACATGTATAACAAGGACAGAACTCTAAATATTTAAAAGCAACAATCATGAAATGTCCTCTTTATTTGAGTTTTTCCTCTAAATGCATTTTTTGGGTCAAATTACATATAAACATGAAACTGGAATATCTCCCAAGTTACAGAGCAATGTGTTTCCTAATTACTGAATTGGTTCAAATGAACAACTTTATTTTCTGAGTGTTTTTTAGTTTGTTATAAATAGCATTCCATGGTTTAACGGAAAATATACAGTCAAGATAAATTTATGAGTCCAGGAATGTCTTTCCTGATAGTCAAACTTTATTTTATAAGAAAGAAAAAAATATTTTGAAAATTTGAAAAAAATAACACAATATTGCTTGAAGTGGATATTTTTAGTGATTCATTAGTTGTAAATAAGGGAGTGAAATAAGCAATGGTGTTTGACGCACGGCAACATTAGCACTTACAAAAGTGCCAGTCTTCCGACCTTTTTTTTACCGCTGCAACTCAATTGAATGTAGAACAAACCAGGCAGGGTTAGAATCATGTTACAAACACCTTTGCAGTCGGTTCCGCTTGGCTACACAGATATTCTCTATAAGGATAAAAATAATATCTACTGTATGAGGTGCTCGCTACTCTATTAGATTTTGTTGATTTTTTTTGTTTTGAACCATTTCAAATGAATTTAATTTTTTAACTGAAAATGTTCACAAATTATTCACTATAAATTTACAATAATTTACCAAAAATACATCATATCCAAAAAGGTGTTTTCATTTTTGACCATAAAAAACCCCTACAATTTAATATTTAAAGGAAATCTGTTCCATGGAACTTTAGCGCTCAGATATGTAGCATTATTATTATACAGACTACTTCTGTAGGTTAAAGTTTTTAAAAGTACCGCATAAAGACAAAATCGGCTTCAGAAGAAAAAAAACCAGTCACATATATGGACGTCGCCATATTGATCAAAGCTATGACTAAACAATTACGAGATGTCCGCATCTGTTTCATGTATTGATATTATCGATTTATGCATTGAACTCCTGCATGATACCGTCCAGCGACCTGTTGCTGATGAGACGGTTTTAGTGACAATGACATCACAATATTGTGATGTCATCGTCACTGAAATCCCAACAGCACTTTCGACACAGACAACCGGGCGCGAATTTCAAATAATCACAGGTTCGGGATGTGCAGTTTTTTTTGTTTACTTGAACATTATAGTTCTGTGTTCAATAAAAATGGTCAATACACATCAGATAATTATTTTCCTACCATATAATGCATGGTTAAATGAATAGAACGGTATTCCTTTTAAAGACTCAATTAACCCTTACAGCACCAAGTGCTCCAAGTACCATAGTAATCTGTGCAAGACTTTGATCACATATCGTAACCATGACAAGTTTAAACATGGTGACAAAAACTTGCTTTCAGACTGGTCAACTGGACTGGTCAAGTGGTAGTGGCCTTGGTTTCTCATCCCAGCAACACACAATTGATCCCCAGCCTCTCAAGGTCTCTTTTTTTAAGAAATTGGAGGGAAAAAGGATTCTTTAACATTACGAAGGTTTGATCAGTTCCAAATTGGCGAGAAATATTCGGATTTTATGTCTCCGCACCAAAAAAGTAAATCAAGCGTATGCAGGTGATTATGGTCACACGCGCACGATTTTGGCCACACGAACGCGGCATGCATGTGATGCAAAGTACGGTTGTTGCCTTCAAGCACACACTCTTCAGTATTCATTCGCTGCTGTAAGAAGGCTTCGCCCATTTGGAGCTGATCAAACTCTATTTGTAGTTGACAAATGACAAGAATGTGCACTGCTTGCTGTATTGACAATTGTGTAAAACATCTTTTAATTTTTTTTAAAAAAACAAAATAAAATAAAATCAGGGCTAATGCCTCGAGTTATTTATCTCCCCCCACCCCGCCACTATTTTAAGCTAAACACTCGTTTAACTTCAACTTCAAACACATTGTTTAACTAAACGCAATTCTCAATCATTTGTTTAACTTGATGCGTGTAACTCACTGAAAAATGTCTAACTTTAAACATGGGTATGGGTAGTTAAACGTGCGTTTAACGGTAGTTAAACACACGTTTAACTAAACTCATACTCCAACAGTATGCCGTGAATGATTACTCACCTGTAGTTTTATAAAAATATGCATTTGATCAATTGGGTCGATATCTATTGTAACCCATTTGGGCCACAATAAATTGAATACCTGTATACATTGAACTTATGACCACTCTGGGGACTAGATTTGCAGTGTATAAAAACAGGTTTGGTTAAACATGTCGTTTAAAAGATAAACTCTCGTTTGGTTTAGAATAAAAATTAGACACAAGTTTAGTTAGTCACGGTTTAGTACAAGGATAAAAATTATGTATAATAATTTATAATGTTGTGACAATTCAGCCGATTGGCTGCAATAACAATAAAATTTAGACCATTTAAAAAAAATTAAAAAAATATGGCCCAGAAATTCTATCCAATCTGCTACAACAAACAAAACATTCTTTCAGTCTGACCTTGACATTTGTACAACAGCAGCCTATCAGTGTACACCGATACATCATTTAATAGTTCATACATATGTAATCCACTTCTGATTGGTGTTGACGGAATAGTGTGACATGGGATATGATTAGCATCTGGGAGAGTATTTGCAGACTTATTAACAATTTAAACCGTTTTAAAAGGTTGCCTATAAACTGGGAAAGTGTGTAAAACATCAATGCAATTTAATATTGATATTCACCTGAAATGCGCTACAGCATGCCAACAAAAGATTTATTGTGTAGTCCCAGCATGCTTAGCACCGCAGTGGTCGGAACCAACAGGAACTTCCCCCAAAACAAACAATGCAAAACATAAAGTGTTAAAGTAATTAAAGGTAGATGTTCCGATTTTCAACTTGAAGTTTTCTATTCTACATGAAAGGTCATCCTTAAAAATGTCGTGTCCCAAAATTTGAGATGCATAGCTATTATGGTTCGTATTTTAGACGCACAAGATGCTGTGAACTGTACCCATTGAGTAGTACACAAACTATATCGGTGGTAACCACCATTCGCGGTAATTCAACGCTATTTCGTCGATTTCTCTGTCATTATACCGAATTAGGCCGTCAAATTTCAGAATGATGAGAAAAATACGAGCTTTCATATGATATGAAAATCTCCGTATGTTTGAAATAATTCTGTGTTACGAAAATGTGATCGGGTCATCTACCTTTAACAGCTGGAGATCATCCAACTTCCACCTTCAGAATACATGGAACAAATAGGCATATTGGCCACAAATATAAAAAGAAGTTGAATCTCAACTAATCTCAACTAAAATGTGTTATTCAAAAAATAAAGGGTTCTTTAAGAAAAACAAGAGGACTGAATTGAAGTCACATCAGCGGGATTTTCTAAAAGAACCTCGTTTAACACATTATTTATAAGCCTTTCATTGCAACGTCATGTCAATGGGAACCAGTAGACACTGGTGACAGAAATCAGTGGTCATGTGATGAAAGTGAAGCATGCTGGTGTTGCTCAAGAAATCTTCTTTGACAACGTGCCTAGATTATCAGAAAGGCGTTGAGAAATCAGCTATTCGTTAAAAATGCATCCGAACCGCAAGAGAAGATTTGGCTATCAGCAAGCATGTATGTATGCATTCAACAAAACCCATTTCAAATTCAGGCTGTCTCAGGATGATATATACCGGGAAAGTTGCATTTATTTGGCTATGAATAACATTGCTATACATCACATAAAGTCACTGAAAAAATCCAAAATAAATAATCGATACGAAAAACCTGAGATTTACATTTCGGTCAGCGCCTATTTTCAGTCACTTAGCAAAAATTGTGTAATTACATCTGTCATCGCCATTTTAAAAGCAATACCGGCATCAACTGTGCGGGGGCTTTTTAGCTGTCCGTTTGTAACGACGAGGTCATATTCATTACACGATTTGGGCAAAGTGACCGAAAATAGGCGCTGACCGAAAATAGGCGACTTTACCCTTATATTTTTTTTCTTCATAATTTTTCACTCGCGGGAGCTTTGAGACAAATGATTTTTTTTAATATAGCCTAATGAGAAAAATATGGGGATTCTTCTGATATCAAAATATCTTGACGTGAAAACAAATCATAGTCCTAAAAAAAGGATCGGAACATACACCTTTAAATTAAAGACAAGAAATTTCTATACAACTTTATAATTTAATATGTTTACTTTAACCCTTTGAACACTGGCGGCCGGTATATACACTGGCGGCCGGTATATACACTGGCGGCCTGTATAAAGTCGCTGGTGTGTGCACACTGTTTACAATCAATTGAGGGAATCCCCATCGAATATAAACATGCCCTTTGACCCGGAGAGTACTTGTGGGCTACGGGCTGCACATAGTTGGTCTGAAAATGCGTTGAAAACGATATCTATGCTGATAACTGGGGGGTTATTTCATCAATTTGGTCGGAATTTCGGGATTTTTAATGGCGCCGTCGGCAGCAGATGTTTTAGCGAGGGTCATGGACTCTGATACGGAGGATATATATGATTCTGACTATTGTAATAAGGATTAACAAGTAAGCATGCATAGGACAACTAAAAAAGTCCTAGTAACTGCTACGGCAACGTAACAGACAGTGACATTATGCCCTATTTAGGGGTATTTCGGCAGGGGTGTCAAGGTGGGGCTACCGTTTACTCAGGGGTGTCAGTGTTCAAAGGGTTAAGTATATTTATTACCTGGTCCCAATTACTTTTTTTGAGGACTGTAATTAGCTTTCTTAGGAATTTTAAAATATATACGAATACAATATTTCTGAACAAATTTATAGACTATTTTGTAAAAACGGTACATTCCAAAGTTTGACCAAAATCATTTCCTTGGAAAATCTTAAAATCACTGTTCAGTGAAAATGTCTATTGAAATGTTTTGCTGGTAATTGGTGGTGTCCTGGTTTGATATCTACACAGAATGTTGATTGATGTTTGTAATGTTGGTGAAGTAATATTAGAATGACGCAAAATAATTGTTTCATTCGACTGATACAATACAATCATTTCCTTGGTCGTATATTTCACTGAGGTTAAAGGCATATTATGCGATCTTTTCCATAGAAAGTCCTCTATCCTTGAATTTTTTTTAAAAGCAGATTTTCTTGCAGATTTACATGCCTAATCAGAAATCATAATACATTCTGAGTTACAGGGTGATACAATTCCTAATTACCTCAAAATCATGGTTTTAGAGTGAATTTAGAATGAAAATAAACTGTCTGTCCTGAGCAGGACAATCCATTTTCAACCTATTAAAACCATGATTTTGAAGTAATTTGGAATCGTATCGCCCTGTAACTCAGAATATATTTATGATTTATGATCAGAAATGTAAATCTGCAAGAAAATCTGCATTTAAAAAAAAAATCAAGTATAGAGGGCGTCTTATGGAAAAGATCGTATAATAAGCCTTTAATCAACTTAAAAGATTTTCAGCAAAGTCATGCCACACTTGAACAAAACGAGTAAAGTAGGCCACCAGTATATTGCGGGTATATAAGATTGAGATACACTGCTGTTTTTTATTTCATATTTATATCAAACACAGTATAAATAATTCTGGGACACCCTGTATTGAGTTAATACCACAGTGAAATGAGTTAAATAATTGTATGCACTTCCAGTGACAAATGGTGATATACAGTAGGGTGGGTAAAGTCACCTATTTTCGGTCAGCGCCTATTTTCGGTCACTTGGTCCAAATCGTGTAATAAAAATGACTTCGTCGTTATAATCTGACGACTAAAAAATCTCCGCATAGTTGATGCCCGGTATTGCTTTTAATATGGCGACGACGATGCAATTCCACAATTTTGACCAGTGACCGAAAATAGGCGCTGACCGAAAATAGGCGACTTTACCCTATGTCCCAAGAATTTAGGTCAAAAACAGGCGAGTTGGTGCCTTAGGCAACCAAATTAAGAAACCTTGTTGTACGGGCAAACGGACCTCTCAGGTCGGGTCAGTCGGGTTTTTTTTCTATTTTCTTTCTTTCTTATTTTCCCTTGAAAATGACCATACAAATCTGTAAATTATTTTAAATCTGTTAACATTTTGCCATTTTTTGACAAGCAAAAGCGTTTTTTGGATCGGTACTCATTTGCATGTGAACATTTGAATTCACCTACAACAGGGTTCTTTTTTTTGTCACCTTACCAAATAAAGAAAGACCGATCACCTTTTCATATTGAGATCCCGAAAGAGTTTATATAACCGGAGTATAATTTTGTTTTAAATTTTGGAACATAATACACTTTGAAACTTCCGAGATCTATACCAATGATGCATAAACACATTAAAAACTATTTCCCAAAATTTGACTAGAAATCAGTCATTCATCCTATTAAAAGCATATTATGTGATCTTTTCCTGGGGGTGCCCTCTCTCTATCCATGATTTTTTTTTAGAAAGTAGATCTCCTTGCAGATTTACATTTCTTATCATAAATAATAAATATATTCCGAGTTACAGAGCGATACGATTCCTAATTACTTCAAAATCATGGTTTTTAAGGGTGGAAAATAGATTGTTTTCCACTAGCGGACAGTTTATTTTCACTCTAAAAACCCATGATTTTGAAGTTTATCGCTCTGTAACTCAGAATATATTCATGATTTATGATCAGAAATGTAAATCTGCTAGAAAATTATCTTTAAAAAAAATCAAGGATAGAGGGCGCCCCTGGAAAGATCGCATAAAATGCCTTTAAGGCGAATTCATAAAGACATTTGTTTTACTAAAACAAAGCCTTGAGGGTGTTTTTCCCCTTCAAAATAGATGTTGTTTACTGGGTGTAGCTGTGCTTCATTGCAAGCGAGTCAAATTCACTGCCACATAAGCCTTTTTGAATAATGGCAGGCACAACAGGAGAGGGCAGTGTTTAAGTTGGGTATAGAATTAACTGCCCACCCAGGACAGAAGGATGTACGGGACACTATAATCAAAATACACTTTTTAGTTTGTTTAGCTTCAGAAGACATACATTCACGTTAAAATCACTGTGGAACCTGAAACACCCCCAAAAGTACGAAAATCATGTAAAGAGAACTTGCTTCCTTTGATTTTGTATAGTAAAGAGATAGGGCAATTAACAAAAACCCACCACAAAAGGAAGTATGGGACACATTATATTGGTTAATTTAAACAATTTAATAACATAAACATATAATTTCCCTAATTCTTTTTACATTTTTTGCACCGGAGAGACATTAAATAACATTAATATTTAAAAAAGATAAGTAATTGCTTGAAGAAATATGGAAATATCTTCAAAATTTGATATTCTACCATATCTCAAAACATTAAAGTGTCCCATACTTCCTTTTGTCGTGGGCGGGCAGAAATAGTTAAGGGCATACTTCACATTGGGGTAAAGCCCAGGAAATATAAATAATGAGCAGTCAGGACTCAGGTGTGCAGGGCTTGCCATACCTCTAAAAGGCTTATAGCAGCTGTAGGCTGTGATGTGTTACATTCTTAAATAGCTAAGAATAGCTAAGCAATTCTCATTGGTTTGGTTCTCATAGAAATCTGTGACATTTATATGAGACAACTTAACACGGCGTACATTCATTAGCGTGACCACCCTCGCGCAGTGTGTGGTAACTATAGTTTTGTTCCATAACCCACACTTCTGCAGTGTGTCAACTGTGCTTTTCATGCGTGCTTATGCCGACGTATGGCATACTCACCGCACAGGATTGGATGGAATGTTTTTGGGTTATTCGATACTAACAGGGGTAAAAGTTGACAAATGTGGGCTGTTAAAGTTACAATTTTGATTAAATAAATGTCTAACGGGGAAGTATGACTGTTTAAGAATGAGAATAAAGGTATTGTTTTTAGAACGTACCCGTGTTATATTGTCTGACATAAATGTGTTTGTTTGCATTCTTTTTTGCAACTCCGCCTGCAGCATCGTTATTCAACTTAAAAAAACCCACTACCGCCCGCATTTATGTCAGACAATATAACACAGGTATGGTCTAAAAACAATACCTTTATTCTCTAAGTAGCGCTGAACGCAATGCTGGCTGCATGGGCACGTGGCGACCTATGGTATTGTTGTACATGGCGCCATATGAAGGGCCATGGCCCCGCCGCCGGGGTAAACAATGGTTAGTGTGAACGTAGCTTTAAACTGCAATGCAATACCAATATGTACTACAGGTAGACACTACAGACAGAAATACAATGGTTAGATGATGACGACGACAAATAAGGCGTGCTGGAGTGGGTCAAGTAATCATTGCTTGTCCACTGGGTAATACCAATATGTTCCACTGGTAGACACTACAGACAGCAATACAATGGTTAAATGATGACGACAAATAAGGCGTGCTGGAGTGGGTCAAATAATCATCGCTTGTCCACTGAGTAATCAATCTCCTTGTTATGGTTTCCGATCAGCTCATCATCAGGTTCTGTGCCTTGTCATGATTATCTTTATTCGTGACATAATTATTTGTCCGTGCAATTATACAATATCAGCAATGATTCCTAGTCGGCAAAATTGCCCGATATCACGAATTGTTGGTTTCTCTTTTCGCACTCTCACCATCGTGTTCATCATCGGTGGTATCGTCTTTGCTATTTTTATCGTCTTTATTGTTGCTAATCGTATCTTTGCTAGTGTCCTCTTTACTCCTCGTGTCAGCGCTATTGTCTGTTTTGGGCAGGTTTACAACTTGCTGTTGGAGCGTAAGACGTAACCTAGCAACCATGTCTTCGGGGTCCTCCAGAGCTACGTGATTTCCTGGAAAACACAGAAAATGAGTGAGGTCAACAGTTATCCATCTTATTAAATCATGCACGAGCAAGAGTAACACTGAAAAAACCCTAAAATTAAAAGAAAGTGCGGAAATTTGAACAAGAAAAAAACCTGAATTCAGTTTTTAAACTGAAAATTCTCATGCCTGAGGTTGACATTGGCCTTTATCAGGGGATTACTAGAATTGGATCAATTCCTTTCCAGAGTCGGTAGGCCATCTCGGCCACTTCTTCAGCGCTGCGATCAGAAGGACAGCATTACAATGCTGATGAAGAGGTCAAAGAAAATTTTAAAGACACCACCACAATGCATTGCATTTTTGAAAATGCCCTTATTCTGGTCTCCAATTTGTCTCAGTTCCCATAGACATATGCACACAATCATGGCTTCATAGTGCGTTCATCGTTTGAGCTCTTAGGTTCTAGTTTACATCATTGAATCAGTATTTCTTTTTCTAATTTCTAAAACTTAAGAGCATCGACAAATGCATCGTAAGAAAAAAGCTTGAGTTGGCTGGCGTTTGCGCAATGCATTGTGGGAAGACCTTAAAATCTCCTTTGGTACTAATTTACAACCGACTCTGAAAAGGCATCTATACATTTTCTACCATAATGATGCTGAATGTTCGTCTCTTATTTATAATTGTGTACAGTTTTCAAACAAGTTTTTTAATAAAGAAATTTAGTTAAAAAAATTGATAATGCAAATCCCTACCTCTAAGTGTTAAACATTCCCAGATCTAATGTTATCTTGGAAATCGGCCAGTTCTGATAAAATCTACAATCATCCTAAATAAGCCTGGTTTGTTTTCTTCGTCTTCGCTCACTAGATTTTCCTCTTTGACTGCAAGAACAACAAAATGGATATTTTATGTCAAAAAAATTAAACCCAGATTGGTTGACTTTTTATTTTTGGTTATTTTTTTATTAAATGGGTAACAAATAACTGTTAAATGGAAACAGACGTTTTAGGCCATGTTCCTGAAATTGACAAGCTTTGATTATTTGGAAAGACGTTCACTCCAAGTTTCTCATTTCAGCATATTTCCAAAAAATTATTAAACATTTACTTGAAATAGAACAAACCAGACTTAAACCAGACTTACTATAGACAGTGCTCACCATAAAAGTAACTAATCAGATGGTTGAAAATAATTAGCCAAAATTACATCCTCAAGGAAATATTCACAATTTTATAGATTACAATGTTACCAAAATGCTTCAATTAAAGGGATACGCAGTAGTGTTGAAGAATTCTTTTTTATCAATAAATTACTTCAGAATTCAAGATAAACATTAATAATGGTCATTTTTGCTGTTGCCACTCACAAGATAACAAAAGCAGCCTTTATGCCTGGCATATTCATATTGTGACTGTTTATCCCAGCTGTTTATAGAGGTAGAACTTTATAGCTGGGGAGCATACATAGTTTTGAAACACATGTGACCTTCTACCCTAAATCAAGGTCAAGGTCGTTCAACCACCCAAGTTGGCAAGGATGTCTGTCCACTTAGGTTTTAATTTTACCAACTTCAAAGAACATTTTGGTATATAACTTCCTGTGTCAGCCTAGACCGAGACCGGAAAACCCCTATGCACCCCACCCCAACTACTAGTGTGAAATTCTTGTCCAAGCCATAGATCAGAATATTTGAATTGAAGTTTTTGTTGTACAAAGAGGGCTGATTTTTCTGAATCCTTACAAGTGTAAGTTCATACATGTAATACAATTGTAAAAATGGGGGTTTCAGTTTATTTACCACAAAAATAACATACAGCCCTAATAGCAAGAGCAAGGCTCCAAAAAGTATTATAACCACCCTAGAAACATTCATTGACTGAATGGTTTTAACCATTCAGTCAATGATTGTTTAAGTTGGTCGAGTGCAAACTTAAGATTAATCTTAGGTTTGTAAGTTAAAAAGAGTTCCTATAAAATTCTTCTTAAATTAAGAATAAAAAACTCTTTGTAGGATACTAAATATTGCCTTAGAATTTCAAAAGAATTCCTTGGTAAACTTAAGATAGCCTAGGACCTCTTCTAAGTTAAGAAGGAACTTAAAAAAGATGAAAGTTCAGGATTTAAGAAGAATTATCAGGATTTATTAAGAAGAATCAATTCTTCTTAAGAATCCAACATAAGAAGATGTTTAAAGTTTCATGAAATACGCCCATTAAGCTGCTATCTTCCCTCCTGTCCCAAATTACACTCACCATCCTTTGTCTTGGTCATTCCCTTGACGGTGCCCGGCACTTCCGTTTCCTCCTCTGCATACGCCATCAATATAGCCTTCTGTTTGCTAGCTAAAGTCCTAAGGAAGAAACAACATCAAATAACAGCAGCGTTACTTAGGTGCAGGGCTTAAGGGGGACTTAACCCTTTGAACACTGGCGGCCGGATTTCAGGCTAATATGAGTGTCGTATATACACTGGCGGCCGGATTCCAGGCTTTTAACATGTGCGCATTGTTGAGGCATTCCCCAATGCTAATAAACATGCCCTTTGACCCGGAAAGTGGTCTGTGCGCTTCAGGCTACACATAGCTTTGTTTTGATATTGTGACATTACGTTGAAGACAATCTGTGCTGATAACTTTGGAAGTCTTTCATCAATTTTGGTCGAATTTTTGGATTTTTCAATGGCGCTGTCGGCAGCAGATGTTTTAGCAAGGGTCATGGACTCTGATACGGAGGATATATGATTCTGATTATAGTAATAAGGATGAACAAGACACGGTAAGCATGCATAGTGCAGCTAAAAAGTGCTAGTGACTGTTATGGGACGATACAGACAGTAACATTATGCCCTATTGAGGGGTATTTCGGCGGGGGTGTCAGGGTGGGGCTACCGTTTACTCAGGGGTGTCAGTGTTCAAAGGGTTAAGGAAGTTTTTGATTTGATTTTTTGAATTTTGTGAGTGCTGTAATTATTGAACTATTAACAAATGCATATAAATGTATACATTTTTGGAAAGGAAATGGATTAGAGAATCCAAAGTTGGCATTAATTTTGACCAAAAATGTTGATTATTTGAGAAAATCACAAAATTCACTTTTTGACCCAATTTCTTTTGGACAAAGCTAACAAAAATATTTGTTAGTAAAAAATGCCCAAATCGCCTTTTTGAAGTGAAAAAAAGTGGAAACAAATGGAAACTTTTTTTTGGTGCCACTTTTGAGTCATAGTTCAATAATGACAGCACTCCCAAAATTCAAAAAAAAACTTCCTTAAGACCCCCTTAAAGGAACTCAAGAGACAGGTGCAAAACCTTTTTTTTTGTGCCACAGAAAGAAAAAGTCTATTGCTTTTAATTAACTCCATATATTGTAAATTGTAGTTGCCTTGCTACCCTTTTGAAATTTCAGGGGAAGAATAGAAGGTGCGAATCGGTCTTGATTCTTACAATGGATATTTGTGGTAGCATAACGTGTGGGAATAAGTCGGCTCACTTCTGCGCAAACTTCCAAACTTTTTACAAGAACCAACCGTGATTCAGGCAAATCCCTTTACACAAATCAATTAGCAGATTTTGACCAAAAATCCAACCCCAAATTACCTATCAAATACTGGTGCACTAATGTGACACATTCAAGTTTCTTTTTTATTTAAAGGTGTATGTTCCAGTCACTTTTTTGGGGCTATGAATTTTTTTTCACATCAAGATATTTTGATATCAGAAGAATCCCCATACTTTTCTCATTATGTCTGTAAAATCTTAGGGGCCAGAAATGTTGCATTTAATAATTATGCGCTAAAATGTGGTGAATTACTTCCAAAGGTGGTTAACCACCAACCAGTTTGTGTACTACTCAATGGGCTAATATTTTGTGACCTTGTGTTTCTAAAAATAGAACCAATGTAAAATAGAAAACATCAAGTTGAAAATCGGGCCAGCAATCGAAACATCTACCTTTAACTACTGTAAAAGTGGAAATTTCCGCGTGTGTAATTTTTTGCGCTTTGCACATTTTAAACAATTTGGCTCGTTTAGATTTTATCGATTTTGAGCTTCCTTATATAGACCTACATACTAAATGAATATATTGCGTTTTTATTTTCGCATTTGCCCACCATGGTGAGCACTGCCCACTGTGAAAAGCGTGAAAATAAATGTAGCACGAAAATGTCATCTTTTACAGTAACTGAAATCAATAATTCAGATGACAGTGGTAGGTTGAAAGTGAGTGTTTCAAAGGAGAGTGAGTTTGTGTGGTGGTTTTTAAAAAAAAAAAATTAGGGGGCGGTCATCTTCTTAATAAAATAATGGTACGTAAAACCCAAAAGAAAACAGACAGATAACTTTCAGCAGGTCACATTTAAAATAGGTTGAAAAACATTAAGAAAAATCAGTATTTGTCAAAAAGGTCTTTTTGCATTATGTCACAATGATTGGACTAGAAATATGAAACATTTTGGCGTTTGGCTGGCAAACATGAACAAATATTCCAGGTTCACAAGCGATATTTTATTAAGCCTCACAAGTGAAATCCATGTGAACCGATTATGCTACTTACCTGGGTACTTTAATCTTGATATGTACATAATGATCTCCCATCCCGTAGCCGCTAACTCTACTGATGCCCTTACCCGGTACCCGCATTCTAGTGTGAGATTGAGTTCCAGCGGGTATCTGTGAAATTATAACGATCAAGGATTATTAGTATTATTTATATCAGGCTTTTTAACGGTACAATAAAACTGTGTAATGTATTGAATATTGTTCAAACAAAATATCCGGATTCGACCAATATTCTTAAAATATTGCCTTCTAAAAATATTACCGTCCAATATTTTGTGTGCGGCACAGAAGATGTGCGCGTGAGTATATATGTGCAGATGATGCGCATGGGTACATTTTTGAGATCAGCGTTTCAATCTTGCTGATATTAAGGTCAGATTGGGCTTTTTTATTTATCAACAGTCTGTTATATAAATAATAATAATAATATTGAATGTCTTATTTTCGGGTGACACCAGAATATATTGCACTCGCTATAATGTTTATAGCTCGTGCAATATATTCTTGTATCACTCTCAAAGAAATTCAATATCATATAATTATCATTGTAAATGTTGTCATCAAATTTGGTACAAGACTAGCTAAATGGAAAATAAAATTGATTTTGCTGCGCAGCACTTTATGTATGAAATAGTGTCAGATAGCCGCAAGGAGATGTGGCAAAAGTGCTGTATATTGGCTTTAGAATTAGTGGTTTTACTCAAATTAGTGTAACATGAGACAGCAATGGTCGATTTTAAACTTTTTTTTTTCATTGAAAGCCAAATAATGGGTCTTTTAGCACTGCCATTTGTTTTAATATGCATTCCTGACATTTTTATGACGCCTTTGCGAAAAAAGTGCCCGTTCTTTCTAACTCATCCTGTAGATCCATTAAATCCGAAGTAACGATCAATTGTTGAGTGTTCATATCAAACAAGACTTTTAGTAACTGACATAAGAGTCCTACAGAGTTCAGGGTTGTGGTTGGGGTTAGATTAGTATTTGCAAATATATATAACTATAGTTTGATCTGTTCCAAATTGGCGAGAAATACTTGTTTTTTATCTCTCGGTGCGCAAAAGTAATCCAAGCGTACGCCCGCCATTATGGCCACACGTGCGAGATATTTGGTCGCACGCACACGTCACGCGTATACTGCCCAGTGCGCTAGTTGCCTTCCTTCGCGCCTGCGTCCTTCTGTTTTCTCATTCGCTGGTGTAAGGCAGCTTTGCCAATTTGGAACTGACCAAACTATAGAGATGGGTGTTGGGGTACTCACATCAAGGCTTATAGTGTCATAGATTCCTTTAATCCTAATATTTCCTCCCATCGCAGCCTGTGTAAAACTGATGGTAGCGTCTGAATGGACATCGGCACCATCACGCCGGAATATATTACTCTTTGCCACACGGAAGGTTATAAACAACTCCTTGTTGCCGACGGGCATCCGCACTGTTTGTCCATCTTCAACACCTATAGAACAAAACACGGTAAGAGCACATAGCAATTACCAGTGTTTAGGTAGAGCATATAATCATACTGCGCTGGGTAGTTATTGACAAGAATAAAGCTTTGAGGGGTTTTCATACTGGTTTGTAATAACACTGTGTGGTGTGCCAAACTGTTCATGCTTGAATTCTGGGGAAAAAACATTCAAGTGTTAAAATCTTTCCAAATTGAGTATTTGCCAATACTGGATTTGATGCCCATACCCCTGGTCTAATAAAATGGAAGCCACTTAGTATGTAGGGCAAATAGAAAATGCAAAATTTGAACTGCTCACAAACTCCAGTGGCGGCACCAACATGATAATTTTAGGGGGGGGAAGGGGGCAATAAAAATGATGCGCGTTAACCGCTCAAATTTGTTTGCCATTTAACGCTAAAATTGTCAAATTTGGTCTAATGCTAACTAATTTGGTATGAAAACCTTTTTTTCTGTTTTATACTAAACTTGTCAACATTTTTAACCTAATTTGGTAAGAAAATGTGTGTGGAAAAAATTTGCCTTTTTATGCTAAAAGTGTCAATTGTTTTCTAATATTAACTAAATTTAATTATTTCTTTGAGAGAGAGGGGGGGGGGGGGGGGGGGGATGCCCCCCTTTAGTGCCGCCACTGCAGAACTCAACTGCCCTCTGTAAGTTCCCTCATTTTTATAACGGCACCCTACCTGCTGGGACCGGTACGGTGACCTTCTTTCTTTGCGTAGTTGCTCCGCTACCCCTACATAATACACACGGTACGTTGATGATCACCCTTGCACCACGACACTGTCTACAGGTAGATTGCATTACAAATGGGCCGGTGTTGATAGTTTCCTGTGGAGAGAGGACATAAGAAGTGTAGGTTAATCGATGGTAATAATAAATTATTGTGTTGCCCTCAAGTGCCAAAAATCTGTTTTAAAATAAATTGAACCATTTATGAAATGGAAAAATGCTTGGCTACCCATAGAAAGTGGTCCCTTTTGAATATCATGTTTACTTTTCCAAAACCAGTCACATTTCCCCAAAATGATGTTTTCAGAAAAAGTGGCACTTTTGAAAGAACCTCCGGAAGTTCATTGAATGAAACTGATTAAATCTTCGTTCAATGAAGGGTGGAGTGTATACATTATGTTGCATTTTTGGTGCTTTTGCACATTTTTCCCTGTCCGTAGCTCAGCCCTTCTGCCATGACATCTATACGCAGTAATGGAAATACCCATATGACTCTCAACCCGGGGTAGACGATCATATGTATCGCAGCTCTATTCATAATATTGTGTGTACTGATCATAATAGTAGTATTGCTTTGTTCCGTAATGTTTAAAAGTGATAAATATCATGTCCTGGCCAGTTCACCCCTCGCTACAATGTAGTCTAGTAGTTGAGAGACATGCTTTGCAATGCAGAGGTCCATGGCTCGATTCCCACTTGCACCAATTTTTCAACTGATTTATTTACTTTGTAAAAGCTAGGGTTATAATATATATATATATGGTCATGTGTTTTAAGCTCGCCTCCTTTTGCGTTACACACAGATTTTGGCTTTCGCGACATGATTTTAACTTTACACAATTATATTTGCTTGTATACCCCCCTGAGGTAGTAAAAGTATACATTTTCTGAAGGGAAATTGCATGAGGAAACCAAATATGCCATTAAAATTAT
Source organism: Ophiura sarsii (assembly GCA_035610835.1). Classification (NCBI taxonomy): domain Eukaryota; kingdom Metazoa; phylum Echinodermata; class Ophiuroidea; order Amphilepidida; family Ophiuridae; genus Ophiura; species Ophiura sarsii. The sequence continues at coordinate 31,363,607 of CM069450.1, read as the reverse complement.
AGTACGACCAAGAACTAAAATGGTATGATCGAAAATGTTCGGGAAAATATCAGAGTTTTTTAATTTTTAATTTGAGATCCATATATTTTTATACCTACCCCTATCATTATTTACTTTACATATTTGAATTCCTCATGAAATTACCCATTAGATGATATATACTTGTCAAAGTTACTACGTCGGTATGGTAATTATACCGGCTAGTGAATATCTCAAATTTTTATTTTAAATATTTTTAAAATTTTCAGAAATATTTGTTTAAGGATGAACCCTTCCCTGATATAAACTGCATTTTTGAATTCCTCTAGTTCCAAGCTTTCCAAAAATGTATACTTTTGCTATCATAGGTTGAAAACTTTTTCTGTTATAGTCATTTGTATAAATCCGGTAAATTGAGACTGATATTTCATGTTGACTGTGTAGCGAATAGGAAGAAAGTCGATGATCATTGTCTTATCCATAATTAATTAGTTGTTACAAATAGTTGACAAGTCTGTTGAACCATATGATTAAAGACTACTAAATATCCTTTAAAATGGGACCAGAATGGTGTTTGTAACATTAGGGGATGACTAGTTATGGTCAAAAGAACAAAGCACGGGATATTCCCCATTGAGTTTGTACAGGCGGCACCCCTTCCCGCGGCACCCCTTCCAGCACCACCCCTAGTCCCTAAACTTTAAACAGATGTAGCTCCCCTTCTGTATTAGCTATACCAATGCCATTTTGCAGGCAGATAGCTTGTTATTAGGGCTTTAAAATGATACCAAATTTGTTGAGATAGCTTTTGTGGTTTTGAAAATATTTGAGGAAAATGACAGCATAAAACTAAAAAATGTAACGGCACCACCCTATTGGGAGGCGAGTTCATAACGCGTGACCATATATATTCTAAGTCCACAAAGTGTGTAGTTCCTACAATGACAACCCCAGGCAGACAGTCATGTGGGTACTTCCATTGCTGCTCATGGCTTCAGATAGATAACTTACTTGACCGGTGCCATTACACCTATGGCATTTTGACGTCTTTGTTCCTGGCTCAGCCCTACTGCCATGACATCTATCACACGTGTCTTCCACTGCCATGGTAACATCTCTGTTGACTCCTTTTGCTGCTTCGGTGAATGAAAGGTCCATCATAACCTGCAAATTGAAGGTATTTATATGAGACACTCAGTAATTCCACTGGGTAAAAATGTTGAGGTGGAAAAACAATATGATGGCAAAAATGTGCGCTAAATAAGTGTTTTATGCAGTAAAACAATGTTGTTTACAGCATTTTGCACTCTTGAGTAAAATTGTCACGGGTGACATTCAAATGTAAAGGGTTAGTGAAAACCCTGACACTATAAACTCAAAGTGTCCATCCATAATTGGTCAAAACATCTGCAAAATTCTTCATACTTTTCTATGCATGTAATTTGTGGTGCTCAGTGATTGGGGAACTAGCGTTTGTATATTCCTCTCCCCCCCCCCCCCCCCCCCCCCCCCCCCACACAATTATAGAAGTCTTTTTAGACAAGATACTTCAATTATGGACTATAAATGACTTGAATTATAGATATGTAGCCCAATTGGTGCGATACTGTAAATCTTTCTCTTCTGTTGAGTGTGTTCGGTGAGCCAGACAATTGAATTTGGGTGCTAACAGTCCAATATAAAGGCAACAATTGTGTCTATAATTCAGTATTGTGTTAGTACAACAAAGGCTTAAACCCAGTTGATACAGCGCATTCGATATTCGTTGGTTTGTCCAATTATACACACTTTGAGTAAGGGACCGTTCATTATTTATGGTGGAGGGGGGGGTTGGGTAAACTATAGGGGGTCATGTAACTTTCAAATGTTGAAATAGGGGGGGTTATGTAACTTTTTATTCTTGAACAGGGGGGGTTGTGTAAATTTGTTTAAATTATAAAGATGGTGGTGATTGGAGTGAATTTAGGGGCTATTTTGGAGTGTAAATGCCATTTTTTTCTGCGCTTCGCGCATATTTTCTTAAAACCTATTGACTTCAAAACGTTTACTATGAGACGACTTCTGGACAGCAAATCGACGATATGGTGGAAAAACATCTATATAATCATCAACGGTCGAGACATTAGAGCCACAGGGTGTATAATGTTACAAAATCCAATTTCATGATTTAAAAATGGGATTTATTGCATGCTTTTCACCTCATCTCTGCTTTGCACCAATGCTCACAAAAGTAGAACATTTCACTGGATTATACGTTTCTGCTCAGAATGTTCTAACTTATTCGGGTTATAAAGACTCACAAAACCACCCAAAATGTATAAATATGAAGAAAAAAATTAACTCGCTACACTTGCCATTACTAATTTCACACAATAAAAAGAGGGGGCATCATAAAATTATTGGCCGTTCAGATAGGGCACAAACAAAATTTGCCAACGTATCCATGAACAAAATTCCAAAGGTAAAGACAGCCCCTTAAGTATGTGACAAGTTGATTTTTTTCGGGGAGGGGGATGGTGTAAAAAGTTACTGGTTAGCAGGGGGGGTCATGTAATTTTCAGTTTCAGCTGTAGGGGGGGTTAGGTAATTTTAACATACGAGTCTCGAATTTGTCCCAACCCCCCCTCCACCATAAATAATGAACGGTCCCTAAACAGTATCATTTATTGAATTGTCTGTCTTGTTCTGGGATCAATTTAGACGTAAACACCAACATCAATGCTAATTTGGTTTTATTGAGTTATCAGGTTGATATTCAAGCCTAATCTTACTTACCTCATTTGCCCCTCCACGTCCACCGAATATAGACTCGTCAAATCCAAATCCACCTGCGCCTCCACCCGACCCAAAGATATTTCTGAAGAGTTCCTCCGGATCAATGTTGGCACTGCTTTGCCACGTGCCACCACCGCCTCCGCCTCCGCCAAATGCCTGACCCATAGTGTCATATTCCTGTCGATTCTTTGCGTCGCCTACTATCTGAAGAATAGGAAGGAATGATAGTGCTGTTAAGGCCACAAAAAAATGTTTGGTTGTCATCGACTGACCAACCGTGCACTCTGGTCCCGACCCATTTTTTTCCTTCTTTTTTTTAAATAAAAAAAAAAAAATCGAAAATTCATGATTGTTTTGGGAAAATCTTCTGGAAACAGGACAATATGAACTCTACCCACACATGTACTTGTGAGTTTTAATAGTCTGAGAGGATTTCAGTGTAAATATTGAACTTTGAGCTTCCACTGGTATAAGAGGGGAAAAAGAAGAAACAAATCCGCCTTCCCGCCCCTCCCCTCTGAGAGCTCTGGAGGACAACCAAACAATTCTTTTTGTTGCCTAATAAGGATGCCAACTATGGGGCTGTGGAAGAGCGCAAATAAGTCACACTACTTACTGCTTATTTAGACACATATAATAAGAGAAGAAATATGTTGCACAGTGAAAGAATCAAGTTGGAATTCCACAATTTAAGATTGAAAGAGATCTTGCTAGCTTTGGTTGATTGTTATGAATAAAGTTGGTGTGTAGAATGAAATATTAACAACAACAAGAATGAACCTTGATTTACTAATGTTTGCTTGTGAGAAGTAATGCTCATTCTTTGTGACATTCTCAGATTTATGGCAAATTTAACAAACACAAAGTTATGACCTTTTGAATCATATAACTTCAATTGGAGTGATCCAGCAACAAAGCGAAAGGTAAATTGCCGCTTCATCTTCCAGAAGGCATACTATGGTCGGTCACCTGTCAATTCCAGTTCAAACACTACTACACCCAGTGATCACTCGCTCTGACAGAAGACACCACAGCAAAGCCTTCTTACAAACTACACGCGACACCTAAACACTCCTCTCTCCCTAGAACTGTCACAGACTGGAATAATCTATCTGATAAAAAATCCATTAAAAATGGAATGGGGCAGTCTGAAAGAAAGAGGCATGTTTTGTAACCATTTTTTTGGAATGGGAAGTACAGGTAAGTATGGTAGGATTTTTCATTTTTTCCCCCCTCTTTTCTTTTATTCTTCATTTTCTTGTGAAGTTTTTTTCCCTTTCTTTCCAATTTTCTTTGCTATTCTTTTTTTTTCTTCTTTGCTATTTAAAAAATCCTATTTTTTTTCTTTTCAATATCTTTCTCTTCATTTTTCTTTTCATTGTCAACATTGAACTTACCAATTCACTCTACATTTCAAGTAATATAACTTCGCTGCCAGCAAATCATTAATTTAAAGGGGCACAGAGAGATTTCTCAAAAAAAGAAATTCAATATTTTCAACTCGTTTAGATAGATGATATACATAGAAACCCTCTCATGTTAGATTTCTTCAAAAACATCAGTAAAAATTAAAAATAAAGACATTTTCTCATCATTTCCGAAGGTATATTGGTGCTTTTTTTGTATTTTGGTTAAAAATCACTCCAAATTGAATCAGGGAGGTCATGACTACGCATCACGCAACAAGGTGGTCTTCAAGGTTATTTTGAATAAACATGAAACAAATAAGTAAGAAGCCATCTGTGCCTTTTATATAGATCAATTTAGGTAGTTTCGATGTGATGTCATCGAAACTCAAAACGCTATCAAATCCATGAATTTCACAAGAAAAAACCGCAAATTAAGCTCTATAATTTTGGGTGGTAGTTAGTACGTATATAAGCATTATGTATATGAAAAACCCAACTGAAAAATTGAGGGATCCTTCCATGAAGGATCTCTTAGTGCCCCTTTAACTGCACACAGACACATCCCGATTCACTTTACTCGACTAGAGATAGTGTTGAATTGTATACTCAAAGAAGAATTTGGATGGATATCCTGAATGGGTTCCTCGCTGTTCGAAACTAGGTATTCAGATTGCCTGTCCCAATGATCTCAATGTATTCTTTATTTGGACATTTGGATTTGCTTGGGTTGGATAATTCACCCACAATGCTTAAGATTTTAATTACCTTGCAATCATACGAAAAATATTTAATAGTCGCATACTATAATTGCAATACCACCGGCAGGGCGATTCTTTTCAAATTGATATAAATTTAATGGTCCTTATATTAGTCGAGAAACGACTTATATACTGTATTCGTCCTGTTTCTTTCTTCTTCTTTCTTCTGTTGCTCTCCGATCTGTAACTCCGTAACCAAATTTGGTCATAAGTACCCTTTTTGTACACACCACTTCTCATGTTGTAAAGCATTTATAAGGGGTCAAAGGTCACATAGGGGTCACTAGGGGTCAACAATTGTCTGAGAGGAAATGACTGATGATTGTCGCAATTGGTCAAAAGATTCCTTGGATCCATGTTCATATAGGGTGTTCAGCAATTAAAAGTGACATGCCAAATGGGGTCACTAGCTAGGGGTCATTGACCTAAACAGGGGTAAAATGTAAGGCATGCTCCGATTTTGACCGGATTTGTTTTATTTTGTGGGCATCGATGAGACAAGAACAAAAGTCAACCATAACCTTCAAGTCAAAGGTCAAGAAAAGGTCACTAGGGGTCAAAATGTAAATTTTCACTCCATTCACTCAAAATGCTTCCTGTCTGAGAGGAAATGACTGATGATTTTCAGAATTGGTCAAAAGATTCCTTGGATCCAAGTTCATATAGGGTGTTCAGCAATTAAAAGTGACATGTCAAATGGGGTCACTAGGGGTCATTGTCTCATTGACCTAAACAGGGGTAAAATGTAAGACATGCTCCGATTTTGACCGGATTTGTTTTATTTTGTGGGCATCGATGAGACAAGAACAAAAGTCAACCATAACCTTAGAGTCAAAGGTCAAGAAAAGGTCACTAGGGGTCAAAATGTTAATTTTCATTTATTTAAGGCACTATGTAATAATTTTTATCGGATTCATTGCATCTGATGTATTTTAATGTGTCAAGAAAAGGCAGTATTGATCTGTAGGTCAAAGGTCAAGAATAGGTCACCATCGGTCCCTTTTGACTTTAAAAACTTCAATGCGGGACTAATATTCGTCGTCTGAGACGACACCTCAGTTCTATTTCTTTGTTGTGTTTGGACTTCAGGGTATCTAAATTAACCAAATTCTGGACAAATCATGTTGCCTATTTATTTACCTCGTATGCTTCTGCAATTTCTGCAAATTTCTTGGGAGCCTCCGGATCAGCTTTATTCTTGTCAGGATGATATTTTTTAGCTAGCTACAAAACAACACAAGATAAAAAACAACAGCACATGCATCAATTCATCTTATTCAGTTAGGTGTACTTTTGGTGGCAGAGTGTCAATCAAGATTGTTATCATCATTAATACGCAGACAATTATTTGAAAATACTGCCCAGGGGTGTAGCCAAGGGGATGATTGGGGTGTTTAAAAACACCAAAAGTCTAGTAAAAGAACAAGAGAAACAGAGAGAAAAGACAAGAAGAAAAGGAGAAGAATGATGATATAATGATAAACCAATTTGCTTGGCTGCAACTTTTTCTTGACCTAACCCTCCTCTACTTCCTAGATTTTCATTCGTATGTGTAGTTGGGTACTGTAACACCAGAAATGTTCGCATGCATTAAAATTCCGCTAATTTCTCCAAAGTTTTCATTCACGAAATGTTCATGCCATGAATTAAGCCAGTATTGCCGATTTGTGAAATTTTAAACTCAAGAACATTTCTGGTTTTACAGTAAGTTTGAAATGATAAACACCCATGAAACAATGTGCTATTTGCTACAGTTTAAATTCATGCATGTACGCACACTATTTGTTGCTGTGTTGCTTCAACGATTCGAAGTCCATTATATCGCAAAGAAACCATCTAATCCATACCGATATCGTCGTGATTGGTCCATTGTGGTCCCTCTAATGTTAAATGGAATAGGTCCAAATCAATAACCCATGGGCCAATATTTATGAATCTATAGTAAGTAGTGTATCTTGACCACTCACCTCAAAATACGACTTCTTGATATCCTTTTGGGTGGCATTCCTGGCAACCCCTAATATCTTGTAGTAATCCTTGCTTGCTAGTAACGTTGAACTGGTGTGAATGTTAACACAAGGTACCTGCTGAAAACCACATCGCTGGGCACCTGTAATTACAATATAGTGCCAATTAGGCCAAAAAATAAAAAGTTTGTCTCGGAAAATTCACTTTTATTGCATCACTTTTTTTCTTGAACCTTTGATGGTGTGAGCCAAGTTGCGACTGTATGGAATGTGTTTTTACAACATTAAAATAGTTATTTAAACCAAGAAAAACAACCGACTCCAGTGATTTATTGGACTATGCTTCTTCAAATTTTAATTTCACAATGTGAAGTACCATATCACTTATCAGCTTAGTTCTCTTGCTTCACAGAGCCCGTCTCGTGTTTAAAAAATATACCGCATTTCGCTTGACAATTTTTGTTTAAAAACAAATCATTGCATTTCGCATAGCCTTTTTCAGGTTTCTTCTGAGACAAACTTCTTTGTGTGGTATGATCTTAATCATTGCCAGAAGGAAAGATCTCAACGTTGAGTCATTTCGCAAATGACTCACATCACATCTGAAGGAAACCTATACATTTATCCTGATGGCAAATTTGCATCATTGGCAATCAAAGCAAGGCTCTGATCATGCGCAGTCAGCCCTACAGGGCACGCTTCATCCTAAGCGACTACAAGTCCAGAACACCAGGTTGTGCAACCCAGATGGTCAATGATCTCAAACTGGAGACCCTCGCCACAAGAAGAACCACCTGTCCCTGCCTATTGGAAATCTCCTACAACCTGTCCAGCGCCAATCACGGCTTCATAATCCCGATTCATACAACACACTCTCAACTAACAAGGACTGCTACAAGTATTCCTTTGTACCAAGAACAATACGCGACTGGAATTCATTACCACACAATATTTCATCAATACCGAATCCGGATAGCTTCAAGGCAGCAGTAACAAATCATTACAAAGCAACTAAGCAAGACTAAGCAAACAAGAATTATAAGCACAGACCACCTGATCTTTTGGCTCCATCCTGGGGCGTTGATCAGTACCAACACTGAAGACTGAATATTCCGGGCGAATTCGTCCACCTACAGGATGGACCTATTCATTCTATACATCAATAACCTACCTAACCATGTCAAATCAAGTATTGAGATGTTTTGCAGATGACACCAAAATATTCACTACTGTCAACACTACTGAAGATCTGACCAAGCTTCAAGACGATATTTCAGCACTTCAATTATGGTCCGAGAAATGGTTACTACGCTTTTAACACAGACAAGTGCAAAACTATGCATTTAGGAAACAATAATCTACACGGTGTCTACAACATGAATGACAAAAACCTACAAATTACTGACCAGCAAGCATTCAATGTACGAAAGCAGCACAGAAAGCAATGAATAGCGTTAGAGTCATCAAGCGCACCTTCAAATACATCAATAAAGACAGCTTTACGATCCATCAGACCACATCTTGAGGATTGTGACCAGGCATGGAATCCAGGGTTGAAAAAGGACATCCACATTTTGGAAAAGATTCAGAGAAGAGCCACCAAACTTGTGCCGAAATAAAAGCATCTGGAGTACCAAGACAGACTGTTTATGCTTGACTTGTACAGCCTAGTGCAGAGAAGAGAACGAGGCGACTTGATTGAAACATTCAGAGCCTGAAAGTTTCGAAAGGACACAACCAAGCTACTTCTTTCAACTAGCAGACACAGACACTAGAGGACATAATTTGAAAATCTTTAAACCGCAAGACTAGAAAAATCACTAAAGTGCAAAGCAGACTTCTTCTCACAGCGAGTTATAAATCAATGGAACAAACTCCTGAAGTATGTGATTGGAGCCAAAACGACTAATGCCTTCAAAAACGAGCTCGATAGACATTGGAAAGATATGGGGTATTTAATGACGTGGCCTATCACTTCGCATTGAAGTTTAAGTGTAAAGGCCTGACCACACTCCACTACGCTCGAACGCTGGGTGCAAGCGTTGTCAAAGCTACGCTTGTCACAAAATGTAGCAATGCTCTGCCGCTCATCAGGAATCTACGCTGAACGCTAGCATTGGTCAACGCTCGACCAAATCAGCAAATGCGTCAACGCTGTGAGCGGGGCCTATATGGTGTTCTGGAGAACAGACGACCAAACTACCTCACAAAACATCACAGGTAGGGTTGTCCAGTTTCGTATTTTCGAGCGGCGCACTTCACCGTATACCAAAATGTTGAAAATGTTGACCAGTGTTGCTACGTCATCTGGCCCAAATACATGAAATACGGCGACTCTTACGGGTGTACGAGGCCCGGTTTTAAATGAAGGTAAGTTGAATATTTTGTACTTTCTAGTCAAAATACGTTCATATTTAATAATAATAACCCTTCCGAAAGACGATTAAACCGATCTTATTCCAAAATATAGCCGATTTAATAAAGTAATTTTGATCGTAAATCGGGCATGCTAAACGGTAAACCAGTCGCAACCCTTCCGAATTTGACATCCATGTCACGAATCAATTTCTCAAATATCTTTTTACTACCTGAAACTAAACCACTTTTACAACCGGTTGTTGCATCCTGATACTATATTTTAACTAAAGATGTCCATCGTTTTTCCTAAACTTGACGCTGTTAGAAGCTAAATTGGTCTGAATCCATGCGTGTTACCCGATGTACGCGTCTCTTTTCGGTGTTGGGCGAAATGGATTGGCGCATGTTTGCCAGCAAAACGGTATTGCCGTGTTGATGAATCTGTTGATCAGGAGCACGTGCTTTCAAGATCGCGCAGTCAGGACTTGTTTTGTTTTATATTTGTTTAGTTTTATGGGCGTGGGGTTGGTGAAGAGGGGACCCGGGGAGGTGGAAGGGTGTCTGGGAAGGTGTAAAAGCCCAACAATACTTTGATTTTTTTTTTTTAAATCTTCCAATTATTTTTTTATATTTGGTTTTTTATTTTATAACTATTGTAGGATTTATGTAACAATGTACTTGTAAACTACGGTATAAGTAAATAGCAAGGTTCGGTTTGGGAGTCTTTTGGGCTACTTTGGGCTAAAAAAATATTGAGCCCTTTTGGGCTGAAAAATGGTTCATCATTAAACATGGCATATATATGAATCAAAGTTTTTGCATTGAAACGCTGTTATAAAAACCATCAATTTTACAGCACATTTTGCTCCATAACTTCACTTATACTTAACCTAGTTAACTCATCAAGCACTCATTTTAAAGGGGATTACATGATCTTTCCATCACTACTAATAACATTTAAATTTAACATTTCTAAAAAAAATATGAACATCCCTATCACAGGCATATTCACAGGCATCAACATCGCAACAAACTTGCTCAGGCCTACTGCTATGTGCTTGAACATACCTTGACATACACAATATCATTCCATCAGCAAAAATAGCCTGATTTGCCTGGGATTTGCCTATTTCGGCTGTATTTTCATGAATGAATGGTCAATGGGAGCTCAAGAAAAAAAGTCCGGCAAAGACGAAAGACAAAGTGATCGAATTATCGGTAAACGCCTTCCTGATCGGGAGTTGTTTTAGTTTCGTAATGGGCACTAATACGCATGTGTCAGAGCGCAAGCATTTCAGTGTTGGGTTGGTGGAGTATGGTCAGTCCAATTTAAAAGAAAGAAGAATGTGTGTGCAGAATTCTGCATGTCTAGCATGTTTATCGTGATGTATTCTCGTACGTACCTCCAAGTTTTGAGCCTGAAAGCTCACTTATTTTCCTGCGATCATGAAAAATCGCAGATAAGTTTCTTGAAATTAGGACTGTGCACCTTTTGCAAGCTACTGACTGCAAATTATCAGCAGGATAATGATTAAAAACACTGGTACGTCGTTGCGAAAAAGCGAAAATTCGCGAAATCCTCGTGGCGGCCATGTTTTTAATGGCACTAAAAGCTAAAGCACATGCGAAATTATATAATATCACTCTTATTTTGAATTGATTTTGTTATCATTTTAAATATTCATTAAATATTTTAACATTTGAGATATTTAAAATAGAATTAACGGTCATGAAGTATTTTTTATTTTAGTGCAAACTAAATTAATTTAATCTTACGTACTGATAGAGGTGGTAAACTTTTCTACTTGTGTCCATAAATTACGAGCAAATTATATGCATGATCAAATGACATTTAAATGCGTAGTTTATGGATAGATTATCGTAGATCATATCTTATTGTAACGTAGTTTTAATGTTTAATTGAAATATTTCACAAATAATTCTACTCTTTTATATGAAATAATGCGAATAATTTATAATAACAATAAAATATTAAAATAATATTGCTTCTAAATATGCTTATATTTATTGAAATATTAAGTCGTGTATAATATTTCTTGGCATTTTCACCTAGTTTGATATAAAATAACGTGATTGATCTCATCGTTAGAATAATCCCGGAAGTAGGCGGGTCAACTTTTCAATCATCGACTGCTAGATCTAGAGACGTAGACACCATCACGAAATTGTCTGTCTTATTTTCAATTCAGGGCTGTGGCGTAATTTTTTGATTGTAAGTGTCAATCAGTCTACTTTGGTAAACAACAAATAACTTAAGCTGCTATCATTATTTACAATATAAATCAAAATTATAGTAGTACTACTAGGCTATAGTACTGGTCTAGTAATACTAGTTAAGTTAGTGTGGAAAGAACTGTATTGTAATTGTATATAGAAATAAATACTATAAAATATACTATTAATTATTATATTATATTTATATATAATCAAAACAAAAATTTGTCGATCACAGCAGATACGATTCCCCAGCGTCCCATGTGACTTGTGCGTATGTAGCATAACCAAGGTCTTAGGCAGGTTTTGAAGATGTGGGAGTGTAAATGTGTATAAATTCAAAAAACTGGGAGTGTAAATTTAAGAATTTGTGTACAAAGTATAGGCCATGTGGACAAAAACTGGGAGTGTAAAAACTGTGAATTTACAAAAGTGGGAGTGTAAAACACTCCCTACACGGCTGGCTGCCTAAGCTCTTGAGCATAACCGTGTCATTTGCGATGGCAAGGGCGCAGTAAAACTGGAAGAAGTGACGAACTTCAACTTGTAAAGAAATTTGGTAATTAATTGACCTATCACGGGCCCTAATCAACAAGACCCCACACCGCGTTGCGACTGTTTTGGAACGCACTACATGAAAGGACACGCTCAATGTTTGTAATGATCGCAAGCGCTCGGGATAATGAAGCTGTGATCGACAAATGTTTGTTTTGATTATAATATAAATATTAAATATAAAAACAAATAATTGTTGATTTTGATTTTGATAATTTCGCTGAGATTAAATTGTTATAAAAAAAGTCTGTTATGAATAATAATATATTGAATGTATTATTTTCGTGTGATACAAGAGTATATTGCACTCACTATTTAAAATATTGTACTCATCTTCGACTCGTGCAATATTTGTCTATCTTGTGCAATATATTCTTGTATCACAACCAAAGCCATCCAATATTATATAATTATGCTCATGACATGTAGCCAGTCGCAGATATTGGCGATTGGGAGTCGCTCAAAAGACTGAACGACCAGTCGGGCACGAGTTGGATTGAAGTCAACTGCAGAGATTCAGTCCGTGCGTCCTGGTGAAACTTTAGGAAAGTTTGGTGAGGTCACCTTTGACTAATATGGAAACGTTTGAAGATCAAATGACGTAAATTATGTCATCAGAAGCAACCCGGATTGCAAAGTAACCTTAGTATGTTATCAGCATTAATTGAACGAACACTTGCGGAATAGCGTACTGCGTTAACAAATCCAAGCTGTGTGTGCTGCATCATGCGATACATACGCTGATGTTGCGTGATTGAGTCGAAAATATGCACAAGTTCCTGCGCTAGCGCTAACGCTATGAGTCGTCAAAAAAAAGGATCATCCCGGGTCCGTATCTGGGTAAGCTTTAGAATACCCTCCATTTGTATTCCTCACTGTGTAAGTGTATGGGTCGTTCTTTAAAAGTCCCCATTGAAGACATGCAGTGGTAGGGTATACTAAAGGAACTCCCTGTATCTATACACACACACATTTTCCAAGGTCAAGGGATATACAGTGCGATTATCTTCAGCTAGTAAAGTCTGGTTAAATAGCTCAACCTATTTCAATTTCCAAGAAAAACCTACTTGAATTTGGATCACCCTACTGCCGCTACAATAAATTTACGATGCTCATAGCTAGTAAGTAAGGCATCCAAAAGGCGTAAGTTATTTTATTTTTCTATCTCTGTAGACATTCATAATCATGATTCAAATATCTTGAGTTTTTTATTTGAGCGCATGGCAACAAGTAGGCGAGCCCACTATTTTGGACTTCTGTTGAATCCAAAATTATTTTTGAAAATACATTCATGGAAATGTATTAGACTTTAAGTTAAAACAAGTCCCCAACAAAATAAAGCCTAGAGCAATCTAGTACTGTTAAGATAATAGACAAGTTTTATATTTTCTTTCTCTGCAGGATGTTATTAAATCACGCTTAACCAGGGACCATCATGGCTTACAAATTCAGGACCTCAAAGTTTAAGAATGCTACACCACAGATTCCAAAGAGAGAGGTAAGCAATACTTGTAGGCACAATCTTTAATTACCATCATTCTGCCAGCTCCCTCACCCCCACCTCTGACTATATCATTCGGTTGAATTGCACCCATTTGGTTAAATTTGGGGGAATCAAAACCAAATTAGTATACAAATAGCAAATGTTTGCACGCTATGTCTAGGAATATTATTTAAAAGACTGTTGAAAACCAATATGTACCTCAATTATGACCAAATTCATATAAATAGTACTAAACAAAGTTTGCGCGCTACGCCCACACGTTTTCAAGGAACAGATAATCAGGAAATGATGTGAATTCATTCGGGGGGGGGGGGTATGAAGGTCCTCCCCCCCCCCCCCCCCCCCCCCCCACCCAAGAAATCCTGATCACGCCACTGTAGTGCACTGTAGGGCCTTCCCATAGAAGATCTAAGAAGAGAAAACTAGCAGTGCTTTTCACCATTTTATTTGGAGAACAAAATAGAGAAAACAGCTAGCAACCACAAACAGTGATGTAGCACACCCAAATGTCACCATATTGTTGTCAATTTAACGACTCTCACCCAATGACCCCCATTTTATTTATACTTGAGTGCCCCCCCCCCCCCCCCCCCCCCGGAATCTTGCTGCATTAGTTTAAACTGAGTGTCCAGTATTTGGTATTGGACTTGTTCAGCACTTTACTGGAAATTGGGCATCCAAAACCATTTTTAGGCCAATGGGTCCAGTAGTAGTAGATTAGAGGTTATGTGTAGACCTAATCAAACTAACCATTCTGTGTGCATGTTTTTTAATGGTAGGGATGGATCTGTGACATTACCTCCACAACTCTTCAATCATGCGGTAATCACATCAAAGCCAGCAACACACTGATGGCATTCAATGTGGAGACTGGAGGTAAGTGGTGGCTGCGGACAAATGGAATATGATACCTGCTCCCACGAAACCAGGCCAATCTTAGAAAAAATTATCTTTGATTTTACAAGTTTTAATTAAAATGATGTATCACACTTGAGAATTGATTGTTCTTTTAGTATAGATGATGTGCAGGGTCAGAAATTCGACGCGAATCCATTCGCGCAAAGATTCGCGTACATTATCACTGACGGGAATCCATTTGGATTCGCGTAAAAATCATGCAAAGTTGTGGCCTATTTCGTTGTGTTACAGGTCTTCTTTACCAACCTTCATTTTGCTCCGAAAAATCGCTAAAATCCGGCCCGATTATTTCCTGTTTATGTATTTATATGCGTTAAAATTCAGCTTGTTTACCAAACAAAATAAACTACGAAATAAAACCATGTCGATGGAGGTTTACGTTCCAATCAGACCGGCCTACAAGCTTGATTTAACATTTGTTTTTCCGACATCCGGGCGTCGTACAATTTGATAAACAAATTTACATAATAAATAAAACGTCATGCGCAATGAACGTCTGTGATTGGATATAATTTGCGGAAAGTGAAATCACGCACGAGGCAATTAATTTCCGCACATGGGTACCATCTACCCTAAAATGAATATTTCCCATAGTTCAATCAAATAAAACAATTATTGGAATGTTTCTACCGTTTTTGGTTTCAATTATTAAATAAAAGGATAACAATATTAACGGAGATATGGAAAATATACTATTAAAAATGTTGATGCTCAAACAAATATAATTTGAACACAATTTTGGGACAGTAATGGGGGTTGATGGTAAACATCTTGTTTTTTCCGGCGTTCTCTGCACAACAACAATGTATGACATGACATGTCAACCTTTGAACCAGGCTGCTTGAAGTTTACTTTCGTTTTAAATAAATACAGGGCCAATGATTGATTGACATAAAATAAGAGTAGATTCTCGCAAGATGCATTTTGCGAGAATTCCCCTGCGAGAATCCAAATGGATTCTCGCACTTGGTCGCGAATTTCTGACCCTGATGTGACCGTTGTTTACAACAGTAGTATAAATTGAAGGCATGCTAGAGGTACTAGTCCATGACTACTGCATACATAATTTTCAAAAGCAAAATACTCATCACTGAGCGCCAATTTTAAAAGCACTTGCCCTTGATGGTGCATATACACTGAGCTAAAAAAGAAACTTATAAAATGTTAACAGATCACCAAAGGGTCAGTGCACATTTCTCTTGTGTCATTGAAGCAAACAATTGGTTATTGACTGCCATTTGAAGCAATACATTGCAGTAATATTGTATCCAAATTTGGTACATTTTCATGCACAGAATTTTATTTGGTGATCAATCTGTTAAAATTGTTTCTTTTTTTTTATAAGTTTCTTTTTTGACTACTGCACTATTCTACACCGTAAGTAATGATCAATCAAGTGTAAATTTAATTTACAAAGCACATTCCCTGCAGGTGCGCATGCATACCGCCGGGCATTGCGTCATAGGTCACATCATCTATAGTACTTCAAAAATCAATATTTCAATTGAAAATCAAAATGTTTCTTACTGATTAGTATTAGTATAATTGTGAGATGTTATTGTTAATAAAGATTGCATGAAAAATGTAATGCACATTTTAGCCAAGAGTTACTTAGAGTTTAGTGTTACAAAGATGGCCGCTTATCCCAAACACTGGAGGTCTGTATTACCCATACCAGTTCATCTGAGCTCACAGATTCACTTCACACAACAAGAATATTGATACACAATGTTTTAACTTTAAGCATATATCTCATATTCTCACAGGCAGTAGCTCCCTACATGTAGGCATTCTAGGTCGTATCAGTTCTGTCTTACCTAAACTACATGCACACCTTAAGCTTATCACAAATTTTTCATTTCTCATGATTTCAAGTGATAAAACACTCTCGCGTTTCAATGTATTTTTTTGTTTCTATTTCTTTCACAGGCGGTGGCTCCCTAGGCATTCTACCACTAGATAAGACAGGGCGTATCGGTTCTACTGCCTTGCCTAAACTACACGTACACTCACAGCTTGTCACAGACTTTGATTTCTCACCGTTTAACGATCATCTTCTTGCAACTTGTTCCGCTGACAAGGCTGTAAGTTAATTTGTTACACATCATTTTGTAAAAAGTAGGGGATCGTCATCACACATTGCCCTAGGTTACAGGGATCTTTGGTGTGTTGATAGGAAATTGGTCTACCAAGTAATGATATAGAAGTAGATGTAGAGATACATTTTGTTAGCCAGGCTTATTTTGAGAAACAGTGCAAAAGGATTGCAAAATATATATACTACAGCGTGTCCCAAAAAACTGGGTTCAAAAGTTTGCGAGCTGATAACGAAATAAGTAGGAAACATGGATAGTTTATATTTAAGGATATCAAACAAAATATACCTGACCTTAATTGGGAATAAACCATCCGTGCGTTGCATGAAACTGTGCGGTATGTGCAGTATTCCCGGCATGGGGTTTATTCTCCGAAAGAACTTAACAATACCTCGGACTATAACAAAGAACATTTTGTTTTAATGTTTATGTAAATAATTAATTTGTATTATTGCAATATGACTAAGATAATTTTGTGTACTGCCCAAGTCTTTGTAAAGAATGAATGTAAAAAGGCAAAACTTGGATAAAGTCACAACAATGCGCAATTGCAACACATCGGGGTGTTCCTTGAAAAGTGGGACAAATGGGTTTTGACCATGCGCTATTAAAATCTTTGTATTTCAAAAAGTTTATATTGGATTAATCACAGAGTTTAACCACTAAAGATCAGGTATATTTTGTATGAGATCTCTAAATATGAACTATCCATGTTTCCTACTTTTTTAGTTATATTAAAGCTCGCAAACTTTTGAACCAGGTTTTTTGGGACAGGCTGTAATGGAAGACAATAGATAAATACAATCTTTGCTCCATATTAAAAAAAACCTATTACTTTACTTTTACATTCTGTCATACATTGTCAAAATCACATACTTTTCAATAAAGGGCAAGGTTTACATACCCTTGATATCATGTGCAGTCACTGACTAGGTAATACATGTGCTGATAACTCTAAAAGTATAACTCCTACATAAACTTATTACATTATAAAGTTGTTGAGAAATGTTGCCTCTTTAATATGAGATATTGCATGCTAGGAATGGTTGATTATTGAGCAAGTTACAATCCCAAATGTAATGTCAACTATTCTCAATATGTATTTCAATCATTACCCATGAAAATGGATTTTTGCAACAGATTAAAGTATGGGAATTGCCAGAGGGAGGAGAGGTGGATGGCGTATCTAGCCCTTTACTAAGTCTTCCAAGCCAACAAAAGAGAGTAGAGAATGTACTCTTCCACCCTGCAGCTGATAATATACTGGCGGTATCAGTGGGCAAGACAGTGAGAATATTTGATGTCAGTGATGGCAGTGAGACAATAGGTGAGGAAATAATTACATGTATTAAGACTAACACTTTCCATGCGGCTATAGTTGTGGCATACAAAAAATATTTTTTTAGAAACCTTTTTAAACTTTCAAAATCTTATCTCAAGAATTGCTGAACCTATACTACACATGTTTGTACTTATTGTAATGCATTTCTCATGGTGATTCCAAATATGGTGATGAAATTCAATAATTTTGACATTTTTGAATCACTTTGTGCACTCTTGGAACTGTCATCTGCAGACGACTGTCGCGTAGAAAGTGCTAAGATTACTTTGATTCATTATCTTTCATTTTACACAGATTAGTTTCTTTTCCGACAATCCAGATCAATGTTGCCACCCCTAGATACTGGCATTATATCTATGAACACTACTCACTCCATTCTAGAACTAAATTTCAAATTGAATTGCTCAAATACTGTTATTCTATAATTCCAACCATACATGCTCAGAAGCTAGATCAAACGATATTAATTCAAGATACTCATATGATGTAGTTCCACAGTGTGGTGAACTTTGTACTTATCATGTCTCGACCTTCGTCTTGAGCACACTCTTATGGTTTCACACCACTAAATAACGTCTGGCCCTACCCCCTTTGAGGCAAAAGTCCAAAACCGGCACGTTTCTATGCCGAAACGGGAGACCTATTGTAAATTACAGTTTAAAATTAGGGTATTTACTACAAGTTATGGCGAAATTAATATAGTGTGAATTTTGACAGACACATCAGCGTTCTTCAGGTCCAAAAAAATTGATGCAATGATGATTTTTTAATATTTTAACAGAGACATTTGTGTTCAGGTCATTTCCGGTATCTGACGCAATAATCTTAATCAACAATTGCGTGTGACCAGGAAAACTCAACTCGTACTTTTTGAAAAGGCTCTAGCTCAAAATTATGCCGGTTACCCCCCATATATGAGTTGTTGAGTTAGTAGTCATGGCTTTCATCTTCAAGTTGAAACCAAATTTCAAGTTACCAGTTTCTTATAACGTCAAGAAATATCCATTTTAAAAGTGTGCATTTCACGTGTAACCCTATGGGAGATGTATTTAGTGGTGTGCAACCTATACAGAGGGTCAAGGCGCTTTGACCTTCACCCCTGCATTGCTGTCTAAACTGACTTGCCGGCAATGATAACTAGACTTCTAGTTAAAATTGGTTCTAACACATATTATTACGGCCCGTACACTTCGTTCTCTTAGTATACACATCTGTTTCATCATGAAAGATCCGTCCGTTTGGTTAAATAAGCTACAATCTGACTAATTAAAGTCATTATCTAGTTTTTTTATCTTTTTTTTTTTTTTTTTTTTTTTTTTTAAAGAAGAAAACCGTATATTCCCTGCCCAAAAAAGTTAATTTGAAAAAATATTATGTTTGATTAATGATTTTCTTTTCGAGATATCGACGATTATGTAAATTTTTCTCCATAGAGCTGTGTATAAATGCTCATTTTCTCCACCCCACTGTCTTTTAATGCAAGACCCTGCGACATTAAGACTTCTCGGACACGTGCCATAGACGTAAATGATTACTTTAAACGATTTAAAGTTTATCATGTTTATTTATCGAAATGGCTAAGATATGAGGGTCTAAATTTCGCTAATAGGAACAAAATTTGGAGAAAACCTTTTTTTCTTAAATATCAAAAATATAATTTTAAACGAATTACGCTCTAGTGAGAAGAAAAAAAGATTTGAATACAAGTTTTGCATACTTCCGTAAACTCCCCTCTCAGAACGGCGCGGGGTCTAACATGATCTAAATTGTATTTGAAAAGACATATTTGAAGCAAGAGTTGAACGTAAGCGGTGGGGGTGGGGGGGGGCATAGGGTATATGGGGGGGGGGGGGGGGATAGGGCATGGGGGGGGTAAATTGATTAAGCTGTGTCTACTGAATAGGTCAACCTCACAGAATGTCCTTGTAATTTCAATACTTCCATGCAAAATGTTTTACAACAAGTGATTAGCATAGTGCCGTATGCCTTTTTGACGAGGATCATGGTAACCAAAATCTACTTTTCTACTGACATAGCCAATATGGCGCACAATGTCTTTCACTGTTTTTTACCACTTTGAAGTCGTATATTTGATCAAAAATCATAACTACGCATTATGTAAAGTGCAAAAGATTAAGAAAATGAGGCAATAATAAAAAAAGGGTCTCCTTCAGGTTTCACACCACTAAATAACGTCTGGCCCTACCCCCTTTGAGGCAAAAGTCCAAAACCGGCACGTTTCTATGCCGAAACGGGAGACCTATTGTAAATTACAGTTTAAAATTAGGGTATTTACTACAAGTTATGGCGAAATTAATATAGTGTGAATTTTGACAGACACATCAGCGTTCTTCAGGTCCAAAAAAATTGATGCAATGATGATTTTTTAATATTTTAACAGAGACATTTGTGTTCAGGTCATTTCCGGTATCTGACGCAATAATCTTAATCAACAATTGCGTGTGACCAGGAAAACTCAACTCGTACTTTTTGAAAAGGCTCTAGCTCAAAATTATGCCGGTTACCCCCCATATATGAGTTGTTGAGTTAGTAGTCATGGCTTTCATCTTCAAGTTGAAACCAAATTTCAAGTTACCAGTTTCTTATAACGTCAAGAAATATCCATTTTAAAAGTGTGCATTTCACGTGTAACCCTATGGGAGATGTATTTAGTGGTGTGCAACCTTATCTTGATTTTATTCATTATTGCCCTTTTTCCTCCGAACCCCAGCAATGGAAGATTTCCATGGAGATCAGCTGCAAGGCATCAGCTGGAAGATGGATGGCAGTCTCCTAGCAACCACAGGAAGAGATAAGAAAGTCAGAATCCTCGATCCAAGACAAAAAACTTCTGCTGGTGTAAGTAGGCATCACAAATATCTTTTTATCTAGATAACTATAGAGAAGAAAAAAAGGATGACATTTTTTACCAACTTTTTATATTGGTGATTGGTTTCATTTTTAGACATAAATCCTTTTATAGCCGGCCACACAGCATGATATCTTTGTAAAAGCTTTTGGCTTAATAAAAGCCACTTTTATGGTCGGTTGCAAACATATGAATATCAGCTGTGTGTGAACATGTAGAGCTTTTACACACAAAAATGGTGATTTAGAGTCTGTTCAGTGGTAAAATGTTCTTCAATATTCATAGCACAGTATATTTTAAAGAACAATTCAACCTCCTCCACACATTGAACCACCGAAGTGGTAGTTTAACAATCACATTGTTTGGGTATTCTGTAGTTCACAGTTTCTTCATAATAATATTAATCATTAGCTCAATATAGATATATTGTTTTTGATATTTTGAATGGTGTGTTTGCTGTGTTGAATATCAGAAACTTACCACATTTTTATTTTTGTCTGATTTCATGCTTTTTGTCGTTGATTGATTTGACCATAATCATTGTTTTCAGCAATTAAGTAGTGTTTTAAACAAAAGGGGGTTTTCAGGTCTGCAGCGACATGTAATCAGGAATGTGTTAATCATAATATTTTTCTACAGGAAGCGAATGGCCATGGTGGTGTCAAGGATTCTCGGGTGTGTTGGCTGGGGAATACAGACAAGATACTCTCAACTGGATTTAGCACAGTGAGTATAAAACACAATTTTTGGCGATGAAATAGTTTCTTATTTTAAAACCTAATTTTGAAAATAGTTTCATCTAAATTGGGGCCTAATAGATCCAGAAGGACCTGGTCATTTAAACGGTTCAGCCATAAGCGTGCAGAACTTCGAACTAGAACCATACCATTTTGTAGCCAGTAGTTTGACTCTCTCAATAACGGATAACTGATCATGCTAGGAATCTTTGTACTATTATGCAACATTCTCATTCATTCATATTCTAGTTTAAGCCTGTATGAACTAATGTTGATCCGTTTGAAGAGTGAATAGACTCCAGAACTCATATGACAGTCTTGTTCAAGTCATGTATGCTTATAACACCCTCTACGTCCAGGGATATAAATCTTCCGGTTATTTCTGGAATTCTAGAATTGAGGCTCCCAACTCCCACCCCCCCCCTCCCCCCCCCCCCCCCCACCCCCCCCCCCCCCCCCCAAAAAAAAAAATCCGGAAATCTTTTCGGTTTTGGTTTTTGCATTTCCGGAATTAAATGATGATATTTCAGCATAAAAAGAGGCAAACAATTTTTTAGGGTTGATTCCCTGTAGTCTTTTCTCTGGACAAACCTCCATAAATGTTCAATGTCACACAAGCGCTCGAGCCTTCAATCCAAGCTCGCGTAAAAAGTTCAGGTAATGGATCCATCACCCATTTACGTCCCTGTACGTCATGAAGCAAAAGGTGTAAAAGACAATACAGATTAGGACAAAGTTGCAAGTCGGATGAACACCCTATAGTTTGATCTGTTCCAAATTGGCGAAGCCTTTTTACAGCATCAAATGAATACAGAAAGACGCGGGCGCATAAAGACATCAAGTGCACTGGTGCATCATATGCGTGACACGTGTGTGCATCCAAAACAGTGTGCATCCAAAACAGTGTGCCTCTGGACACAATTGCATGAGTTCGCTTGGATTACTTTCGCACGCGGAGAGATGAAAACCGAATATTTCTCGCCATGGAACTGATTAAACTATAGAGAAGAAGAGAAATGTTACAAATAAATGTCAACATCTGCACTTGGTGGAAAAAATATTTATTTCAAATCATTTGAAATCCAGTGTTAATGATCCAGAACATAACAAATCTCAACCATATTATATTATTATGTATTTTCCATTTCATCCACCACAGTCTCAAGAGCGTCAAGCGTTTGTTTGGGATTCCCGTAATTTTTCGAGTAAGATCTCATCCAGAGAGTTTGGCACATCACCTGGGTAAGTTTAGTTTATCAATGGGCTTTATGGTCCTACACCACAAAATAAGTTCCCTATTACTTTGTGTGGTTAAGAGGTCAAGTTTGTGTTACATTTTCTCAACTTAAGATCAAACTGGTTCATTCACATCATTTTTTAAATTGAAGATTAAGAGTTCTGCTGCTTTAGGGGGGTTGACCATCATATTTTTTTCGCTGCGGTCCAATGAAATCTAGCTTAGGTATGACAGGCTGTTTAGATTCTAACTCTAAATTGGTGGAAAAAGTGAAATCATGTAAAATAATACCAGTCAAGGAAGCAGCTCATCATACTTTTCTGTGAGTTGCAACCTCAAGCGGCACAATGCAACTGTTACTTCTAATTTTTCCCAAAAAATCTTGATAGTATTGGGAGGCTGTTTGGAGCAAGCTAGGGAGTCGACTTTGACAATCTTAAGATTTTTGTCTGCAAATGATACCCAGCTTGATTGTGCTATGAGATAGCACCTCCTAGAGTAGTATTTTGTAGTATTCAAGGACGTTAGGTGTAAAATGTAAAATATTCATACTCCGTTGCACTGCCCCTCCCCCAATGAAAATTAAAATTTAGTTCCCCAATCAACACAAGTGTATTCGCTACCTTTAATTCACACTTACCTATTTAATATGATGTTTTATTGGCAGTGTGCTGATCCCATTATTTGATCCGGATACAAACATGCTGTTTTTGGCAGGCAAGGTAGGTAGAGAAATGGCAGAGCTAATGTTGACATATTGCAGCAGTGACATGGAATTGAGATGCAAATATACCCTTCCTGCTCTAAAGGAAAGTAAAAACCCAGACCAAACAAACAGCATTTGAATGGTAATTTAGTCATCCTGAAGCTCATATAAACATCAATTAGTAAATACTGATTATTGAATCAACACAATAACTCTTTCGCCACTGGATTGAGAAGAGCAATTCCAATCAAACCAACGGTGCCTGAAAGCCAACTAAATTATTTCTAGCTTATATGAACATTAATACCAAATACTGAATGTTCGATGAGAGTAATGGCGTCGAACATGTGCACCATTTATTATAGGACACCCTGTATAATGAAACTTAGAATTCATGATATTTGATGAATTGTTATTGTTCCAGGGTGACACATTCATATCGTATGTGGAGTTGATGGACAGCGCACCGTATCTGTCACAAGGTAATTACGTTATTATTATCATTAAAGGGAATAGAAGGTTTGCACCAAAAATGGGTGATTTTTTTACCATTTTGTAATTTTTATGCTGTTGTGTTCATAATGTGTTTACTTCTATGTATATAGTCCATGTCATAATGCTATGGACAAAAATTCAAGAATTTCACACAAGCATGTTTTGTTGTTGTTCGCGGAGCTGCGCCCAGATGCATGAAATGCGCGAACAACTATGCCAGGATGTGCGTGACAATTTCACGATTGACCAATCAGGACGCGCGGTCATTTTTTGAAATGCCCAATACGTACTTCTGGGTTTTACGCTTGTACGCATGTACGCACACTTGTATTGTTGGAATTATGTCCGTAGCATTAAGACGCTGACTGTAGTAAACTTAAAATGGCAAATTTGTCGTCAAATATTATGAAGGGAAAAGTGTATGTATATGTTCTTCCACCGTCTTAATTTCATGTAAATCCAACGCAAACTCTTTGATATACACAGTGTTGAAGCGAGGCATGTCGGAAACTGTTCCCCACCCCACCACCACAGTTTATGAGGGAAATAATAATAATCAGTATTTATATAGCACCTTTTTCAAACGGATTCAAAGCGCTGTCATTTTGCTGCTGGTGAATAATCAGAATCAGGTCGCATCAGCCAATTTCTAGCGCAAACCTATCCGCACTTAGATTGTAACATCCACCCTTTTTAATGCAGCTCCCCAAATACCATTGGGTCAAGGAAGTTTTTGATAACCGAAACAGCTGATCACCGATTTTGAAAGCAGGAGGAAACCGGAGAACCCGAGGAAAACCTGCAAGAGCGTGCATGGATCGTGATAAACCAAATGCACATAAAGCCCGCGGTCGTGCACAGAATTGACCCAGGTTTCACTGGTACAAGGCGAGGGAATAACCGCTGCGCCAACACGCTCCCCTCCCAGAAAACCAACCATGCAATGCATTTGCTGCTTAGGCTTTGTGCAGAGAGTGTATTCTGTTTAAAGACTTTAAAATGCTAAAAATCAGTAAAACTTTAATCCAATTAATGTTTTTGTTAGCATATTGTTCAATTTGAATTCACAATGGTTTTAAGCTGTGTTTTAACCCAAAGAGTCATGCCTTGACAATGTTATTTGTTGGCTAGCTCCGATCCACATAAAGATTTTCAGTCAAATTGTGGGAAATTATTTTTTAACTTGCTTATTTCCTCAAATTTCACAGATGTACCTAAAGTGTATACCCTTTCCATTTCCTGAATATAAAGAAATAGTTTGCTTTATTTTAAAAAGTTATAACCCCTTTTTTTTATACACTGTATATCAGCCTCCACATTGTTTGCATTAAAAATTTGATTCAATTCACAGGACTTCAGAGTGTATGTGAATATCAGCATAAAGGCGTCGCCATGGTTCCCAAGAGGGCGCTGGATGTGATGTCATGCGAGGTCAACAGAATATTACAGCTATCAAAGAACACTATCATACCGATACCATATATTGTACCAAGAAAGGTGAGACTTGAATACAATAAAGTGCATTGAAAACTTTGAAATTCATTTGGTAAAATTATGATGTTTTAAGATTTGTTTAATCTATTCATAGTATAGTGTACTATAGTCTATTCATCCATCACGAGACACTGACGTAATTGCGTATTCTACTAATTGCGGCACATAAAGTGTAGAAAGGCAGAAGATACATATGCGTGCTTAAATGCTGCGCCTGTAAAGTTACGTCACTGTCCAGTATTAGCTATAGTTTGATCAGTTCCAAATTGGCGCAAATTTTGAGGCTAATATTTATCCAGGGCTGTCAACTTTTGGGATTTGCTGAGAGGGAGAGAAATCTTGATAAGTGGGGGGGGGGGACAAACAGAGTATAGTCAATATATCGACAAATACTGGCAGCCATAACTGAGGGAATCCCACTGTGGCGGGAATTATGAGATTTGGCAACCCATGCTACCATGCTACCAATTAAAAAGAATGAGTGGACTTAACGAATACAGGCAGCTATTGGCAACGACACAAATATGGAACAGCCTATACTGTAAAGTGGAACATTTTGCGCTATATTTATTTTCGCGCTAAATTCAGCAAGTGCAAAAATTAAAAAAATGCAAATATATTTATTTTGTATGTAGGTCTATGTAAGGAATGTCAAAATCACAAAAATAAAAATAAGTAAAATGGTTCAAAATGTGCAAAGCATGAAAAAATAAAACGCGCGAAAATGTCTATGTTTACAGTACATTATGAGACCAACGTTTATAGTAAAACAGCTACTAACCTATATTTTATTCTCGTTCATATAGTTTATTTTTATATCTTATCTTAAAAATAATGCTTTTTGTTAGATTTGTTTTAATCAAACAACATTAAATTTCTTCCTTTATAAAATCTGCAAATTCAGTGAGTTGTTAACCGAGTTGCATGCTTTCGAATATTCACGTTCTTTACCACACGCACAAACCCCATCTCTGCGTTATACACCGTGTATACACTGGCAACTGAAGGTATGAATTAAGCCACGCCGCAAACTATATATTATCTTGGCCTCCTTCTTACTTTTTGCCACTATTTTATTCTTTGCAGTATGTCTCTCTATCTCAAGGGAACAACAACTGCCGTAGTGTGTTTCACATACCTGTGTGCACTCTGACTTTCTTTTAGCTTGACTTGTATTTTGCTCATTGGCATATACTTTTGTCTTGCTCTCTACTAAACTTGATAAAGACTGGTATATTCAGTCGAAAAGTCGTTATTCTCCAATTCTCCACCCCCCCCCCTTTTTTCATCCCCCACTTTCAGTTGGGATAAGTTTCACCTTATTACATATTACAATTTTACTCATCCCTCTGTACACCTTCGGGTATCCTGTTAGTGTTCTCTACCACTGTTCCAGTTGGGACTAGTTTCTCATACTTTTATATATTATCGTCTCATAATCTAAAGTGCGTATCGGCCAGAAAATCAGCCAGAAACAATCAAATACTGAAAACCACCCCATCCACCATGAGTAAATGAGGCACAATGTGGCAGAAGCTAATTTGATTGATGAGCAGAAATCTGGGACAAGGTCATAATAAGTCAAATTTATAAAAATCTTAATTTCTGATTTTTGATACATTGTTGTATCCAACAATAGACTCAATTTTTTTTTTAAATTGCTGATATTGTATCGTTTCCATTTCAGAACTTACGAGGTGGTTTCCCTGACGACCTGTTCGCAGACACCCGGGGGGATGTCGCAGCAATGACAGCTGATGAATGGATGCAAGGGGCTAATGAACCGGTTAGAATTAATATGTTTTTTCATTGAATTTTATAGAATTGTTTATTCTCATATTACAATTTCATATTATATTCTAATTGAAGCTCTCTGTACAGCTATATCTTATTGTATGTTTCATTATTATTCTTTATATATTTGTTTAATTTAATATAAGGTGACATGTTAAAACCAACCTGGTTTTACGGGCAAAATAACCTCTCAGGTAGGGTCGGTCTGACGTTTTTATGTTGTTGTTTTTCCCAAAAGTTGCGGGAAATTTTCAGGAATTATTCAAAAATTTCAAAACATTTTTTTTTTAATGTGCAAAACATGTACAAAGCTTTTTCAAAAATGTTCTATAAAAAAAATTGTCGATGAAAATGTGAAAATAAATTTTAAAAATGAGTCAGTCTGGCCCGTAGAATAAGGTGTGTATTTTGTTGCATTATCAATAAACAAATATAAAAAGTTTATTTAAATGTATCACATTTGTGATACTAATGTGATATTAATGTGATTTGTAACTTGTTTATTTATTTTTGATACATGTAAACAAATTTGATTCACAATAAAATTACCACTCATCAACCTCTCAACATAAGATGGGGCCTTGATAATGCTGAGCTAAAATCAAAATATTTGTTCTATTTACTCAATCAAGGTTGCTGCAGTTAGTCTAGATCCTGCCAAGAAAGGATCACCTGTGAAAACTAAATCAGTGGAACAAAAACCAATTCCCTCTAAAACAGAGGAAGAAACCAAACCGGCATCAGAATCAGCACCAGCAACTCAGAAGGTACTATATTAGGACCCCCCCCCCCCCCAATTGTTGCCCCTACTCCCCCCCCCCCCCCCCCCCCCCAATTGCCGTCCCTGTGAATATGGATGTAAGACACTGGGTTGGGTTACTCAACTTTCAGTTTGGACATTCATTTATAAAATGAATATGGATATAAGACACCTGGGGTGGGGTTACTCAACTTTCAGTTTGGCCATTCATTTATGAAATGAATATGGATGTAAGACACTGGGGTTGGTTATTCAACTTTGTATAGGTGTGCGAGGAAGTGCAAAACCTGAGGGGAGGGTTTGGGGAACTGATAAAATGCCAAAATGTGGATCTTTGCCAGGCCTCAAATTTCGTCAATTTAGGGGCACGGCCACTTTGGCCTTAACAATAACACATTTCGAAGGGCATCGAGGCCATGTTCTGGGGCACCAAGGCCAAACCAATATTGGAATGAAAGGGCACCAAGGCCATTTTATATTACATTATTTATACCATAATTTTACATGTAAACTTCACTAGGACTTTTATTAAATATTTTACAGCATGAAACGAGACAGTCTGTTTATTTTGTCAATCAACATATTTTAATACTGTATCATTGCCATGTTGTGAATTTGTGATGTTATACATGTACGTTGCTGTTGGAAAGCAGAGCAGTGAGCAATTGCGTAGCTAGAGACAAGGTGGATACATGTTTAAAAACAACCATTAGATAGATGAAAACTTTACACCTCGAATGGACTGTCACATCGTCATTTTTGTAAAATTTTAAAGCACATTGCACCTTTCAAAATCGGATTGAATTTGAAATAATTTAAGTTAAGTTTATCGGAACCCCCAACCGCGAGCCAAAAGGGCACACGGCCACTGTTAAAAATAGGGCACAGCCATTATGGCCGTGATTTTTTTACTGATCCGAGGGCATCGCGGCCAGATGCGAGGGCATCGCGGCAATGGCCGCGATGTAATTTGAGCCCTGGTCTTTGCATGACATTTCACCTTGCGAACTGAATTTGAGGCTATGGAACTGAGGTGTTTCACTGTTTGATTATTGGTGGAAATAAAGGCTTAAAAATCTGAAACATGCTGCAAATGGGTGTCTTAGGGAATTGCCAAGAGGTGCAGAAAGGGAGTCTTCAGCGCCGCAAACACCTGTTTAGCCATTATATCTGAGCATTTTCATCTTTTAAGTGTTGATAAATATTGTTTTATATCTTACAGCCATCTCCTGCATTAGCGCCCACACCTTCACAGACTCCAGCTGCAGCAGCAGCTCCTCCACCCAAAGAACCCCAATCCGTCAAACCATCACAAGTAGCAGCATCAGCGGCAACCAAGAAACCCAGCAAGAAATTTGTCGCAGCGGCAACTTCAAAATTCCGCCACATGTTGGCCGCCCAATTGCCGAGGACGACTCAAATTTTCGACATCAAGAACGTCAGCATCAGTACGTTTATGGAGTGCGATGGTTTCCACGCCAATAAGAAGTGGGCAGCTGTACCGCTTGGTGGACCGGGTGGTGTTATCGCGATCGTTGATGTGAGTGAATCTTATGAATATTACGTGTGACCCATTTATAGAACCATGATAAAATAATAAGTGTCTCCTATGAGCTGCATGTGTGGGTATTGTTCCTTAAACTTGTACACTCCTGAGCTCAATAAATCACCACAGCATCTCTATGCAGGTATCCCTAGCTTTCCAAATTCACAATCATACCAAGCTGCAAATGCACTTGAATAAATACTTACAAAGTATGATCAGTGCATGAACCACCATATCAATTCAAGCTGCTCAACTTCTACAATGTGGAGATCCTTGGTGCTACAATAAGTGTAGAAGATTCCTACTGCTTTCTGTGTAACTTCTTTGGTTCGTTTTGCATCCTCGCCATCCATTATAGTTTGTAAATCCTTCTTAGCCACATGTAGTTCAGCGAAACGACTAGCAGACAACACTATTTTGACAACAGAATTCAATCCTTTTCGTCCCTAGATGCGAATGTCCATAAAGTGTGTCGGCCTACACTTCTGTGTTAAACTGTTACGTTCAGGGGATGAGTAACGGTGGGATAGTACTCTAACATTCCCCCCGCGTCTGCATCGTTCTTGTAAGCGAGAAAGTAGGCAAAATACAAGCGTCTCGCACTGGGGCAATTGACCAATAATGAGCTAATGAATATTTATGATGTATAGTAATTTTTCTAGCTAACTCACATAACAGAGACTGGGGGCTCCTATGCCTTTGCCTCGGGAGTGATACCATATCATACCATATCCCCCACTCCCTTATTCAAACCATCTGTTCAACTTTATAGTCTTATAACCGAAGGACATTTGGGTTAAGGCATATAAAATAGTTCACATTTGCTGAAACATGGTATAACATGTAGCAAAAGTTCCTATCTATCTAAGTGATTGCACCAAACAATTTAAATTATAAGAAAGAGCCATTTGATGCTACAAAAAAAATCAAACTTAACTTTCTGATTTGAGACTCAACAGTATCAAGCTCTCTGTTGTGAATTGTAAATATTCAATTAAAACCCTGTCTTGCGTGTGTTCATATATGAATCAGATAATGAGCATTTTAGATAAACAAAGATATCTATTCAGTCAAATGCTACCATTACCAAACAGGCACTGTTTCTCTTTAATTATTATTATTATTATTATAAGGATTTATATGCGCTGTACATTAGATAAAAATATGTTGAACAAAAACCAGCAGTAAAAAAAGAGTTATACATACATAATATATAGTAACTGATAAAATACACAAAAGCAGAAATATCACACGGCCCATCCTCACTCACCCCCACACACCCCCTCAAACACACCACGCAAACTCACCCCTACATACATTAGCTGTAGCAGCACTCGCAATAACCATGAGCAAACCAACCAACCTGCACAAAATCCGTAATTTAAAAATTATTATTTAGCTGCAGACATACATACCCAACATTGCATACATCAACAATACTTAAAAATGCATTTAAAAAATGATACAAAATGTAAACCACTAAAAGACCAATATATATACAATAATTGTGTAAAAAAGATCAGACCCTGAATTATTCCACAGGGAACAGATGAGTTTTTAAAAGCTGTTGCAGCAAAAAAATGAGATTTTGATTTTAATTCCCACAGATAAATAAACCCGGCAAATATCTAGAGCCCAGAACTATCCAGAATGGCAACCCTGTAATGGACTTTGCCTGGGATCCACTGAATGATGACCGGCTAGTTGTTGCGTGCGATGACTCAAGGATACGTGTGTGGCATATACCAGCCTGGGAAGAATGGACAGAAACGCTGACAGAACCAGAACAAATGTTAAGAGGTATGTAGTCTATGCAGGATGTCTTAAGGTATGGGATGAACCAAGGATACGTGTAGGGCATATACCAGCATGGGACGAATGGACAGAGAGGCTGACAGAACCAGAACAAATGTTAAGAGGTATGTAGTCTATGCAGGATGTCATAAGGTATGGGATGAACCAAGGATACGTGTATGGTATATACCAACGTGGGACGAATGGACAGAAACGCTGACAGAACCAGAACAAATGTTAAGAGGTATGTAGTCTATGCAGGATGTCTTAAGGTATGGGATGAACCAAGGATACGTGTAGGGCATATACCAGCATGGGACGAATGGACAGAGAGGCTGACAGAACCAGAACAAATGTTAAGAGGTATGTAGTCTATGCAGGATGTCATAAGGTATGGGATGAACCAAGGATACGTGTATGGTATATACCAACGTGGGACGAATGGACAGAAACGCTGACAGAACCAGAACAAATGTTAAGAGGTATGTAGTCTATGCAGGATGTCTTAAGGTATGGGATGAACCAAGGATACGTGTAGGGCATATACCAGCATGGGACGAATGGACAGAGAGGCTGACAGAACCAGAACAAATGTTAAGAGGTATGTAGTCTATGCAGGATGTCTTAAGGTATGGGATGAACCAAGGATATGTGTATGGTATATACCAACGTGGGACGAATGGACAGAAACGCTGAAAGAACCAGAACAAATGTTAAGAGGTATGTAGTCTATGCAGGATGTCTTAAGGTATGGGATGAACCAAGGATACGTGTATGGCATATACCAACGTGGGACGAATGGACAGAAACGCTGACAGAACCAGAACAAATGTTAAGAGGTATGTAGTCTATGCAGGATGTCTTAAGGTATGGGATGACTCAAGGATACGTGTAGGGCATATACCAGCGTGGGACGAATGGACAGAGAGGCTGACAGAACCAGAACAAATGTTAAGAGGTATGTAGTCTATGCAGGATGTCTTAAGGTATGGGATGAACCAAGGATATGTGTATGGTATATACCAACGTGGGACGAATGGACTGAAACGCTGACAGAACCAGAACAAATGTTAAGAGGTATGTAGTCTATGCAGGATGTCATAAGGTATGGGATGAACCAAGGATACGTGTATGGCATATACCAGCGAGGGACGAATGGACAGAAACGCTGACAGAACCAGAACAAATGTTAAGAGGTATGTAGTCTATGCAGGATGTCATAAGGTATGGGATGAACCAAGGATACGTGTATGGCATATACCAGCGTGGGACGAATGGACAGAAACGCTGACAGAACCAGAACAAATGTTAAGAGGTATGTAGTCTATGCAGGATGTCATAAGGTATGGGATGAACCAAGGATATGTGTATGGCATATACCAGCGTGGGACGAATGGACAGAGAGGCTGACAGAACCAGAACAAATGTTAAGAGGTATGTAGTCTATGCAGGATGTCTTAAGGTATGGGATGAACCAAGGATACGTGTATGGTATATACCAACGTGGGACGAATGGACAGAAACGCTGACAGAACCAGAACAAATGTTAAGAGGTATGTAGCCTATGCAGGATGTCTTAAGGTATGGGATGAACCAAGGATATGTGTATGGTATATACCAACGTGGGACGAATGGACTGAAACGCTGACAGAACCAGAACAAATGTTAAGAGGTATGTAGTCTATGCAGGATGTCTTAAGGTATGGGATGACTCAAGGATACGTGTATGGCATATACCAGCGTGGGACGAATGGACAGAAACGCTGACAGAACCAGAACAAATGTTAAGAGGTATGTAGTCTATGCAGGATGTCATAAGGTATGGGATGAACCAAGGATATGTGTATGGCATATACCAGCGTGGGACGAATGGACAGAGAGGCTGACAGAACCAGAACAAATGTTAAGAGATATGTAGTCTATGCAGGATGTCATAAGGTATGGGATGAACCAAGGATATGTGTATGGCATATACCAGCGTGGGCGAATGGACAGAGAGGCTGACAGAACCAGAGCAATTATTAAGGGGTATGTAGTCTATGCAGGAGACAGAGGCTGACAGAACCAAAGCAAGTATTAAGAGGTATGTAGTCTATGCAGGATGTCCAAGCCCTAATGCCCTAGGGTGGAATCATAGTTAGAACTATCCAGCAGCAGGATTAGAACCCAAGTCCACCAGCAATGCAGGCTGTGCCTGAGTTGATTTTACCAGTGGGTCACACTTACAAAATCAACTTCCTCATTTCCAACTCGCCGTGATCGCCTGGGGAAATAGACTGAGGGAATTGGTTTTGCGAGCATACTTTTCAAATGGGGTTTTGGGGTGTTCAGGGCTTTACGGGTTAAGGAATGGAATGATGCCAGTGTACGGTTGGGGCCAGATACTGCCACTTGACAAACCCACAACAAGTATTAGAGGTATATAGCCTATGCAGAGTGTATTTTTCATTAATTAAGACATTCAATTCTTGTATGTGCTGCTCTATTGCTAATCACTGTGGTATTGTGTGTGTGCAAGTGCCACCAGTCGGACTTGAGTGTATACTTTTGCAATTATTGATGATGGTAAATGGTTATATTATGAAATTCTTCATGATGGATGAAGATCTTGTAGGCTGTTGCGGGTACCTGGCTACTTTGTGAAGAGGCATATTTTTTGTTTATATATTCTCTATCTATAATAACAGTTCCACTTATTTCCTTGTTATTTATCAGGTCACTTTGAAAAGATATATTTTCTGAAATTCCATCCGCTTGCCAGGGACGTTCTTGTCTCCTCATCCTTCGACATGACAGTCAAAATATGGGATCTGACAACGGGAGAGGATAAGATCACACTGCAAGGGCATACAGAGCAGGTAATTAAGGGGGACTCAAGGAAGTTTTTGATTTGATTTTTTGAATTTTGCCAGTGCTGTTATTATTGAACTATTAATCAATGCTTATAGAAGTATACATTTTTTGAAAGAAAATGGATCAGAGAATCCAAATTTGGCATCAATTTTGGCCAAAAATTGATTTATTTTTTTTCTTGAGAATTTTTTTTTACCCACATTTTTTGGAACAAAGCTAATAAAAATAATTTTGACGTAAAAATGCACAAATTGCTTTATGATGATGTAAAGACACTACTAACTTAGGGATGATTTTTTTAAATTTTTAACCTGATCTAATATTTTTTGAAATTTTGACCAAAAAGTGCCAAAAAAAGTGGAAACAAATGGACACTTTTTTTGTGGCACTTTTGAGTGAACATTTTTTGGTTAAAATCGATGCCAAATTTGTATTCTCTGATCCATTTCCTTTCCAAAAATAAATACTTTTATATACATTTGAGTCATAGTTCAATAATTAGAGCACTCACAAAATTCCAAAAAAAATTCTTTAAGTCCCCCTTAAGGCCACGAAGAAGAAAAAAATCTGTCTCACATACCCCATTTGATCAGTATGTAGAGTCACTTTTGCCGCATAACTCTACGCGATGAGCCTAATTTGGGGCTTTTTAAAAATGAAATAAAATTGTCTGAAAAAATTGAAAAAATTGGCTCCGAAAGGAGGGCAAAAGTGGGCCAAAAACACATTAAAAAAAGAATTTCGGCTTTACTCATTTTTTAAAGCGCATATCGCATAGCTATTTTCCCAAATGTATGTGAGACAATCCTTTTGGGGGGGGGGGGGGGGACTAAATAGATGTTACAAGTAAAACGGTTTACATGTATGCTGCCAGGTCATTCAAGTTTTCGTCCGAAGTTGATTTGCCCTCATCAGGTAAACAGGTAGACATTCGACAGCAGACTTCAGAACCCAAGAGTATAGTCAAAAACACCCCTTACATATTGACCGATTATGTATACCACATTTTTATTTCTATACGTACATACAGATTTTCGGATGTGATTGGAACTCAGACGGCACCAAACTTGCCACTGTCTGCAAAGACCAAAAGATACGGATCTATGAACCTAGGAACTCTGAAACACCGATACAGGTAAGAAAAGAGATGGATAAAGTATACTTTATGTCCAAGGTATGCATCAATTACATGGTAGAATAAAGAACCTTGTTGTAATTGTATGATGCACTTTAATCCGTCAAAGACTTGATGCATGGCTGAAACCTACAGACATTAATTATTTCAGAAAAAGACAATCAGGCCTGTAAAAATGTTGATTTCCCGGCAAACTAACCCAAATTTCCCTCCAAAATGGAACATTTCCCACTATTTCTTATGTATCTCTTTATATGGGTAGAGCAAATTTCCCTCCAAATGCCCAAATTTCCCGGCAAGGAGCTTCCCACTTTGCCTATTTTTTTCCAGGCCTGATAGACAATGAGTATCCCTAGAGCAAGCTTCTTCCAAGAATCATTTTAGTTCTCAAGTGCATGACAACATGGCCATTCAAGCAGATGTATACACAACTACAGAACTACTTAACACACTTTTCACACGGCTACTGGTTTTACCATATATTCAAAACCTTTCCCAACTTTCAAGGTCTATCTCAAGGATTACTGAACCACCAATTCTAGGCATGTTTGTACTTATTGTAATGCATTTCTCATGGTGATTCCAAATATGGTAATGAAATTAAATAATTGTGACATTTTTTAAAATTTTGTAAAATTTTGTAATGTTGCCTGCAGACGCCTGCCGCGCGGAGAGTGTCAAAGATTTAATTTATATATTGATAGATATGCATAATAACATTACCTCATTATTCCTGCCTGACAACCATTGTGACTT
Source organism: Ophiura sarsii (assembly GCA_035610835.1). NCBI lineage: Eukaryota > Metazoa > Echinodermata > Ophiuroidea > Amphilepidida > Ophiuridae > Ophiura > Ophiura sarsii. Next base: position 31,327,535 of record CM069450.1, on the reverse strand, counting down.
TTCATCATGGATTTGAACTATGGAAATTGTTTTGTTTTAACACTTTCCACACGGCAGTTGTCTGCAGACGACAGTTCCAAATTTGCGCACAATGTTTCAAAAATGTCAACATATTTGAATTTCATCACCATATTTGGAATCACTATGAGAAATACATTAATATAAGTACAAAATGCCTATGTTGGCCTATGGTAAAATGAACTAAAGGGGCAATTTTGGGCAGAATTTGCTCAAAATAGCCCTCATAGCCCAAAAAGTTTTTTAACCCCTGCACACCAATCAGTTGCAGTAATTGTATCCTAAAGATGTTCATGATTTCATTATATTATAGGAAGGTACTGGTCCCGATGGTGGCCGAGGTGCTAGGATCAAATGGGTCTGTAACGACCAACTTCTACTAGTATCAGGATTCGCAAAGTAAGTGCAGTACTGTTGTACAAGCCAATTTATTTGCATACTGAAGTTATTGCAAGTTCATGTATCACTTCAATTTAAATTTATTTGTGTGTAAAGGGGGGACTGAAGGAAGTTTTTGATTTGATTTTATTATTGTGAGTGCTGTAATTATTGAACTATTAATCAAATGCATATAAAAGTATACATTTTTGGAAAGGAAATAGATCAGAGAATCCAAATTTGGTGTCAATTTTGACCCAAAATGTTGCATTTTTGAGAAAATTACAGAATTACTTTTTTGACCCAAATTTGTTTGGAAAAAGCTAATAAAAATAATTTTGAGTAAGAGATGCCCAAATTGCTAGATGATGATGTAAAGACACTAACTTAGAGACAATTTTTTTATAACCTAATCTAATATTTTTAGAAATGTTGACCAAAAAAGCGGGAAAAAATGAAAACTTTTTTGTTGGCACTTTTTGTGATTTTCTCAAAAAAATTACATTTTGATCAAAATTGATGCCAAATTTGGATTCTCTGATCCATTTCCTTTCCAAAAATGTATACTTTTTTATACATTTAAGCCATAGTTCAATAATTATAGCACTCACAAAATCCCAAAAAGACTTCCTTAAGTCCCCCCTTAAATTTGTGATTTTTTTTTTGGGGGGGGGGGGGGATTTTGAACCATTTTTGACAATTTCAAAATTGTTTAAATTCACCAAAATGTTCCCTAACCGACCATACCTGAGAGGTCCGATTGCTGTAGGTATTTGTTTTCATCGCCTTACTGACATGTGTTATATTATTTTCATTTTAATTAAGAATTTTGCTGCATCAGGTAGTGTTCAAAATTATGTTTTTAATAACAAATTCTGTACGATTCAGAATTGGTGTCAATTTACCATATTGACCGTATCAATGTTGTAAATCTTTGATGTCTCCATTTTCAGACGGGATGGTCGGTCATTGTTCCTGTACGCTGTGGATGATCTCTCCTGCGTGGCAAGTCAACACATAGACAACTTAGTAGCAACGTTAATGCCATACTATGATATTGATACAAGTGTAGTTATATTGACTGGAAAGGTAAGACCTATCAGGCAAAAAAAAGAAGAAGTTTGTCTCAAATGACCCGCGTGCATTCCCGAAACCGCCCGTGTAAGCTTTTTTTTAGTGGGTTTTTTTCTTCTTTCATTTTTCTCAAAAAAATCTTGCAAAATCCAATTTTCTGACCAAACAAATGACGATCAGGTCTAAATTGAAAAGAAAAAAGAAAAAAAACCCGCAGACCGCATTAGATTTTCAGTCCTTCATGTCATTTGAGACAAACTCTTTTTTTTTTGCCTTATATACAGACAACTCAGTATTATATTCCAGGTTGGGAGACAAAAAATAGATGTTTAACGGGCCAGACCGACCCAGAGTTTAAACAATTTTGAAGACGGATTTCATGTCCAATGCATACCATACCAACTTGGGGTTTATTTTTCTTTACCTTCCAGTGGTTTTAATAGTACAATTCACAGAACTGTGTGCATATATCCATACGAAAAAGGGAAGTCCAATTAATTACATCACAAACTTACTACGCATGTTTGGAGTTTGTATTATATGCTGTAAAAGTGGAAATTTTTGAGCATGTCATTTTTAATTTTTGAGCATGTAATTTTTACGCTGTGCACATTTTGGACACTTTTACTTGTTGTTTTGTATTTTATCCTGAGCTTCCTTTCATAGATCTATATACAAAATGAATATATTTGTGTGTTTTTATTTTTGCGCTTGATGTTTTTAGCGCAAAAAGCGTGAAAATAAACGTAGCGCAAACTTTTCCATTTTTACAGTATTACATTTGACTTGGGTAATTAGTACAATAACCTTTATTAAACATGTTCTTTCTCTTCAGGGCGATACATCTGCGCACGCATTTGAAATCACACCAGAGTCGCCGCACTTCTTAGCTTTAGCTGGTTACAGGAACAATGTTCCGCATCAGGTGAGAAGATATTTCCGAGGACCAACTTTCTTTGGCCATAATATTGATAACAATAGTGACATTTTCATATTGGTGTATACAAAGGTTTGAGAGTTCCTCTTTTTAGCTGATTTCCTCTTTTTATAGATTTTTCTGGTGCCAAAATGTCAGCTTTTTATTTTATTTTCAGCCCATATTTGGCATTTTTACCCTAATTTTATGCTATTTTTCCTAGTTTTTGTCTGTTTTCCTCTTTTTTATTTGTGGCCTCTCAACCCCTGTGTAAAGCATTTGAGCCCATGGACCATAGCACAAAAACAGATGCCAGCAATTTTGGCTACTTATGGTAATGGGCAGCAGCCTACACCTTGGCAATGGTCCAGTTTGCAACACTGACTGAATTATTGAATGGCCCTATACACAGATCATCATGAATTACACAAATTATAGTCATCAGTATAATTTCTTGGATATAATTCGACCAAAATTAAGTGAGCACTAGTAGTGGCTGAATTTTAGTGTACGTCTGTAATAAATACTTGTTACAAGTTGAAAATCACTTTGTACATTCATGTAGCAAAGAATTTGCATAATATTGCAAAGAATTTGTTTAATATGCAATGGATTATGACGGTGACTATAATATTTTGTAACAAGAAAGGGGGGACATGGTCAACTCTCTCCATTTGTTAGGTTTTATAAAAAGGTCATTCTGCTACAAATGATCAAAACTGATGTACATTGATCGTGTATTGATTTGAATATCAATATGTGAATTTTACATTTATGTTTAATTTGTTGCAGTCACTTTCTTTCTTGCCGAAATCTGTGTGCAACGTAAAAGATGTGGAATTTGCTCGCGCCCTGAGGCTGACTAAAACCGCAATAGAACCTGTCACGTTTACAGTGCCAAGAGTTACGGTAAGGACATCAAGATATAACATGCTTCTTTTAGTGTATAATAACTTTTATCACGTCGATACCATAACACCCAGTGGTGGTACCAAAGGCACCTATTTTGGGTTGGTTGGGGGTGGGAGGATTAAAGAAAAATATTTATGAAGGATTAATTATTTTCTTCAAGCTACAAACACTTTTGTGTCTGTTTCCATTGATGTTTCAAATGCTAGTGCAGGCCTTCTCAATTAGATTTTGTGAAGCACCACTTTTGAGATGTTAGTGAATTAGAAGCGCCACTATCCCTGCGAGCGGAGCGAATAACGGGTGGGGTCCAGGGGCCCGCCTTAGGGCCCCTGGTGGGGGTACAAGGGGCTTGCCCCCTGGAAGCTCATGGGCTTACCTCCTTTTAAGAGGCTATAAGGAGAACTATATTTGCATGCAAAATGGTACAAGAAATAAAGAGATGTTGATGGTAAAATGTACAAAAAATGGTATGTAGTGATAATCGATAGGCCTACTACTAATAATCATGACTTACCCCACTGCAGTTAGTGGCTGAAGTGACTCTTCATGCTTCTTACGATCTAGTTGAAGTTAGGGATACATTTCTTCTTCTTTTTTTTGTCCATGCGTCTTTCCACGCGCCACTTGTACTGCTGCAATGCGCCACAAGTGGCGCGCGCGCCACCATTTGAGAAGGCCTGTGCTAGTGGCTCTCTGGGTCCAGCTTGTTAAAAAAAACAAATGTGTGTGTGTTTCTGAGACCATTTAAAATTGTATACAAATTGGGAGAATCCAAGTAAAGAGGGCAACAGTTCAGCACTGCAGTATTACTTGTAATCCGATTATCACTATGTCAACTGGATCACGCTTTTAAGTACTGAACCCTGATCGAAATGATCGCAACATGAAGTCTATGGCGTGAACCATCATACCAAAAGGTGCGTGAACCAGTTACCAGGAGGTTATACAATCACTTTGATAGTGAATTGGGATGGTGTTAGGAATCCCCCATCCTGTGCCACGACTGGTGAAATAGACAAGTACACAGCCATTTTCTTATGCCTGGCATCACGGTTATTCTGCCTGTAGGAGTACTGTATGCTTAAGGGGGCTGTGCACCTTCGGTATAGCCTCCGTAATACTGTCGTAACTTCTTTTTTGGCACTTTTTGGTCGATAATTCAAAAAATAATAAAGATTTTCAACAACAACAAAAAGATTCCTAGGGAATTGTATGAGGAATATGATAAAACTAGTATGACAAAATTTGACAAAATATATTTTGAGTTATCTTTGCAGAACCTAAAATGGGTCAAAAACGTGCTTTTTATAATTTTTTTCCAAAATGGTCAATTTTATGATCATGGTTGGATTCATTGAACCCTTTCCTACAAAAAAAATGTATACTTTTATATAGATTAAATGAATAATAAAGGTGTTACAGCAGTTTTATGGAGGCTATGCTGAAAAAGTTACGGCAGTTTTACGGAGGCTGTACCTGAAGGTGCACAGCCCCCTTAATACCATGGGTACTATTAGAGGTACAATCACTTGATAGTGAGTGAATTGGGATGGTGTTAGGAATCCCCCATCCTGTGCCACGACTGGTGAAATAGACAAGTACACAGCCATTTGCTTATGCCTGGCATCACGGTTATTTTGCCTGTAGGGGTACTGTATGCTTAATACCATAGGTACTATGAGAGGTAGGTGTTCCGATTGCTGGCTCGATTTTCAACTTGATGTTTTCTATTCTAAATGAAGGGTCAATCTTAAAATAGTTGTATTTCAAATTGCATAACTCCTATGGTTGTTATTTTGGAAGCACAAGATGACATGAAATTTGCCCATCGAGTAGTATAACGTCTAAATGGAACATATCTTGCACCAAACATTTTACAGAATTAAATGAGAAAAATATGAGGTTTCTCCTGATTTCAAAATATGTTGATATGCAAAATAAAAGGTAAAGTGATCGGAACATCCACCTTTAAAGTGCTAGTGAAGTACACCAAAGTAACTGCACAGTACCAGTAACTATGCGGCTACTTTGGTTGAACCACACATGTACTGTCAAGTCCTGTGTACAGGTATTTTATCAATACCTGTACAGGCACTAGCGGCCGAGTATCCATTATGCCAAGTTTAAGAAAACGGCTGTGTAGCTTATGACCTATCACAATTTGGTGTAATTATAAAAAAGGCTGCGTTACACATTTACATATTTACCGCCTGCCTAAAATGTTTGAGAAAGCCATACTAGAAAGGTAGACATTTTTTACCAACAAATTCTTTCAATTTTCTTGATTTTTTGTTTTTTAAAATCTCTTGTTTCCCTATCTGTTTTTGCAGAAAGAATACTTTCAGGATGACATATTCCCTGAAACAAGGATCACCTGGGAGTCAGACCTTACCAGCCAACAATGGTTTGCAGGCGAAAATGGCCAATTTAAGACAATGTCATTATGTCCGGATGGCATGACACCACGTAAGTTTAAAAATTGTTTTCCTCCAAGCCTCTCTCAGGGTAGAAATGGGCAGGTAAATGTTTTATAAAGATTTCTGAATGTTATAGTTTGATCAGTTCCAAATTGGTGAAGCCTCCTTACTGCAGCAAATGAATACAGAAAGATGCGAGCACTCATGATCAAGCGCTTTGTGCATTATATGCGTGACGCCTAGCCTGTGTGTGTCTGGCCATAATCGCGGGAGTATGTTTTGATTACTTTTTGTTCGTGGAAAGATATATTTCTTGCCAATTTGGAACCGATTAAACTATAGTCACTAATCCCTTATCAAATGGGCTACACATAACGGAGAGACGCTACTTATCTTTCACGTTAGGATTAAAATATTTTAAGTATAAGTCCCATTCAGTCATGTGAACTTCAAAAACTCTATACCTGCATTCACTTTTACGTTGAATGCTGTTATAGAGAATGGGAAAGATAGAGATAAGAAGTGATACACCCTTTCACACAAGTGCATAAAATGTTTGTGTATTTGATCATACAAACTTTGAAATGTGTATAAATGTACTACAGTGAATATACAACAAACTTGTTGATGTGTATGCATGTTTTACTTTTCAGTGAGTTTAAAACCCAAATCCGCACCAGTGGCCAAGAAGTATGACAGCAAGGCGCAGTTATCGTGTAAGACAGACGATGAGAAAAAAGAAGAGGTAGGAATTCATTAATATATTTCAGTCTTAGATCTGTTTCATGGCCAAGTTTTTTTCATCAGCCTCTTCAAAGACTGATGAATATAATGGCTAGTATTTCAGTTCAGTACCATGGAAGTGCTTGAACCAATTTACTTGGGGGAGTAGAGGGGTAGAGTCACAAGTGTGCGACTTAAATTGCCGATCGGAAGCTACTTAACTTTTGCGTAAGCATAATCTTGGTGGCGCTGTAGCGCTGTCGCGCTGTCTGTCGTCTGCTTATGTTATAGACTTGCATCAAGTCTGTCAGACACGAGCAACAATGGTATGGTGTATATTTTAAAGGGAAGCGACAAACTGAGCTAAAAATGTATAAAACAATTAAATTTAATTTGATCATATTCAGGGTGGTAAAAACCCTGCAGCATGTAAGGTTTTTATGATAATTTTCGAAACTGCACAATTTTTCAGGATTTTTTCCAACAACTCCGTGTTACTTCAATTAAGTCTATACTTAAGCAGACGACAAACAGCGCCATCAAGATTATGCTCACTCAAAAAGTTAATGAATTCAATAGCCTAGAAAATGTGACCTGTTATTAATGTATGTGTAGTATAGGACCTTCCTACCCCCAAATTAATAGAATCCCTGGTTATATCCTTAAATGACAACCATCCGTCAGATCTGTCCGGGTATTTCAAGTAAATTCAAGACATGTTTGCTTCTCTCTTTGTATCTAATAGTTACTTAGTGCAATGGGAAAAAAGCTTGCAGACAAGGGTGATGAGCCTCTACCTCAAGAACTGTTTGAAGGTGTGGATGAAGATGAATGGGTGAGTAGTCAAATATTTAGAACAATTTCAAACACATTTTCAATTTTTTTTCCTTTAATTTTACCTTTGATAAAGATTCTGTTAGAATCGAAACGTCAGGTCTTATATTTATTACATTTAATTTTAAATTGTCAAATATTTGTTTAATTCATTAATTTTTTATTTCAAAATATTTTTAATCTTTTTCAAAACATTTTCAATGTTTAAACAAAATTCTAAACTTTTCAAATTATGAACTAGTCAAGTCCATAGAATAGTGCTTTATTTTTCCTTCACCAAGTACATAAGCAGGCGGAAAATGTTAAACTTTATTACTGAAACCACCATACAATACAATAATGTCATGTTTAGTATGTATAACAAAGTAGCCAAGTGCCAGCTTTTGAATAACATTTAATGTTGTGATAACAGGCCTAGAAATTTGCGCTGCAGTGCGAGAGTCCATTTAGATTCTCGCGGAATAATTTCGCGAGAATCCTCGATTCTCGCCAATTTTGAGAATCCATGGATTATTGCGAAATTAATGAAAATAATATCAAGAATAAGGCTATAATCTTGCACAACTTCCAAATTTGGCATTTTTGTTGACTACGGGTCAAATACCAGTCATCTAAGGTCCTATTTTGGACTTAGAAATAAAAAAAAGTTTAAAAAAAAAGTTTTTTGTTGGGTTTTTTTGGCGAGAATCCACCTGGATTCACGCGGTAGTGATTTTACGCAAATCTTTACGATCGCGCCAAAATTCTACCCCTTGATAATCATATCATAATAATAAACATCTGTGTCCTGATGTTTGGCATATACTACGCAACCCATGCAATAATTGAGAACGTAAATATGTAGTTCCTTATAGCCAAGGTTTTCTACCTGAGTAAATGAACACCTATAAATATAGCACTGGTTTGAATGAGGTGTGCACCACATATATCCACAATAAGCCTGGCACCAATTGTTTATGCTAAGCACTGAAGGGTTTTTTGATATTTACAAGAGAGCTAACAAAAATCAGACTACGGTATATCTGTTTATATTATTTTATTGTTTCATTCTTTTTGCAGAGTGACTGAGCACCAAACCAACTTGCAGATGTGAAGAATCAATGTGTATTGACAAACTGATGCTTGCTGCATCCAAAGAGATACATATCGCCCCTATGAACTGTGGGTAGACTGAGTCCTCTTATCCCTCGTTGTGGCTTCCATCTTCAAAGTGGTCGACCAGAACGAGAGAATATGAAAATGACCCATTCTAAAAAATGTGTGCATTTTGGTTGGAGATTTCCAGGACCACACAAAATACGGATGGAGAATAATATCATAGACCAAATGATATGCTCACAACTGTTTTGTAGTCACTGTAGAGCTTATTATTGCTGGGTATTTTTCATTATCTTGATTCAAGGATTTTTTTTGTTTGAATTTGAAACCAAGCATCAGAAAATTGATCAAGTGGTAATAGTCAATCATTCCTGAGTCCAGTGTTTCACCATCAGCACATATCATACAAATTATATAGTTTATTTGTTAATATATTTCACCTATTCAATATAAATCACTATTTGTGTGGATATTTATTAGTAGAATTGATGTTATGAACAAAATGGTCGAACAAAGTGCAAATCCAATTCGTTACAATTACCTAATTTTCCCATGCAACAATAATATTCTCCTTGCCTGATGGCCGAATTGATAATAAAGTTTTCCGCAACTCGCGGAATTGAGGTTAAACGCGGAAAACGACAATTTGATGAAAAGAAGGGGGGAAAATGCACAAAAAACGTCCAAAACACACAATTAATAAATAGTCTTGAATAAAACAATATAAATATTAAAAAACAATACGTAATAAAACAAAACAAACAATAAAAATGATGTGTTTTTCTGTAAAGTGTGTTTGTTTTGGTTTTATAGATCGTAAATTTTAAGCTTTCTTGGGGAAAATTACATCACAGAAAAATGCAAAATTTACAAAGCGGAAAAACATGGAATTCGACAATTACAGAGCGGTTAACTTTGGCCCTTAGATTATGGACATATCAGAGCAATGAAAAAACCCATGCTTCCACCCGATGGGTTTGTGCAACATTGATCCTATGGTGTTTCAATCGATTGTCCAAAACTTCGTTATTACTGAAAAGCATTCCATTTCAAATTTCTGCAAATTCGATCAACTTTATTAATTGTATATTTTTGTACTGTGTTACAGTAAATATATAGAACTTATAATAGTAATAGTAATATTAGTGTTATGAAGTGGGTCTAGGTAACTCAACAGCCACAGTACTTTCATTTGATTACATATCACATAAAAATTGTATCATAGGGGGCGCCCTCCTTTGTTAGCTCTGAAACTCAAAGGGTTCATAATGCTTCAGCATGTGATGATAGTGAAAAAAGAGGGGGTGGGAATTTGAAAATTTGCTGTTGATACCCTTTTAAAGGCATATTATGTGATCTTTTCATGATAGCGCCCTCTATTCATTATTTTTTTAGAAAGTAGATTTTCTTGCAGATTTACATTTGTGATCATAAATCATACATACATTCCAAGTTACAGAGTGATACGATTCCTAATTACCTCAAAATCATGGTTTTAGAGTGAATTTAGAGTAAAAATATAAACTGTCGGAGTTATCCGACAGTTTATTTTCACTCTAAAATCATGATTTTGAAGTAATTAAGAATCGTATCGCCCTGTAACTTGGAATGTATGTACGATTTCTGATCAGAAATGTAAATCTGCAAGAAAATCTTCTTTCAATTTTTTTTTCGATGTTGAGGGCGTTCCCTGGAAAGATCACATAATATACCTTTAACCTTTGACCTAAGTGAACTCTTATCAAGTTTAATCTTGAATATGTGTTTGTAACATACATGTAATCGAACATTATGTAAGTGTTTTGGCCATATCTTAATGGGAAGTGATGCACCTCTTAATGGGAAGTGATGCGGATGAAGTATTAGAGATGGTCTGATGGCAATATCAGAAATGACACGGAATTCTGGAAATGTTGGTATAAGTCCAAATCTAGGCAATTATGTTTATTTTCAGCCTGTTTTATAGCTTTTTGCCCTAATTGAGGTATTTGTAGGAATGTGTCCCCCATTGAAGGATTTTTGAATGGTATCTACACAAGACCAATCTTTGTTTTATCAGCTATACCTCTGAAATGATACTGTAACCCCAGTGCTCAGTGATGTGTATTACTGCATGAAACAAGATATCACATTAGTGGAATTATGTAGAATAGAAAAGGATTTTAAAATTATGTATATGAACAAAAATGAGATCAATACATAACTATGCAATTCTAATTAGGTAATCTTAAACTGTATGATGCACACAAACAGCAACAAAAATTGATTAAAAGTAAAATTGAAGATAAAATGTGAAGATAAAATGTATTTAAAGGCTTGATCATACTATAGTTTGATCAGTTCCAAATTTGCGAAGCCTCCTTACAGCAGCGAATGAATACAGAAGGACGCCGACGCGCATGAAGGCAACAAGCGCACTGTGCATCATATGTGTGACGTGAGCGTGCGACCAAAACTGTGTCCGTGTGGCCATAATTGCATGCGTACGCTTGGATTACTTTTGCGTGCAGAGAGAAAAAACAACAAATATTACTCACCGATTTGGAACTGATTGAACTATAGGAAATGTTTACCATGTAATGTGGTGCAGGAGCCTTACTTCCGTCACAGTGTACTGTAATTTATTGTAGGTCAGCGCATGATGGCAGCCAGCGGTGTATGGCAAAAAGTGGAGGACATCGGTGTTAAAGCAATGCATCACAGCCTGTCAACTTATCTGCGATAATGCTCTGCAATGCACAGTAAAAAAAAGTCTAGTATGAAAAGGGCTTTAGGCCAAAGTTGATAGATTTCCCTATCAGTGACTTTCTATAAGCAATCATTCCTATTTCAAATGTGCAACTGATTTTTCTAAATATTTGTATGGTATTTGAATTTCTAGAGAATTAGAGAAGTATTGTATTTCATAATACTGGACCACTTTAATGTACTTTTGTGCTTTACACTTTTAATATTAAAGTTGAATCTATGCATAAGACTACAAAAAAAACCTGTTCCGGGGGCAAAAAGAAGAAAAAATCGGGATACAAAATCTAACAACAGTTTTCTTAACATTTAAAATAAAATTGAAAATTTTCCGTTTTGATCGAGCCTGTGGAACAGGATTTTAATTGTCTAATATCATATATTTTCTTATAAATCTAATTGTCTATATTTGCATGATGTGATTTATAACATTTTACACTATTACCTGTGATTGAAATTTAATAGAATGTACTGAAATAATGATTCATAAATACTTGCATCCCCTCCCTGCCACCTTTATTATATAGAGTGTTTGTGATTGGTTACTCTAATCATAATCATTCCCCATAACCAATCACAGTAGAGCTTTCATTAATCCCTTTAAGCCATATCAACAATGGTACAGTGTCTCTCATTAGCTCAACACAGTTTTTGTGTGATTAATTTTTCAGGGATACAGAGATAAGTATCAGAATTTTTAAATACCTCAAGAACTGAGTCGGATGAAGAATATCTGTCTTTCTGCAAACATTCCATGTCTAAGTCTTATAATTGTTTTAACAAATCTTTGACTGCTTACGATAACACACACTGTTCAATACAAATCAATGACATCCCTTAGAAAAAATTGAATTGCAAACACCTTTTTTTTATAGGTCTGGTTTCTAACAGCATCTTTACTTAATTACAGGAAAGAAAGTTGCTTGTTTAATGTATATCTTAGATTTTTGATACCAAATAGTGATTTTGAATTAACTAACATATTAAAGGTACGTACTTGGTCAGGAACTTTTTGTGTAAGGTGTAGAATGAAGTGTCACATGACAAATGATGCATTTTATCTAATCAAAGTTTTGATACATATATGGAACCTAAAGTGGACTAATTTATGCAGGGTATTATTTTTTCAAGAAGGCTTTAAAAAAAGATGGGTTTTATTCCCCCCCCCCCCCCCCCCCCCCCCATTTCGCAATTGAACTTATTGTGCAGGGTGTCTCAAAAAATTGTACCTTGATTAGTTTGGCAATGAAAAATATAACAATTGTTCACAAAATACTCATAATCATGTTTAGCAATCTTTAATGTGTCATAAGATTTTTTTTCCTATCTATTTTGGAGCTTCCGTTATCAAATTATGGCAAATCTACTCGGGCATGTTCAAATCCAGCTTTGGCCACTTTTCATGTGAAGAGAGCTCTTTTATTAGAATCGTCATTCAGTGTGTCATTGAACATAATCAATAATAATCTACATACTAAATGTTGATAGTTGAATTGAGCAGGAAAACATATTTTCATCCATATTATCCATGACATACCATAAATGATTTGAATTTAAGACGGTATTTTAAACAACACATTGTCATCGTAATCACAAATGCAGTTTTTTCAGTTGAAAGTAATTTCCTTGTTCAAAAGTGGCCAGTGGGATTTGCACTCGTGTTACTGAATTGATCATATCTCGATTGATAGAAGACAAATAGGGCTTACCAAAGGGCTGTTTGTTTTAAACACAAAGACATGGGATGTATTTTTAATCAATTTCAAACTCATGGGACTTTTTTTTTAGACACCTTGTATTGTTACAGCAATATATTAGATAAAGAATTGGCCGATTATTAAGGCTTATAAATAGTACCTATCATTTTGTAAATTTTTACCTTTTATCATTGTCAATATATAATATTAATAAAAGCATGAATTTAAAGATTAATGTATCTTCAGATTTTATGAGTGTGTTATTTTAACCTAGCATATGAAGTACTGTCAAATGTTTTAAGGAAAATGTTAGGAATGTTCTCTCGCTGACAGGCCTTGAAATAAGAAATGAAAAGGGCAGGCAATTTGAAAGGGGCACCAACTTTATCTATTGGGCTTCCTCCGGACAGTGACGTAACTTAACAGGCGCAGCTTTTACGCATGCTTATGTACCCTCCGTATTTCAACGCTTGTGTGTATTCGCCACCACCTCGAGTAGGCGCGCACGTTATGTGCTGCAATTAGTTGAATACGCAGTTACGTCATTGTCTCGTGATGGCCAAATAGACTATAGTTTTGATTAGGCTTCTAAAATAGTTTTAAATAAGGCAGTAGTCCGAGCTAGTCAGTAGCCATCTGGCGTTCAATTATAACTTGGAAATCCTGCATCTCCATACTTGGGCACAAAGATATCTCTACACGCAGTATGCTAAGACGAAAAGACGCAAGCAACCTCACTCCAACTTTGTTCAACAGGGTCTTTGCCAGAATTTGAAAGTTGCTCATCTAAATTTGAACACTCCAGTTACACAAGGGTCATTCAATAAGTTCTACCTTCTACCTCATAACTGTATTATTATATAAGCCAGTCTTATAAACAGGCCTTGAAATAAGAAATGAAAAGGGCAGGCAATTTGAAAGGGGCACCAACTTTATCCAAGGCCATTATATACTTATGAATGGAGTAAACACAGCCAGAAATTGAGGGCTTCAAGGTGGGGCATCGAAGGCAAATGCCTTCGATTAATTCAAGCCCTGCTTATAAACTATCACACAATTGTAGCTTGGAACCTCGGCTACAAATTTATTGTCAATTGATCTGAGTAATGATTGTACTTTTCTGGAGATTCAGTGAAAGCCAAGCCTCGATTAAGTGCGACAGAAACGAATGAAAACAGCAAAATATCGCCGAAGTGCTATTCATTTGGCCTATTGCAAGAGGCAAAACATACCTTTTGGTCAATTCTAACCGTTCAAAATGTCAGCTATCACTTTAACAGACTGTAAGCAATAAAGTTGACTTATTTCTTTGGAAAAAAATATGCCCTCTGATTAGCTAGATCCAGGTCAGGACAACCATTAAGTTTATCCATTCGCTAGAGAACCCTGCAAATGTCATATTTGACTTTCATCAGATCTAAGCGTTATTCAGTATACTGGATGAAATAGAGGGATTTCAAGTCTCTCAAAGCGATAATTTTCTATCATTGACTATCCGATTGACTATTTCGAAGATTGCACATAATAAAAACTCACTAAGTGACTGTTATGTTCAAGATTCATCATTCGAGGCATCACTGTGGCTTGAGTTGTAACAACGAAAATTTTACTGATTGTCGGTATTCAAGTTTGCCAAAGGCAAAGGAATACATTTGAGTTGATATTACACTGTGTGCAAGCCTACACGAGTTAAAATTGCTTACAATCTTATTTACACATGATAATACTGCAATATTCAGATATCATTCATTGATTTCCATTTTCATTATTTGCCTGGACGTTGCATTGTATATTAATGTATATAATTGATGTATGGCGCATTGGTCAATTTGGAAATGTGCTACTGTAAAAGCTGAAATGTTTGCAGCGGTTTTCTTTTTGCGCTTTTTGTGCAAAATGTTTACCGCAAAAATATTGTTTTCAACATTCATGCAGTGCATCCAGAAGGTCGCCCACGAAAAAAACAATTCGCGAAATGTCTATGATATCAAAATGCGTGAAAATATCTTTACGCACAAATATTGGCTTTAACAGTATATAAAAAAATTAATTAAAAAAATGAAAATTGTTGTACATGGACAGCGCATTGGTAAATTTGGAAATGCGCTATATAAAAAATTTAAAAAAAATAAAAAAACCATTTATGTTTACCTAAAAATTAATTAAAAAAATTGACCGACCGACCCAGATGGGCAAGTCAACAATGTCAACTTCTTTTCCCCCTAACTTACAAAATGAAAACTAATGTTCAAACAACAACAGCAAAATGTAAAATCCAGTATTTTTTTTATTATTCAACCAATTGCTTACCACAGAAAAGTACAAACTTTTGTCAACATGCAAGTTACACAGTACAAGACCTGATTAAATAGTCACAATCTGGCATTGTCTTGCTTGATCCCTGACAGCATAAAACTGAATAAACAACAGCTTTCAGCTTATTCTAGAATGCAAAGGGTAACAAAACAAGATATTGCTTACAAATCTGGGTCTCTGTTTTGAATGTTAACATTCAAATACCCCCTTTGTCCAACATACATTTTGAATAAGAGTACATTTACAGTCTATGAAAAAGGGTTTTTTTAATCAGTAGCATGTCAGTGGAGGTGTATGTAGCCTTGGTGGCATATGATATCCTCATTTATGCAATAAACAATTAACTAATAGTCCCCCCACCCCACCATTGAAATAGGGGTACAAGCCATAACCCTAACCCAAGAAGTGTAGCAGTGGGGATGGACCTAAGAACAGGGGGAGGGGTTAAATGGGAGGACCAAAAATATGTCTGCTGCCCCTGCCCCAGGGAATTGAACATTGGGTAACAGGCGAGTCATCCAACCACCACAGCACGATCGATGGGGTTCCCAGGCTAAATGTTTGCAGACCATATATATACCAGGGGTACCTTGGGTTTAGTGCACCGTCGGATATAACTTATGTGCGCACGCCTAGAGGTTGCTGGCTGTATGGTTCTGTGTTGTGTAGTAAGTTTAGGGTCATGGAGGGCACAGGCTGAAAAAGTAGGCAATACAGAAAGCTCCTTGCAGGGAAATTTGAGCATTTGGAGAGAAATGTTGGCATTTGGAGGGAAATGTTGGCATTTGGAGGGAAATGTTACTCTTTCATTAAGAAATGCATTCCATTTTGGAGGGAAATTTGGAATCGCTTGCCGGGAAAAGAAAAAAAATTCGGGCCATGATGGAGGGTATTTTGACAACATGGCTACACCTCTTCCAACATGCTACCGATTTTACATGCTTAATGTTAACTCTGTTTACAGCTACTACTGGATCATTGGTTATATATTCATCTACATTTACATGCTACATGTATAAAATAAGAAAAATGGTGGCGCACACAGGATGCATGGGTTATTGCCAAGGGTATACTCTAATACTGCGATAGAATGTCACTTCTCCTTCCAAGGGAACATATACAAATTATACTATAATGACATTTTGGTTTACAATCTTGTAACCCGCAATTATAATAAAAACATCCAGAATGCCATTTGGGTTCAGAAAAGTAACAACAAGTACACCCATTAGGCTAAATTTAAAAAAATCATTTGTCTCAAAGCTCCCGCTCGCGTTAGTTTATTGATGCGCATTAGAAAAACAAAAATCTTAAAAAATCTTTTTTTTCTCTCTTTTTCTTTTTTTTCAAAAAAAAAAATCCCAACATTTCACTGATTTTTCAGATTTTCATTGATCACATCATTTTAAATACAAAAGGTCACTTTTACAGGGATTTCAATATTTCATTTAAAAAAAAAACACTTTGAGACAAAAGATTTTTTAATATAGCCTTACGTATGTGGGGAGAACATACATTCCAAAACTTTCAAGATCTTTAACAACACAATACGATTATTGTTTTGAATGGATGTCATTTGTGCGATTGCACTAGAGTTTGCTGATTTCTCATTTCACCTACTAAATAAACCCTATTCCTATATTTAACCCTAATTTTAAACCTAATTCTGGCCCTATCTGGCCCTAACCATAAATCTTACTGTAACCCTATTCAAGCATTAGAACATTTGTAACTTTAAAACTATTGGAGTCATTTGTCGGGTTGAATTTTACAAAGTCACATCACCAGTAATACAAGTATGATAGGTAAAAATAAACATGATCTTATATTAATAATATAGTTCGCTTAAAACGTATCTCTGTCCCTAGCCTAGGATTTTCAATGCAAAAATTTGTAATGCTCACATAAACAAATTTACATTTTGAGCATACTTTTGATCTATGTAATAACAAGTACATCATGTTTGTTAACACCCCTATTGAGAATCGGCGAACCTGTGTTGATTGAACAATGAATCAAAACAAAGTGTGTGGTGCGCGTATTGAAGGCGCGCATGCAGAGTGCCATTAGACACTTTCAATGCACTCCACATATTTTAGTTTCTTGCTTTCTGATTGGTTCGACAAGTACTAAGAGTGTATGAATCAGTTTCGTATTATATGTCAGACCACATAACATTGGTCCAGTCTAAAAACAATAAATTCATGATATCCGATATTGCCATATGGTTCATGCAATATATTCTTGTAATCCCACTCAATTATGTTTAACCGACCACAGGAATGTCCGATGAAGGTTTAATCTGCCTGCATGCTTACATGTAGGAGGTTTCTTATCATATACACAAGAGTTGCAAGAGTTGCCATTTATATAAAAACACTGGTTATCTAGATATGAGTGTTGCCACAAAAAATATTTATCAGCCCAAATTGAGCACACACAGTGTTTCAGAAATTGAATTTATTGAAAATTAAGCTATCTTTACATGGTTAGTATAAGTGTGTGTGCATTTGTTTCTGCTGCCAAACGCAAACACACATGTGACCGTCTACTATCAAACCGCAGACACTAATTAGAGGCTAATATGTTTGGGCAACACTGATATCACCAACAGCCATAGAAACAAAATCAAGAAATCAGACTTCACAAGACTCCAAACTTTTTTTAGGCTAACAAATTTCATATCCTTGAATGCAGAATGTGAAAAGATTGTGCTATTTTGTTATCTGCATTCAAAGTAATGATAATTGAATGCCTTTCTAAGGCATGCTATAGAGGCCCTGCATATGACATAGTTTACCGGAATCATGGCGGACTACAGTACTGAACTTTGTTCATTAAAACTATAAGAAGATAAAATACTATTTCATTCATGCGAGTTTACATCACTTTCAAAAATCCTGCGCCAATTCAAAGAATTAATTGAATAGATGCCATATTTCCAGTGAAAGACGCATGGCTAATTCCTTTCTGTAAAGCCAATTGATGAATATGAGCAGGGCCTCTATAGGCGACAACACTAGCAGCGAAGTCTAGTTTCTAGATTTTATTTCTATACCGACAGCCAGAATCCTGTCATTCCAGTCTAAGTGTTAATATATATATATATTAATAATACAGTTGGGTATTTTCTGTACATGTTTTCTATGATCGGATAGCTAGCTGCGATGTCCTACTCTATCCCTGGGTATAAGCCTGAGTTCTGATCCGTGCTTGAGGAATACATTGCCAGCGCTCTGTGCAGGGTTGATGCCTATACCATCTGTATGGGGAACAATAGACAGTTAAGAATGTTAACACTTTCCAAGCGGCAGGCGTTTGCAGACAACATTCCAAAATTTCACAAAATGTTTCAAAAATGTTAAAATTATTGAATTTCATTTATACCATATTTGGAATCACCATGGTAAATACATTAAAATAAATACAAATATGCCTAGTATTAGTTCAGTAATCCTTGAGATAGACTTGAGATAGAGGTTGCACGCACGCATCACACACATGATGCACCGTGTACTTGTTGTCTTCAGCGTTCATTGATTTGGAACTGATCAAACTATAGTAAGCTGATGTTTCCATCAGCTTACTTCCTGCTTGTTTTCTGCTGTTGTATAGATCACCGAGTTGATGGGCCCTGGTGAATGGTACCTGAGCTACCAACCCAGTCCGCTATACTGCATCTTGCATCTACAGTGATGTCACAGAAACTAAGGAACACCGGGTCCATCACAAACAATTAAGGAAGATAAGATTGGTTGTTGGAATATGTAGTATGCTATAGTTTAGTCAGTTTAAAATTGGCGAACCTGCTCAAATTAATTCAAAAGAATGTGGGTGCGCAAAATGCTTGCATGTGTCAAAAAGGTTTGTGTATGCTTCGATTACTTTTGCCCGTGGAGAGATAAAAATTAATATTTCTTACCAATTTAGAACTTATTGAACTATAGTAAGTTTTTCCTGAAAGGGAAAAGGCTTGGGCACCTTAAGCTAATATCAGGGGTGTGCCACTGAGCTTGCCGATCGGGTCCACTTTTAAATGAAAATTTGGTCAGCATAGAACTGGTGGCGCTATACTGATCAGGCGTGATTGTAGCAGACGACACGACGCTGGCCACGCGTCTCTCAGACGACCCAATATGTCAACGGGAGTGCACTATTTTGAATTATTTTTAACAGTCATCGCCCGGTTAACGATGACAATTCTTCTAATTATGATGAATTTGTCAAAATGATAAGATTAACATTCGCGATTACGTGTATATTCACCTTATTCATTACGTATTCAACATTTAGGTTTCGCATGGCCACCGTCGTCTGTGTAAATCCTCAACGCCCTCAAACCTATGCTGACCAAATATTACGTTAAACCTGGTTAAACACTGTTAAACGCGTTCAACGCCGGTCACCGACACATTCCGATGATTACCATAATTTATGTAATTTATGCAAACGGCCCCGTTTTCGCTACGTGTGTTAGTATAGGACTTTCCTATCCCAAAATTAATAGTATCCCTGCTAATATGGGAATATCAATGTTTTAGAGCAGGCTTTCTTAACTGGCAGCGCGTGCACCACTTATGGCGCATCAAGGCATCCTAAGTAGCGTGAGAGTGTTTAAAAAAATAATAGTAATAATAATAAAAAATATATATATAATAAAAAAATAATAATAATAAACAAAATTTTAAAAAATCAACCACTGACTGTCCGCAAGAAAAAACTTTCCCCTCCACCACACCGAGCCCTGTTTTTCCTCTGAAAAATAACTTGAATTGTAAATTCTAAAAAAATGTGACCAACGAGAGGTGATTTAAGGCAGTTAAAAAACCCAAAACCCAGGAGCTTCAGGGGGCGCTGCCCCCTGGACCCAAGTGGATCTTCAACACGTTGGTTACTAAAATGTGGAGCATAGTTAGCCTGTTTTAGAGCAACTAATTTATACAAAGTGATTGAGTTCCTTACCATTAGTAATTATTGCACTGGTTGCTGGTGGAACACGGAACTGTAATAAATGAAGAAAATATGAATTCATAATAATGTTTCTCAAACACGATACAGTGGAACCTCATTAACACAAAGTTGACCCAGTCTTGGATTTTACTTCACATGTTCACATTTTAGTGATCAGGTTATCAAAATATATAATTTAAGTATATGCTTGAGACTGGGAAATACTTTGTGTAATCAGTAATGTTGTGTTTGAGAGATGGCGTTATTTTTTTTATTTTTTTTATTTCAATAGGCTGAAGAGCCAGGACAAACCCAATAGTGAACAAGCACTAAATTAAAGGGATGCCCGAAGAATAAGCTGTACAGACACAGACCGGGATGATCCCCTACTCTTTACGAAGGAGTCTGTGACCTTTTAACGTGCTCGGGGATAGCTCTTCCGATACACGGGACCAACATTTCTACGTGACTTCCGAACCACGGTGCGCCTATGTACATGCCTACTTCAGTCAAGGTGTAACTGTAATACTGTGAACCTCATGATCCTGTTACATACAAAAAAAATTCTAAAATCTTTTGAAAGAAATATTTTGCTTGCTTTCCGACAAATTCTTCTGAACATACTTAATTCATAACGGACCTCAAATAGATAGCTCTGATATATTCTGAATACATTCGTGCTGGTTGGATTGGCACTTGTCAGCAGCAACATACAGAATTTGAGTTCTTGCTTTATATCAACATACAAAATTACTAAACTGTACCTTTCACCTTTCACACAACAGCTGAAAAATGACCCATGAGTCATGAGATAATTTATGATAACAGCAGGCACTAAAATCAGTCTGGTGACTAACAACTTATACTACAGCTGGTATTGAGCTCATTAACACAAAGTATTAATTTGTGTTATCAGGTTAGCCACTTTGAGTTGTGTGTTCTGAGATTTTATGTTAATGAGTTTCCACTGCATACACAATAATGTCAATTATACTTAGGGACCGTTCATTATTTATGGTGGAGGGGGGGTGGGTAAACTATAGGGGGGATCATGTAACTTTCATATGTTGAAATAGGGGTGGGGGGTTATGTAACTTTTTATTCTTGAACAGGGGGGGTTGTGTAAATTTGTTTAAACTATAAAGATGGTCCGGTGGTGATTGGAGTGATTTTAGAGACTATTTTGGAGTGTAAATACCATTTTTTTTCTGCGCTTCGAGCATATTTTCTTAAAACCTATCGACTTCAAAAACTTTTACTATGAGACGACTTCTGGACAGCAAATCGACGATATGGTGGAAAAACATCTACATAATCATTAACGGTCAAGACATTAGAGCCACAGGGTGTAAAATGTTACAAAATCCAATATCATGATTTAAAAATGTGATTTATATTGCATGCTTTTCACCTCATCTCTGCTTTGCACCAATGCTCACAAAGTAGAACGTTTCACTAGATTATACGTTTCTGCTCAGAATGTTCTAACTTGTTTGGGTTATAAAGACTCACAAAACCACCTAAAATGTATAAATATTTTTAAAAAATCCAACTCGCTACGCTCGCCATTACTAATTTCACAAAATAAAAAGAAGGGGCTGATGATATGGTGGCAAAACATCTATATAATCATCAACGGTCGAGACATTAGAGCCACAGGGTGTACTGTTACAAAATCCAATTTCATGATTTAAAAATGTGATTTATTGCATGCTTTTCACCTCATCTCAGCTTTGCACCAATGCTCACAAAAGTAGAACGTTTCACTGGATTATGCGTTTCTGCTCACAATGTTCTAACTTGTTTGTGTTATAAAGACTCACAAAACCACCCAAAATGTATAAATATGAAGAAAAAATCCAGCTCACTACACACGCCATTTACTTATTTCACACAATAAAAAGAAGGGGCATCATAAAATTATTGGCCGTTCAGATAGGGCACAAACAAAATTTGCCAACGTATCCATGAACAAAATTCCAAAGGTAAAGACAGCCCCTTAAGTATGTGACAATTTTTTTTTTCAGGGAGGGGAGGGGGGGGGGGGAGTTGTGTAAAAAGCTACTGGTTAGCAGGGGGGTCATGTAATTTTCAGTTTCAGCTGTAGGGGGGTTAGGTAATTTTAACATATGAGTCTCGAATTTGTCCCAACCCGCCCTCCACCATAAATAATGAATGGTCCCTTATAGCTGTATACCCTGCATTTCCAAAAGCAAAACATCCCAATACCAAATTCTTTAGGGATAATTTAGACCTAAGGAACATGAGTAACCTTATCTCTCACCCAAACATCAACTGACTTTGGATCAGATTTTTTAACCTATCAACACGAGCATACAACTATTTTTTGTAATCTTATTCAATTATCCAACTCTCAACGTGCAATAATTTTTACTGCAGGGCAGGCCCCTTTTTACGGTTATCTATTTTAATGTTTTAAATGTCTGGTTTGGTTTTTGTTTTTCATGGTTGTGTACAGTATATTTTGCCCATTATCCCTGCATTCGTCCATACGTCCACCTAAATGGAGAACTAATGGGGTTTACTTGATTTACTTTTTATTGTGTATCAATATTTTATGTGTTATGTCGTTATGATCAGGGCTGGAACTTAAGATTTTTTTCCAATCAGCCAGTCGGGCAGGTAACTCACAAAAATACTTGCCTGACAGAAATTCCACAAGCCAGTGTTACTCACATATACTGTGAGTTTGAACAATAAGCCTTATCGCGAATAGGTAAAAATCAATTGATTATTGTTTTCTGATGCATTGTGGGAGAGAAAATGGGGCAAATTTGGTCCCTTTCCTCTCCCACAATGCATCAGAAAAGGATAATCAATTGATTTTTACCTATTCGCAATAAACCTTATTTTACCTGCCAGCCGGTCGGGTACTTTAACTACTTTTGCATCTTCACCTCCCCAATGCAAAATTACCTGCTATGGGCAGGCGGGTGCTATTTCCACACTTGGTAATGATGCTAATAAAGTGAGGTGAAATCAATTTGTTTAATGTTATTAGCGTTGAATTAGGTCCTCCATAAAAAAATGCACCAAGCAGTAGTTTTATATGTGAATTACATTGCAATAAAATTGAAAGCTACCTTGTGCTTTATTTCGTACGTATGGGAGACCAATTTTAACACTTTCCACGCGGCAGGCGTCTGCTGACGACATTCCAAAATGTTTCAAAAATGTCAAAATTATTGAAATTAATGCATTAAAATAAGTACAAACATGCCTAGTATTGGTTCAATAATCCGTGAAATAGACCTTGAAAGGTTTCTGAAAACTTCTTTTGTATATTGTAAAACCAATAGCAGCGTGGAAAGTGTTTTTAAGTTAATGCTACTCCTTACCTCTTCTGCTGCAAATTTTAAAACTGCTGTAAATGGAGTGCCTTCTGGTACACTTAGACTGTAAACAGAAAATTGATATAACACAATGTAAGAATGGAGTCACAGAGCCGGCTAGTGGTTTTTTTTCTACGAATTGAGTAAAACGGAACAATTGTAACATATACTTGACTAGAACAAAAACTTGACTTGAGAGTCAATAGGTTCATGACTCATAAAGACAGCAAGATCACCATGAAATCTTTGGACGGAGCTGGTTGACACTTACAAATTCATTAATTACTACAAAAACCGTGTCTGACAAATACTTTTCAATACTTCGCTATGCTTGGCAAGTGCTTCACCTACTATCCTAAGCCAGCTTGACAACATCCAAAGGAAGAAACTCAAAATCATTGGAGCTCATGAAGATACTATCTATCGCATCTCGGTGTCTCCAGCCTACTTTACAGGCGACAGGTAGCAGTAACCATTATGAAGATGCTTTTGTCTGCTTGTCAACTTGAATCCCTTGCTTGTAGAAGAACAACTCTGTGTCTAAAATTTGCATCAGGCCTGGCCGACAATATTAGAACAAAACATCTCCTTCCCCCAGATTTGAAGTTCATGGCAGAAGATTATGCAATGCGGATTCAGATTCACAATTACCGTTCAGGACATCCTGCTTTCAGAACAGCCCTGTGCTTTATTTTGTCAATCTTTTGAACAATTCATTTTAGGTGACTGTGCCCAGTATACATGTATTGAGATTTTATTTACTGTTTACATTTTACATGTTGTGATTATTTGATAATGTGAAATATTAGGTCAATATCATATTGGGGAGGGGCTGGGGAGTACTTTTCATGTGCAATGTTGTTTGGTACATGTAGGTGGGCTTGTGAGTTTGTGTATGAGTGCATGCTTAGTGGATACATGTGTTGTCGAATTGTGTGGTATTAAAGGGGGTTTAAGTGTGGAGGGCCGAGTGTACACTTGTGGTGAGAATGTTTTGTGTTCATTTGCTTGTAAGATGTGTGTGTTTGGATTCTTAAGGGATTTTATAAATTTTGTGTGGGGATTTGCAATCATAATTATGTATTTTATATGTTATCACTGTTTTATCATGTATGTATTTTTGATGATAATATTTTATGTTTTTATATTGTTAAAAATGCGCAATTTGGCCTTTGGACGAGATGTTATTTAATAAGAAATTGAATCTTGAATCTTGAATTTGCTGGAAGAAATTACATAAATTTGGATTGCCCGTAGTCTATTTCCTACTACAGTCAATCAATGGCGTAGTAGTAGCTATAATCAAAACAAATCATTGTTGATCACACCATATTCCTAGCGTCCCATGTGACTGGTGCGACATGACTGCTGGTGCGTAACCGCAGCAGTCGCGTAGGGCAAGGTTGCGTTGTTGAAAGTGCGTCATCAAGCTGCATTTAATATTTGGATGAATGCAAACTTGTGAGCGTGAAGGCTATGAGTATAATTGACAATTGTTTTGATTATATAAGACTAAGTAAGAGCCACTCGTAACCAAAATCTACACAATTTCTGACTCTCCAAACAGATACTGATAAGGATATAGTACTTGTAAGAGTCTGACTGAACGCGATATGACGTCAGAATCTACTTTTTCACTCAGTTGTGCACTTTGTATCTGACCATATGGAAAAATAATTAAATAAGCTTACTTAAAAATTGTTTTATACTCACACTTTAAATGGCAGTTTTGGGTCTGAAGTTAGCGTGATTTTGAAAGTTACCTTCGACCTGCATAGGATAGAAAACAAGATTTATGTAATACAACTCAATTAATGATAAATCAAGATCTAAAATAATTAATTATTGTACCGAAAATACTCACATTGTGCGACCGTGTGTGTAGGATCATTCAGAAATTACACGTACGAATTGCGAAACCGGAAGTAAACAACGAGGGTTAGATTATCAGAGTTTCTAGTGCTAAAATATTAATCTAAATCCGATAATTTGACTTTTTTAAACGGAAATCAAACCTGAGACTAAGTGTGATACTTCTGAAGTTCTTTTGTGAAGCAAAACTATCACAGAAACCCATGAAACATGTTTCTGAATGTCAGGAAAGTAGTTTATGATTTATTTTGATTAGTTTGGAAAAGAGCAACACTTTAAGGCATATGCAGCTCGTCGTACGGACGACAGCACAACGAAAAACCGACGATTTTTTTGAATTGGACAACAGAAAACAGTTAATTTTATGTAAGATAGAGTAAATATTTATACATTTTATATACCATTTATGCAATTAATCATGTGTGCATCAATTGGAACCAGTTTTTTATTCCGTTTGAAAGCATAAAGCCCCGGTCTAGCAACAGATAGACCAGCCTGAATAAAATTACAAGCCTGCACTGCTGCCGAATTCGACTACCTATAGTATTGTAATGAAATCAGAGACAGTACATACACAAGCCTTTTGGCAATTAGTGCACATACATTATACTTCATGCTGGACTCCCTATAACAGCTTTCACAAAGCTAAACTTGGAGGGTGTGCCGGCGACTAGCCAACTGAACTGGTGCGATGCTTTAAAACTTTCCTAGTAGTACAACAAATCATACTTAGTGATATTTGTCATCAGTTGGTATTATTCATCATAGGGCATTTTGCATGTTTCACTATCTGTCCCCATCCTTAGTATGACTCCTTCTAAATATGATTTTTGTGGTAATTTCTGTATCGCTTACCAGAGCTCAAAAACAAACTTCTTTGTGATTATTCTTGTCTACTCTTTCTCATCTATCTTGCCATTCGTTTAACATTTTGTACAAATGCACTATTCCCTTGAAATTTAAAGCGAAATTCTAATCCCATTCACTTTACGGCACTCGTGATGTTTATCGAAATCGGCGCCATGTTTGATTTAAATGAATAGTCTCATATTAATATTTTCGTTAGTTCGTAATGGTGTGCGTAGCGTACATAGATGTTTGTTATTTTGCGGTGGGGTATGAGACTAATCTGGTCCGCGATACGATCCCGAAATGTCTATTTGTGAGAATCCAATTAGACTCTAGCAAACCTGTCCATAATAATCAATTGAGAATCAGATTCCCACTGAATTTCTAGCCCTGGTAACTTACATCTGGATTGCAGCTTTTTCGGAGGGAATTTCGCAAAGGTCTTGGTCTTTGTTTAATTTATTTTAGTAATTACATCAATGTTTTTCCACTTTTATTACCGAAATGTCTTCAAACAATATCTAGTAGCACCTGGTTAAATGTCTCAAACTCTTTCAATTTCCAAGAAAAACTCCCTTTAACTTCAACATCTGCCTCTTGCAACAGTAAAAAATGATGTTATGTAGATGCCATTCTGATGTATGATCTGTAGCTGCCACTGTTTCCTATGACTATGAGAACCAACCCACCAAACCGATTCTTGTAATGATTGATTAGACCTACAGGCTACATTCCCTACAATCAAAGCTTATTTCTTTATACAATTCTTTAATATCACATTCTTAGCTCCCTCTTATATAAATTTAGTGGGGATATACATGAAGTCTGTATAGAATTTGCCAAGCCTTTTTCTGCAGCTACTTATCTACCTGTGAAATGGAGCCTACAAAGATGGTATCCAATCATACTGCATCACGACAATTCAAGTACTTACAAAGCTGACCTCACCCAGACTTACCTTGATGAAAATGGTATCCATTTGATGGATCATCCACCCTAATCACCTGGGCTCCCTGTGACAACTGGGCTCTTTCCAACAATCAAATCAAATATTGCTGGGAGGTCTTTTTCAAGGATCCAAGACCTAACCAAACCTGTACATACAAGGATGATATAATCCCTTCTTTGGAGTACCACCCTGCTTCGAAAATGGAGAATGAATATGCAATGGTGTATAGACATCAAAGGAAGCTTCTTCAAGGGAATGTGACTGTATGGCCATCTTCAGAAACATGTCTCAAGGAACTTTTTGATCCATCCTTGTATTAAATTTACTGTATTGCTACTTTTTTAACAAGTGTAATTTGAAAATAAGCTTGTGCATACAATCTAAGCTCTAGTTAAACAGCAATTCCATAACTGTATACAATAATAAGATTGTCTTTTCTTTATACGCAGTCCATGGATTCATAATCTGATTACTGGAACAACAGAGAAAACTATAAATCATGAGTGGCAAAAAGAAAGGAGGTGCAGCTCCCACTGTAGAACAGATAAATGCAGATATTCTTACACAGCTGGCTAGTACCTACTGGGCACCTCACAGTCCTGTACCACAGGCACCCTTTGACCCAAAGGTAAGGTAGCATGACAGGTCACAACAATATACAAAGGTGTTCTTAACAATTTAAAAGTGCTAGGCTACTTGTTACCCTTTAAAGGAAGGATCCCACAAGCACAACATTGAACATTATTTGTTAGAAAAATAATTATCGAGCCGAAATTATATAGAACAAAACATTATACTAGTCACAAAAACGAATAAAAACTGCCATCACTCAACATGCACATTTTTTAAATTTGCGCTGATCGAAAGTCCCGGTGTCGATGACGTCATGGGTATCGGTGCTGAAATTTGCGCATGTGCATTGTATAACTATGACTTCATTGACACCAGGACTTTGATTCGCCGCAAATTTTTAAAAATTGCATGTTGAGAGATGGCGGTTTTTATTTGTTTTGTCATAAGTGTGGTGTTTTGTTCTATTTCAAAAGTTGGGCTCGATAGTTATTTTTCTAACACATAATGCACAATTTTATGCTTGCGGGACACCTCCTTCATATTTACCTGGTGGCCTTGAAATTTAATGCCTTTGATGGTTTCATGATAGAGGATCAATAATTTGCTAAAAGCACTTTTCAGATTGTCTAACAAAGCACCATATAAGGAGTAGTATTATAATATTTAAAGGTAGATGTTCTGATTGCTGGCCCGATTGTTCTTGATGTTTTCTATTTTACCATCCTTAAAAAACTCAAACTTTCCAAAGTTTGAGTTGCGTAACTCCAATGGTTCTTATTTTAGAAGCACAAGGTAACAATAAATTTGCCCATTGAGTTGACCACCTTTGGCAGTAATTCACCACACTTAAGCCTATAATTTCTAAATGGAACATTTCTGGCTCCTAAGATTTTACAGACATAATGACAAAAATATAGGGATCCTTCTGATATTAAAATATCTTGATGTGAAAAAAATATTTAAATGTGTATTTGATGTATATGAATTGAATTTTCCCAACAGGTTATAGAAGACATTTATCACAAGGAGCTTCTGAAAAATGAGTAAGTCCTATTCTAATCCCATGCGAGAATCTAAACATCTATGGTTATGTTGTGGTTATTTCCTCATTTATTTGTCCCTCCCTGTTCAGTGAGTTTTGAAATACTTGAACGTTGAATGTTGTAACTGTTGTTTGAAAAATGCAAAATTTCAACAACAAAAATACAAACCTGTTGTACAGGCAAACGGACCTCTCAGGTTGGGTCGGTCGGCTAGGCCTTTTTTCCTTATTTTTTCTTGAAAATGACCGTAAACAATCAAAACAATCTGTAAACATCTCGCCGTGTTTTGACAACAAAACAAAAACAAAACAAAAAATTAGTGTTGGTATTCATTTGCATGTGGTCATTTTGTTCACCAATGTCTAAAACAAAAAAATTGTCGCCTAACCCTGCCAAATATAACAAATCAAAGCAATGTATACATTTACAAGGTGAGTCAGAAAGAAAGGGCGCTTTTTTCACAAAAGCGTCACAAACGATGTAGGCATGCATATTCCAAATCAATATAGCGCTTTCAAGACCTACAATTTGGCTTTCATTCAAAAGAAGAATTTTAAAAATCGACCATTTCGTTATCATGTTACACTAATTTCAATAAAGCCCCAAAATCTGATGCAAATCCACGGAATGGTCGTATTATCAAGCCATTCCTAAAAGTATTCTAATGTGGTTTACCTCCTGAAACAGTAGATATACCTCCTTTTGCTTTTACCTTTTGATTTCAGGCTTTTTATTACTCATAATTACACAGATTTATTTATTTCCAGTCATTTTAAGATATTGTATTCAATATTCATGTGCCTTTTCAGTTGTTTTTTCTCTAGTTTCATTGATCAGTATCTCTGAATCAGGCAATCAACAATAATATGGGTTATTGCCATTCCGTGGATTTGGCTTTAAAATACCGGGTTCTTCTCAAATAGTTGCAACTTTATGACGCAATGTTCGAATTCAAAAAATCTTTTTTTGAATGAAAGCCAAATATGTGTTCTTTGTAACACTATATTTGGTTTTGCATATGCAGGCCTAATGTTTCTGTGGTGCTTTCGCCAAAAAAAGTGCCCATTCTTTCTGACTCACCCTGTATGGGGTGCTCAAAAAGTTTTATTGGGATGGCGATGTGGTGTGATGAGGTCTTCTACACATGCGACCAGGGTTAGGGTTAAGATTGGTATCGGTCATTCAATGAACCAAGCAGGGTCTGCAATAAGTGTATAGCAGTAGCAAAATGCTCCTCAATCCTCCTATTTTGCTACACAATTTTTTGAAATATGTAGCAATGTACATGTAGCAACAATTTGACTTTGGAATGAAAATGTTCATGATTTTTTAATTATCAATCAAATTGGGGTCTTACATGTAGCTGATGCAGGGTCAAAAGGGGGGTCTTAGGAGTGAGCAGAAGAGGGTGAAAAAGGGCTGCACATACCTATATATACGACCTCTTTTTCAGTGGAGAAGCACACTAATCCCGGTTGAACACATATTGATTTTCAGCTTTTCTACTAGACGTGTGATGTTATTAGAGTTCAGCCAGTATTTGGAGAATTACCTGTGGAAAAATTATATACCTGCAAAGGTAAGATACATAAAGAGTTATGAAACATTTATGTTTTCTAAAACAAATTCTGATCACTATAAAAATTAGACTAGTTACAATCTATTTCACTTGTGAAAGATATGATTTTGGATAGCATATTATAAATGCTGATATGTTCCTCTTTCCAACAATACCTCATTTGTAGCAATCACTTGTTTCATTGCCCAGCAACTTGCTTAATAACATGGGGAGGTCACAATCTGAATGTGCCAAAATCATCACTACTTTGTCCTCAAAAGTCAATAGAGCATTACTCTACACTGTAGTTGTCAATGTAACACTTCAGTGATCAGACGACACAGTTGTTGAATTTAATTTCAGCATGTTGTGGGCCATTTTAGCCTTATTTCACACACTTGTTGAGGTTTTTTCTTCAATTGTATTGATTCTCAAGCCAGCTAATACTTGTTTGTATTCTTTACAGGCGTCTAAGACCCATGTACTCTCCATTGTAGTGATGATCAATGAGAAATTCAGAGAAAGTGTTCCACCCTGGGAGGTAAGATATTGGCTGTATTAATTAAACCTATGAAAATATTAATATATGTGTACACAAATATCCATGATCAGGGGTAGAATTTCATCGCTGAGTGCAAAAATCAACATGATTCTTGCAATAGTTGTTTGCGAGACTCATTTGATACTCGTCGCTGCTACGCTAAGGCCTACCTCCCACATCGGCATTTATTTTATAGCTCCTCATCGCAGGGAAATAGTACAAATATTTATGGGAACTTTTTCCCATCCTGTGAAAAATTTGGGAACTAATCCAAATATTTTATGTCACATGATGTAGTATCAACCAATCAATTGACAGGAATATTTTTATGAATTAGGCCAAAAAAAAAAAATTGTTATATTGGCGTAACGGGCTGAACAAAAATAGGGTAGGTAGGTAGGGATTTTTTTTTTTTTTTTATTTTATTTTTTTTTTAGCAGCTGTTTTTGAACAATGTTAACCGAGTTTAAACATTCCCTATTGTTTGTTAGAAGTACCCCTCAGTACAAGTCTATATACAAATAAAACACAATAAACCATATTTTCGGAAGGAATTTCCGTTTATTCGAGGAGCACCGTCGTATTTCGTTCGAGAAAAAACATTTATTTTTTTATTTTTTTTATTTTTTAGGGTCTGTCGGTTGGTTTTTTTTTTTTTTTTTCACTGAAAAAAAAAAAGAAAAGTGTAGGGTCGGGCGTATTTTTAGGGTCGGGCGGGTTACGCCAATATAACAATTTATTTTTTTTGGCCTTAGGCCAAAAAAAATAATACTTTGTCAATTTTTTGTTTTGTTTGTTTGTTTCAAATTTCTTTTGTTTTCAATATCTTTCTTTTTTCGATTAAGAACAAACAAACTAGCCAGTTTCGGTGATACTCGGCAACCTTGTGACTGAGAATACACATTCAACTAACTTTGTGAAGTTAAGAGATACAGAGAACACAAGCATACAATGTGCATTGATCATATCTGATTACTTTTATTAAAAAGAAAAAAGCACAACTATTGACTATATTTTTATTTTTATACATTTTTTTAAAACAAAATAGAGCTTATTTTGGTATAAAAAAATAATCCCATAGCACATGGCCTTTAGCATATATATAAAGTATAAAGTAGTTGGAAGTCTGCTATAAACATGTTCAAGGGTCAGAAATACATCTATCAAAACCTTGTAACTGCTCTTGCCCCTGAACATAAGTATAATTTATAAAGCAATACTTACTATGCATAACCGTTGGGCAATTTTACTTATTACATGCTGAAGGATTGAAAAAAAATCAGGTCCCCCCCCCACCACCCTGTAACTGTGTTCATTTGTCAGATACATTGTAAATTACTCAATATTTCATCTATTTTGTTCCGTTGTTTCAGACTTGCAAAGCTAATCCGCAACACTTTCCCGCCTTCTTCCGTGAAATAATGAAAATATGCGTGGACGGACAAGGCATCTCACACAAAGAACACACTGTACTGCTTGTATTCCTGATACATTGCTTCAATAGCCTGGTAAGTGTACTGTGAACATCAACCAAACATCTGGGTTATAAGACAATCTCAACCTGGATGAGGGCTAGACTCGATCATCCTGTCTTCCCAATTTTCCACACGGCCCCTGCGAGGGTGCTCAAATGTGAAGACTGGAAAAAATACAGTTCTAAAAGTGTGCGCTGATAAATTCGTGAAAAAATGAGCTTATTCACGCACCATTACGCCACAGAGTGCCGGTAGTTTCAGGTTGTATTTCGGTTGTATTTCTGTTGTTGCTGTGTACAAATGCGCATGCTCTGTTCCACGACAAACCGCACACTTTTTGGACGTACTATTTTCCCAGTCCCTATATTTGGTCCGCCATTTTTAACGATGGCGGCTATATAGAGGGACGCGGGTACCCAGTCTAGAGGAGGGCCTCTACCCAAGGTCTTTGACCCCATTTGGGAGTCTCATGTTCCAAAGGTCATGTGTCCTCAATCTAGAGATCGCCAATTTCAGGTGTGTCATGAATTTGGTGTTTTAATGCAGTGGGTGTGGTCTGATAGTAAATACTTTATGTGGTCATTTTAATTACATCCATTGTGAGATTGTAGTGGATGGCAATTACATCATCAGGTTAGTCAATTTACTAAAAGGGGTATTGTAAAAGTGGACTTTTTTACGCTACATTTATTTTCGCGCTAAAATCAACAAGCTCAAAAATAAAAAAGTGTGAATATATTTATTTTGTATGTAGGTCTATATAAGGAAACTCAAAACTGCGAATATAAAATATCTGCAAAGCAGGAAAATGTACACACGCAAAAATTTACCTTTTACAGTAATCTATTTTTTCATTAAAATGTTATGATGACTTTCCACGGTCACTTTCTCTTAAAGGGACACAATGTCATGTTGATTTTTTTAAATTTTAATTAATTTACTTCAGAATTCAAGATGAACATTAAAAATTGCCATTATTGTTGTTTCTACTTTAAAAAAACCCAGCAAAACTTGATTAAAACAATGTTTTAAATATGTTGGAATACCACCCTTAACCATGTAAAATGCTGGTTGCGGCCCTACCAGCATTTTTGAATCGACGTTTTGTTGTACAAATAGTTTTTATCATATATTTTTGTAATTGAGGGCGCTGCCTCCACCACATCTCTTAATGCCCCTTTAAACTGTTTAATTATCTGAAGGGTAAAAATGCATTAGAAAAAGAATTAAAAAGATGGACATCGTATGTTGGTGTGATAATGGATTCTCTAATTGAGAAGCTGAAATTTAGTATGTTTCATTATATTAGGTATACTCATTATATTTTGATGCTTATATTGTATACTCATTATATTTTGATGCTTATATTTCCTTTGAATTCAGGAAGTTGATATCATCAGAGAGCAGGTCCAGAGACTGGTGTCATTGCCGATGTGGAAAGCTCTATTACCGGTAGGTCTTTTTTTAAATTTATAATCAGAAAAAAATTACAAATTTTCTGGCTATCATACCTAGCTGTATAACTAGGATTCTAGAATCCATGCCAAATCTATTTTTGATTCTGGAAATGCTACAAAATTCTGCATGAGCATCTACAAACATTTTTGGGCTGAAGTATGTGTCATGCTATATCAAGACTATTGATATTTGAGGCAAAGAAGAAGAAAAAACCCTGTTCAACAGGAAAACGAACCTTCGGGTAGGGTCAGTCCATAATTTTTTGTTTTGTTTTGTGTTTTTTCAAATATTTCATCAAAATGTTGGTGAATTTTCAATAATTGTTTACCTTTGAAACATTTCCAAATCATTTTTTTAGATTTTCAAAAGAATTCACAAATTGTAAAAAAAGAAAAAAAACTGAACAAAAAAAACTGGGTCGCTTGGGCCCGTACAACAGGTGTGTTTTTTTGGTCTAAAGGAAAAACTTTTTTCTAGGACCTTGTAAGTGCTCTTGCCCCTGAATATATATAAATCAACACTTCCTATGCATAAACGTTGGACAGTTTTACTTTATACATGCGGAAGGGCCAGAAAAACGTACATGGTTATGACAGAACAGCGATGCTATTATGTTCATAAGTTTCCACTTTGTATCAAAATTTGAAAAATTAACATAGTCACATTTGCTGCATTCAGCTTCTATTTATCTCTTGTATCAAATGTTATTTTCTCACACAGGGGCGATTGGAGAAAGAGTTGAAATCTTATCCAAAATACAAGAAATTCTGGAATATAATCAAGAAGAATGATAAGAAAGCAGACGAGCAGACCAAACTCAAGTACGTATTTGATCCAAAAAGCCATATCTTCAATTCAATTCAATTCGATTCAATTTATTATAAAATAACATCGTGGCCAAAGGCCAAATTGCGCATTTTTTACAATATAAAAACATATAATATTATCATCAAAAATACATATAAATACATGATAAAACAGCGATAACATATAAAATACATAATTATGATTGCAAATCCCACACAAAAATTATAAAATCCCTTAAGAATCCAACCACACACCACACACATTTTACAAGCAAATGAAACGAAACATCCTCACACCACAAGTGTACACTCAGCCCTCCACACATAAACCCCTTTACCCCTTTACCCTTGACAACACATGTATCCACTAAGCATGCACTCATACACAAACTCACAAGCACACCTACCAAACAACATTGCACATGAAAAGTACTATCAGCCCTCCCCCTCCCCCATCCATATGATATTGACCTAATATTCCGCATTATCAAATAATCACAACATGTAAAATGTAAACAATACATAAAATCACAATACATGTATACTGGGCAGTCACCTAAAATGAATTGTTCAAAAGATTGACAAAATAAGGCACAGGGCTGTACAATAACTGACCTGGGCCCCTATTTCATGAAACTAATGAATCTTCTGAAGGGGACTGAAGAAGAGTGATTCATAAACTCTTAATAGTGTCGAACCAATCAGAAAGCAAGAAACTTAAATACGTGGAGTGCATTGAAAGTGTCTTATTCACTCCGTGTGCACGCCGCTCAATGCCCGCACCACACGCTTTGTTTTGATTCGTTGTTCAGGAATCTTGGGTTCGCCGATTTTCACTATGGGTGTTAGCAAACTGGTTAACATGTTTTTATTCGTTATTACATATATATATCAAAATAATGCTCAAATTGTGATTTTTGATTTGTATAGTGTTGTGTATGAATTAGGTCAATACATGGGTATGTTTTATTAGAAAATTCAATGCACTTGCGCAAAATGTTGATATGCTCACAATAGCAGGTTGTGCCATTATTCACACATCAACATCAGCACGAGTGCATTGATTTGTCTAAATTTCTCTTGAAACAACACTTTTGCAATTATTGACCTATAATTCTTAAACTCTTCTTAAGCCTTGTTAAGAAGAATATTAACAAATTCTTCCTAAGTCAAGCTTTAAGAGGTAGGACATAGATGTAAAGTTTGATATGGGTTCCATTTCATGAAGATCAAATTAGGCCAAACAAAGAAGAAAGTCTGTCTCAGAAACATTGTGCAGAAAAGCTAAGTGCTGTGCGATTTTATTTTTATCCCAAAGCTCCTCTGTATTAATTCGCAACTGCTTGCCAATTTGGAGCTGATTAAAGTTTAATACAGGGATGTAAATTTTCTGGACTTTTTTTCCCACTTTTTTTTTCATTTCTGGAATCGGATGATGATATTTCAACACAAAAAGAGACAAACAATTTTTTTAGAGGGGTGATACCCTGTAGCCTATTCGCTGGATGAGCCCCACTAATGTCTGATGCCACGCGCAAGCGCTAGGGCCGTCTGGCCATGCTCGCGTAAAAAGGTCAGGTAATGGATGATCAATCACCCATTTATATCCCTGGTATAATATTTTTATAGCTGTAACCTATAATTGTTTTGTTTATCTCTACCTAGAAATGAGGCTGAGCGACATTTTCTATCAAAGTTACTGCAAAAGTTTTACAAAGTTCTCAGCAATATCTCTGAAAAAGGTCAGTTTGAAATTGTAGCTGGGGGCACTAAAATTCTACAGGACTGGTTGTTCCAGATAATTTTATTGGCCATAACCCTAACCCTGGAATGGTAGGAGTGGGGATGGATCAAAGAACAGGGGGAGGGGTTAAATGGGGGGGGACCAAAGAAATTATGTCTGCCACCCCCGGGAGTTGAACCTGCAATGTTAGAAAAAAGTGTTCGAACACTTTGTAGGTGTAATGTTAAGTATTCCCCCTCCCTGATCAATGTTGAATCCCACAATTTGCCCACCATCAGCACAGGGCCTCGCAACATTAATCGATGGGGAAGGGAAGGGGGAGGAATATGAGTAAGGGGATACTTCAGGCTACCAGAAACGAGTTTTGATTTTCACGCGACTCAAAAAGCGTGCCTGTTATGGTCCAATAAGCATGGCAATTAGGGTCAGTGTCCGAACACCTTTTTTCTATGATTGTGGGTCGCTGGCATGACAGGCGAGTCAAACTGCCACGACGCGGCGAGCGTTGGGCTTGCCAGGCTAGATTTTCTTTGCACACCATATATACCTAGGGTTAAGTACACCGGGGATAGTAGTTGTGTGCACGCTTCTAGAAATGCTGCTAACTGTGTTGTTCCGTGTGGTGTAGGAGGGTTAGGGTTAGTGTTTCAATATGCATATTGTGTAATCACATTTGTACATGTATAGTTAAAGTGGAAATGTTCACGCTACATATATTTTCGCGCCAAAATTAGCAAGCGGGAAAATCAAAATTTTCAAATATTCATTTTGCATGTAGATAAAAACATGCAAAATTGTTCAAAATGTACAAAAGCGTGAACATTTCCACTTTTACAGTATTTGCTAGGGAAAATTGCATTTCTGTGACAACTTTGCCATGTCTGCTGATGTTGAGACTATAAGTTGTTATAATATGTGACATGTTCTACTGAAACCAGACACAATTGGGCAAGCTATCAAAATTGAGTTAGTAATTGATTATTAAAGTAGAGATCTTCAGCTTTACAATGGTACCTTTTTTTTTTTTTAATCGGACTTCCCAAAGCGGAATTAAATCATTTCAAGTTCGTCTTTTTGAAAACTCCAAATTGAGATATCGTCCTTTAAAGATGTACTTACAATGTATTTACAATGTACTTACAATGTACTTTAAATGTACTTTTAAAAATGTAAATAAAACAAATTGCATTTTTTTTTTTTTTTTTTGGTTTGATTTTTTAATCTGAAACTTTCACAATTATGTTATAAAATCACTCTGAAGATTAATTATTTACAAGAAACTCAAATTCCAAAAAAAATCACCCCCAATTAGGTTTTGGGCTATTTCTCAGTTTGGAGCTCTGCCCAATTCCGTCTGGTTTCAGTAGAACATGTCACATATTAGAAGTTCGATTGGATTTTAAATAGTAGATGTTTCATTAAATATTTGTATGGAGTGTTGAGTGCAATTAGGCTAAGGTGGAAAACCCTGTTGAATTGGTCCAATCAACCCCATAATTTTTTAGAATTTTATTTGTTCGGGTTTATTTATCTTCTTTTTTCCCTTTTTTATTTTAATTCTTTCAATATTGTTAAAAAATATTTGATCATTTAAAATATATGACATTTAAAAAAACAGAACTTTTCAAAAAGAATTTTGAAAATTGTAAAGATATTTTTAACCCGAGCCTATATAGTGAGCGTGGTATACTGCGCGAACAAGTAGCTGAGGGTCGCGGCTTAGTGAGTGGGACGATGGACCGACGTGGGGAGGGTCCCAGATCGATTCCAGTGGGTGTTTTCTCTTCCAAAACTGTGATCCCAGTTAACAACCCGGTTAGGGTTTATGAAAAATAATTATCTTCCATGCATAATTCTAAATTACTGTTGTTTATACAGGTAAAGTGCCTTTGAGCCAAATTCACTACTGTGAGAGATTTATTGAACTCATGGTTGACTTAGAGGTAAGATACTAAAACATACATTGATAAACCCCCTGAGAACTACCGGCCGATTGGTCAGAAAGATAGATACATCATTTATTGCACCAATCAGAGACAGTGTTAGAATAATTGTATCCCTGATTAAGATCGGTGTGAAATATTTTACAAGCTGCATTTTAATTGGCTATTAAAATGAGTATATCTTGCAATAAACCAATCAAAACCACTGTAAGATAGGCCGGTAGTGCCCAGGGGGGTTAATAGATTATGTACAAACATTTCATCTTTTTAATTTATTATTGTAACTAGCGGGCACCAGCGCTTCGCGCTGGACCCGCTAGAAGATTTCACGGGGAATAAGTAAACAAAGCGTAAGAAAATGTGATACAATAATATCAAGAACATGTCCTACATGTATACATAATCCACGGGGCCCTAAATAATCCGAATAGCGTAGGTGCTTTTGATAATCCAGGTATACATGTGCCTTAATCTAGGTAGGCCTACGTTTGTGTTTCCCGATACCTACGGTAGGCCTCCCGGAGACCTGAAATGCAGGTACCCGTTGTCCCATTATATCCAGGGACCCCATAGGCCTAAGCCCTACCCCCTAATCCAGTTGCCCCAGGTGCCCTTAATAATGCACCGGATACCACATAATCAAGGTAGGCCCACTGCAGTGTGCCGTTATCTCGAGATACCCAGGTGCCTTTACTTTATCATAGTCAAGTAAATTAAACGCGGGTGCCGAAGATAGCGGGCAGTAAAAGTCATATCACAATAGGCAGAGGTCAAAGCGTTATAAATGTTTATATAAATATCAAGAGATATGTCCTTAAATAATTCAGGTACTAAAGTGCCCTTGATATAATGTAAGTGACATGGTGCCCTTAATACACCATGAGCCTAGGCCCAATGTGCTCTTAAATAATACAGATACCCATGTTCCTAATCCAAGTAGGCCTACTCCATCAACGTGTTTTTAATACCGCCAGTTATTACCTCCTGTCAGCGCATGTGTCTACCTATGTACGTACCCCAAATAATAAAAAGTTGAATTTTAATGTCATAATTGAAAGTTACTTAAACTTTTAGATTTTATGTCTCCCCCGATTCTTTTATTGCCCCGCCACCCCGTTTTCCTCCTTTAACATTTTGGTGCTGGTGTCGCCACTGCCCATATGCACATACTGTATCCAGGTAATTCAGTAGGCCTACGTTCTGAGCGTTATAGTTTTATAGTCGGCCGTTTAGTTTTATGGTCGGCGGAGTCTATCATCAAGATCACTTGTACCATTCCACGCTTGTACTTGAGCACAATGTATGCCATCCGGGTTTTGTTTGGCCTATTTACATTAAATACATTATTCTTCCAATAGGCATGTGGGGCCTTACGTATAGTATGTAGTCCCTTTGTCATGTTTGCTGTGTTCTATAAAGCCTCCCGAGATACTATCTGAGTGTACACCCTTAAAATCCAGTTATCAAAGGTTGCCCACCTGCGCATAGTATATCCAGGTAATTTGAGACTCGTTTTATAGTGAACCCCGTAATCCAGATACCACGGATATGCCCTTAATAATCCAGACACTCTATAATAATCATGATAATGTACCACACAAAAAAACTGTCCGTTTATCCAGATGCCCTATGTGCCCTTATACCCAAGTGCGGAGAGGAGGATGTGGCTTTAGGGTACACTATTAGTATTAGAAAAAAGGGAGCTTCAGAGGGGTTCTTGGCTGTCCCGTATATGGTTTAAAGGTTCTTTGATTTTAAAGGCCCCCAAAGCCAAAAGGTTCTGTAGAGAACCTTTAGAGGTTCTAAAGACCAATGTTTGCCCATATTTTGCCCACTTTGAACTTTAAAATGGTTCTTTTTAGAACCTTTTAAGGTGCTATAAAGGGTTTCATATACGGGACAGCCAAGAACCCCTGAAGCATCCTTTTTCTAAGAGTGTACGGACTGTCTGCTTTCACTCTGCCCCGTTACAATGTGCACGGTTTGCGCCACAAACGCGTACACTTTTTGTCTGCGTTATTACGTGTGCGCCGAACCGCGTGCGCCATGTTAAACGCCGTTGCGCAGCACAACATAGAAACGGTTGTTATGGTACCGCCAGTTTCTTTATCGTTAGCAAACTCCGCGTTCATCTATGTTACTAATGTGAAAGTGTCACTTTAAGATCTGTGTAAGAGTTTTTGTTTACATTTAGAAAATGTCGTGAAATATTTTTATTTGTCGGGCGTCTAGTCCCGTAGAAATGCTTGTACTCATGCGATCTTTAAGAATAACAAACAGCCGCATATACAGAAATGTAGCTATATCTCTGAAGAAAATATTTTGGGTGAAGACCATATGTCATCACTCACTCCGAAAACCACATTTTTTTGTCCGAACAGTAGCTACCCGAGTAAAAGAAATTCAACATTTCGGATTTTCACATGTGATCCTTTCTGCGCATGTCTGAAAACGGGAAAAAACGGGCATTGAACTATCTAATTAGCTCGTGTATTAGAGGCGCAATTACCACGCTTTTTCAGTTGAAGAGGGACGCGAGTGTAAAATTATATTGAACTATCTAATAAAGCCATGTTCCGAAAATTAGTATATAGATATACTATATGTAAGCCTTTTTAGCAAGCAATTG
The DNA here is from genome assembly GCA_035610835.1 of Ophiura sarsii. Lineage (NCBI taxonomy): Eukaryota > Metazoa > Echinodermata > Ophiuroidea > Amphilepidida > Ophiuridae > Ophiura > Ophiura sarsii. The sequence continues at coordinate 31,286,664 of CM069450.1, read as the reverse complement.
ACTGGTGTTATGTTTTTGGGGTTTAGGGTTTGTTTTTTCCAATGTTTGCCATTGTGACTTTTGCTCAAAACCCTATGCAAAGAAGAAAATGCTTGGAAATATATAAAAGATGGAAATTGGCTATAACAAGTAACTAAAGGCCCACCTTTTGCTTAACAGGTCCTTGTGAGATAGATTACAGAAATTGGAAAAAAATAATGGATTACGTCGTTTCAATTTAAAATCTGATTGCCTAGAAATAAGTGTTTAACTTTTCTAAACATTTTCACTTGCCCTTGCTATATGCAGAGTTAACTATATCTTGTATACTATTGACAACATGTTTTATTCCTGTATGATGATCAACAGGCTCAGCTGCCAACACGTCGTTTCTTCAATGCCGTCATGGATGACGCCCATGTGGTGGTCAAGTGCAGACTGTCACACCTGGCCAATAGAGAAGAGGGACAACTATTTAAACAGGTAAGATATACATCGAAAGGTCACAGGTTCGAGTCCCGCACCGGCTCGTGTCCATGCCTTTTAAGTTGGGATATGAGTCGAGGTTTGTTATGTTTGTTTGAGTTGTGGAACTTGCTGCAGTAGTCATACTGCCTCACTGTTATTTAAGATATAGATAATTTCCTATAACCTCAGATCGCAAATTGGGGAACAACCTTTTGTATCTTAAAAAATATGCCAGTGTTTCAATTCAAGAAATCTACTGACTTCAACAGGGTATGCATCAACGTTGTTGGCATTAAAAAGACCCCATTTATGTATTTCACTGAAAGACCACATTTGTTTTGTTATTAAATGAATATTACCTGAAGGCTCCCTTTTTAAGAAAATTGGTGGAAAAAAACCCAAATGACCCCTACTTATTGGAAAATGTTTGTAAACTCAAACTTTTAACACAGGAGGGGGGGGGTCTAACTTACCTGCCCTGCATCACTGTTCACTGGGTGTTTGTAGGAAATCAGTATAAGAAAATAGTTTGAATAGTTTAAGCATGATGAATGTTGTTCACCTATAATCAACACCAAAATAGTAGCATTCAATAGAGCAATTAGTGCGCCAATAAACATTACAATCTCATACTTTTACTGCAATGTATTGAACTGTGAACTTCTACATTTTCTAGATAGTGTCGGTTACCAGCAAACATTTCATTTCAAACTAGTGTAATAGATAGTTTATACGTTCAAGTTTATTTCACAAATGTAATTAGGTCAAATATTGAACAGCTCAGAAGTATGAAGACTTTTTTATGATCAGTGCAAAGTTCACCACATTGAAAAACTACATCACTCTCGTCTCGGCTATATCGCTGGCCTCGTTTTGGAGCACTAATTGCTCTGAGCATGCTCAGTTGGGATAGCACGTAAATGCGCCAATTATGAATAACGTTTAGATACAGCTTTCAAATGCATTCTCTTCATTCATTTCCATATAGCTGCTTGATAATCTACAGTTTTATGCGGGGTTTGAGATTAGTGATTCCACCGGCACCGCCCTCACAGACCATGAGATGACAGACATACACAATGACAGAATGAGCTCACTACAGGTAAGAAATATGTTACATAAAGAAAAAGGACATGTTGGAGGCCCGAGTCAAATCCGAGTTATTGGTATCATCTGAAGGAGCCCATTTTAAGCTTTGAAATGATACCATGTTGAAGGTAATTGGACATTGTAATCACAATATATGATTTGAAGAAGCATATTTTAAAAAAAAATTCTCGTTATATTTCACCAAATATATGGTCCTCTTTCTGTGTTTGCCGACAACATGTCCTTTTTAATGTGACTGGTCACATTTAAAGCAGATGCAGTAGAATTTGCAAATATGATTTTGTATTCCAGAGTAAAATTGTGTTCCTCAAAACTAGCGATAAAGTTGAATTATTGGAGAATTACTCCTCAACTAAAGCCAGCCACTTCTAAATTGGTAACCCTGCTAACAGCAGCGAATTAATTCAAAAACCTGTGGTGCAACTTTGCACATTATGAATCGTATGCGTGTGCCGAAATAGCATGCATACGCTTGCATTACTTTTAGGCAAAGAGAGATAAAAACCACATGTGACATGTTCTATCAAAACCAGACACAATTGGGCAAGATATCAAAATTGAGTTAGTAATTGATTATTAAACTAGAGATCTTCAGCTTTACAGTGGTACCTCTCTTGTTTTAATCGGACTTCCCAAAGCGGAGTTACATCATTTTCAAGTTCGTCTTTTACGGTCTTTATGAAAACTCCAAACTGAGATATCGCCCTTTAAAGTGACTAGAACTAGGCTTTTTTTAAATCACTGAAACATACAGGGAGCACAGCACCAAGACGCTCTCCATAGACTTTACTGTTAGGAAAGGCTTTCTTAAATGGCTCTAGTTTCTATATTAGTGCGTTTGGTTCAATGAATTTTTGATATGTTTTACTCACAAGGGTAATCTACAACATATCTGAATATGAAGGTAACATTACCGTGCACTTTTTTTGATATAAGCCGCCGCATAACAACATAGTGATATGCCTACCTAAATTCGGTCTCCGGTATGGATGTTACCGCATGTGTAAATCGGTCCGTGAAATTGAAATTGACCTCAAATCACCTAGTTTAAATGTCAGAACATCAACTACACATTTCAAACACAACATATTAGTGAAAAATTATATCATAAACCGTCAAAAAATAACTCTCTTTCCCGCCAAATAGGAACTATTGTCGTACTCAACTTTGGTTGATCGCGTCGATAGCGTGTCGCAATACCTATTTGGGTATGTGCTCCCTACACTAAGGATGATTTTTTAATCTGAATCTTTCACAATATTGTTATAAACACTCTGAAGATTAATTATTTACCAGAAACTCAAATTCCCAAAAAAATCAACCCCTATTATGTTTTGGGCTATTTCTCAGTTTGGAGCTCTGCCCAATTCCGTCTGGTTTTGGTAGAACACGTCACATATTTCACGATCAGAGTTGTGATCCACTACTAAAACCGCATGAACCCAAAATGAGTCCAAAACGATAGGATTGTACAGATTACTTAACATGAAGACCTGTATCAAAAGTTTTTTAAAAAATCAAACGAAAGCATTCTGTAAAATAACCCGGAAGTCCTACTTTTGAAAGTTGAAATGGAGTCTTTATAAACAGAGCAACGTTTCATGATGTTATCAGTGCTCGGGGCCCATCAATTATTGTTTCTGAATAGAAAATTATTGTGTCTGGTTTGACAGCGAATGTATTTTATAAACATCAAGAAGCCTGGTTAGAAGTTAAGTTTGACAGTACACTTGTAAACTTGACCAAAGAAGTGATATGGATCGAAATGGGGGTTAATAGCATGAACTGAGTATTCATTAGCAATTAGCGATTTTTAGCAATGGAATGGATGTTCGCGAAATACTTTCCTAGTTAAAGAATAAAAGGAAGACAAATTTGCAGATTAAACTATCAGGCTATATTAAAAAAATATTTTGTCTCAAAACTACCGCATTAGAAGTTGAAGAAAAAAAAGAAGAAAAAAATCTTCTTTTTTTCAACAACAAAAAAAATCCCAAAGTTTCATTGGTTTTTTTTCAGATTTTCATTGATCACATCTCTTGATTACATCATTTTAAATACAAAAGGTCACTTTTACAAGGACTTCAATATTTTATATTTATTACAAAATGTAAAAAAAACTTTTAAAAAAAACGCATTCCGCATTAGGTTTTGAAAAACTGAAGAGCTTTGAGACAAAAGATTTTTTTTAATAGGGCCTCATATAACAAACGTATCATATCTTATCCATCTGTTTGACCCCAGAGGGCAGCATTCCGATTGTTTCCTGATCTGAAGCGGTTTTCTATGGCAAATATATCTAGCGTGGATACAAGGGACTCACTGCAGAATCATTTTGAAAAACTCAGGTAAATCAGTGTTCTTTTTTTTTTATAAGAGAGCAAATGTGAACAATAGCCCAACAAACAAAGTTAATGAATTGAATGATTAAAAATAGAAATCAAATTGGTAAACTATCTACAAAGAGCTTTGATGGGCCGATCAATTGGTTCACTGCAACTTAGAGAACATGCATATTACAAGAAACGCACATGGGCAGGGGTTACAAATACCAGAACACTTGTCACATAGTGGCATAGCTAGGATTTGGAATATGAGAAGAGCAGTGTCAAACAATTACTGTGAGCTTACAAAAGATAAAGGTATAATGTATGTAATGCATGCACATTCAAGTAGACAAGTAGACATTTAGTCTTCTGCACCGGATTCATGATACAAAGGTTGTGAGTTCTAGTCCCACTACAGCCAATGTGTTTGTATCCCTTGGCAAGATACTTCTCGATTGCCTCGTCATCCCAAGCGATATTTGAGGAGCTGTTATGTCATAATATAAGTAGTGCTGATAGGGTGAGCGCTGTTCAACAGGCCGTTGGCTGGTATTAGCCTCCTAAGTGTAGCGACAAAAGGGTTCTGATAATTAAAAATGACAGCAATAATAATTGACCCAAAAAAGCGCTTTGGGACTTCGGTGGAAAGCGCTATATGTTTATTATTATGTTTATTATTCTGTATTCTGAAAGCAGAAATTGATCAGGAATGTGTTTTGGGAGGATGTTTATGATATTTTGGAATTTCCTAGTGGGTCATTCTTGCTCCTTTTTTTCGCCCTAATCTTGTATAATTATTCATGCATTCATTGGATTCCTGTTTATATAATGTTTGTTTTCAGTACCACTGATCTGCACCAGTTTGCCTCTCATCTCGCCCTTCTACCAAGCCTGACCGAGGGAGAAGAGTCTCCACATGATAAGCAGTTTCTTCTTGAACTTATGGTAAGATTGTGCAGGAATTGCCGTCAGTTGAATTCGCTAGTACCGATAAAACACCGCGATGTCGACTTGTTTACATCGCTGAGGAGATTAGTTTTCGTTATATAAGGGAATAGGGATCAAGTTTGTTTAGACTCCCTAAGTTGCTCAAATATCATTTCCCTATACCACACGGTGTTGAGCATCACTCGCTACATCGCCACTGTATTGTCGATCCACTGATTTAATGTCGATTATTAAATCTTTACATTATTTATAGGTTCCTTAGGCTCAATTGTCTTTTAATGCTTGTAATGATTATCAAAAGGGTTTTTTCAACTATTGAAGATTTTTAAGTAGTTAATTACTGTTTACAAAATAAGCCAATATGTAGTGGACTCGGACAGGACTCTGGCACAATTCAGGAGTCCTTAGTGCCTGAGTAAGAGTCGGAGTCCTTCACCTCTGAGTCAGAGTCAAAGTTCTTCAAAATAAGGACTCGAGGCTCCATCACTGATGCATTTAATATATACAGTCATCAAAAAAAGTAACTATACAGGTAATAAATTGATTTTTAACTCTACAAATATATATCCTACTCAAAAACATTCAATTATAAAGTTGTTGAGAAATTTATCTTCTTTAATATGAGATATTGCATGCTAGGATCGGTTGAAAATTGAAGAAGTAACAATCCAAAATGTAAGGATAAGTCACAATTTCATTTTCACATTTTACATTTCAACACGGGGGAGGGTATGACAGGTAGCGTGTGTGTGGCGTATTGATCCATCGGAACAATACGGCCGACTGTCCAACCTGCGCATGCATCCCACAATTGCACTACCGGTAATCGATAAGGTACCTGTAGATGGGTCCGCGTGCAGAAAATAAAAATGTGAAAATGAAAATCGGACCCCACCTTACATTTTGAAGTGTCACTTCATTAATAATCATCCGATCCTAGCGTGCAATATTTCATATTAAAGAAAATAAATTTTTCAACAACTTTATAATTTAATATTTTTAGGTAGGATATATATTTTTAGAATTAGAAGCCCATTTATTACCTGTATAGTTACTTTTTTTGATGACTGTATTAATGGTATTGTATTAATTTGTGTAGGTGTCAAGACATGAGAGAAGACAATCTCAGATAGAAGTCCTGAATGAGACGCCATTATACCCTACAGAGGAGATCCTGTGGAATGAAAATATTGTACCCTCAGATTATTTCTCTGGTGACGGTAAGTTCAATCATGATTATACATACATACTACATACTGTTATACTGTACACAGCGCCCTATATCGGGCATTAACAGTACAGTGTCCCTGAAACCTAGGGACATGAGTTTTTGTGTACATAGACCGGGATGATCCCCTATTCTTTACGAAGGAGTCTGTGACCTTGTAACGTGCTCGGATTTTGCTCTTCCAATGCACGAGACCACCATTTCTATGTGACTTCCGAACCATGAGGCAATTGAGACTAAGTACCTTGCCTAAGGATACAAACATGTTGGCCGTAGCAGGGCTCGAACTCACAACCTTTGTATTGTGAGACCTGTGATCTATCCACTAGACCACACACTCTCTATGATGTTGCAGGATAGCAGGATAAAAATGTTGGCAGCTCTGGATTTTAGTTGCCAAAATAAATCATTATCATATTGTTAAGAATGACCATTGACCTTTTTCAAGTGTAAGGCCTAAACAAATTAAAGATTTGTTTGCCCAGACGTGACAAAAACTTGTTTTTTTTCTCCCATTGTTTGAAAGTTATTTTTATGGTAAAAAATGTATGTTTTAAATTATTTTAAGTTGCCAAATTAATAAACAAACTGTCCTAGACTTTATTTATAACCATATCCTCCATAAAGGAGATGCAAATTCAAGATTCTAGCACTAGAGAAAAACAGGACATCAAACATGGTCTGATGGTTTGTACTACGGGCTGCAAGCCTGTCATCATTCAACACACATGCTTTCACTGAGGTTTTAGACAAACCCTTTTCAGTGTTCATGCCCAGAAAATCTGAAACAAACCCACAAGGTTTCATTGCAAGAAACATCTGACCCAATCTATTAACCCTAACCCTAGAACGTGGCAGTGGGGATGGAACAAAGAACAGGGGGAGGGGTTTAATAAAAAATGGGAAAAATTATGTCCACCGGCCCCGGGAATTGAACCCGGGTCGGCCGTGTGACAGGCGAGATATACAACCACTCAGCCACGGGGGGAGGGCTTCACAGGCTAAAAAATCGGAGACCATATATACCCGTATTCTAGTGCTACATGAGATAGAACTTGTGCGCGCGCAAGCCAAGTGGTGCTGGCCGTGTTGTTTCTGTATGGCGTAGTAGGGTTAGGGTTAACTAGGAAACATAATAATGATAATAATAGTGAACATTTATAAAACCCGCAAGTCCGCAAGACGCTCATGACGCATGAAAAGCAACCAAACCAGAAGGAAACAAGATAAAGATCATAATAGCAAAATAATAAACAACACAAATACAGAAAAACCCAATCAAATAGACATGAATAATTCACACTGATGTGGCATAAACCATTAATACATACATCCTAAAACTGTTCCTAAGCAATTTTGAAAAAGTGTGTCTTGAGTTATAATTTGAAAGACTCAATTAAAGGGCAACTACGGATCAAATCCGGGAGGATGTTCCATATGCGAGGAGCAGAAACCAAGAAGACACAACCCTCCCCCAAGACAATGATGATTTAGGTTCCAGTAAGAGTGCTTTCTTAGCATGGTCAAACTTGTAGACATTTTATTTTTGATTTCCCATATGCTTTTTATATTTTATGTCATATCAACATCTTTCATATGGATTGTTGCAGGTTGTCTGGCGTTACCAAAGTTGAATCTACAGATGTTAACCCTCCATGATTATCTGCTAAGGAATTTCAACTTATTCAGATTAGAATCTACATGTAAGTCAACCAAAATCACTGTACCTATCATTTAGTATAGCACAATTATAATCCAAACATGCCAATAGGAATAAGCCAACTCGCACAGGATAAACAGTAGGTATCACCTGAAAAAAATGCATTTTTTTAGGTCAATTTTTGACACTTTTTGGTCAACATTTTTATGGAAAAAAGGAAAAAATGATCCTAGAAAAGTATCTTTAGATGATTTTGGTGCAATTTCGGCATTTTCTACCAAAAGCTGATTTTGTTACGTTTTCCGAAACATGTTGAGCCAAAAAGAAATTTTTGGGTCAATCTTTTTTTACATCTGAATATTTAGTGAATTTGATACCAAAAATGGATTCTCTGACTCTTTTCCTATAATAATAATAAACAAAATAAACCATGCTTATTAAGCGCACTCCGTCGCAAGACCCCAGTGCGCTGAACAAAAAGTACAAAATATGAACAAAGATACAAAACATTATAAAGTCATTTGCTGAAAGAGGTGAGTCTTGAGCGAGCTCTTGAATTGCTGCAGTGATGTGGCATTTCTAACATGAGATAGGAGCCGGTTCCAGAGTTCAGGAGATGCATGAGAGAATGATCTTTGGCTGTAGGTGACAGTGTTAGTTTTCCTCCGTTGTAAGATGACAGATGCATTTGACCTAAGAGTGCGTGTGAGTTCCTTGATGGAAATAAGGTCGCATAAGTACTTTGGAGCCTGGTTATTTAGTGCTTTGTATGTCAAAAGCATAAGTTTAAAAACAATACGGCTCTCCACAGACAACCAGTGAAGATCTTTTAACACTGGGCTTATATGTACACGCTTCTTTGTCAAGGTTACCAACCAATATGTATACTTTTATATACATCACATTAATAGTTCAAAAGTTACAGCGCTTGATAAACTTCACATAAAAAAAGGTTAACACCCCAATTTAACCAATTTATAGGTTATAAATTAGGCTACTTTCTACCAGTCAGTGGACGCAATTGTTATTATTATTATTTGTTTTTTAGGGGAGGGTGGGCTTGCAACACTACACTTGATGAGACAAATTTTTTACATTGTCATTTTGCATTTTTTATTCAGATGAGATACGACAAGATCTGGAGGATGCCGTGCAACGTATAAAGCCATGGATGGCAGAAGATGGAAGCCCTTACTTTGGGGGCTGGGCAAGAATGGCACAGGTAAAGCTATTAGTAACTGTATTTACACAGGTCATGAATGATACTGCTAACAGTGTATCTTATTGGTTTCATCCACAATAAAATGATCTGAATAATCAATCTAAACAATGAATTCTTGATCTTTTTCATAACTCATACAGCGTATCTGATAGGTTTACTGAATTGATATGACTACTTGAGCCAATTAATAAAATGTAGCCCTCTTGGGACCCACTCTAAATATTTCTTGATTGATCTAATGATTAATTATTTGTTTTTTAATTTCAGCCAATTACAGCCTTTTCAGTTGTTGAGGTGAGTAGGATCTGATTTGGATTTAACCTGATAATCAGCCCGAAGAAAGATTAAATCTGATAATAAACCCGAAGAAGGATTAAACCTGATACTAAGCCTGAAAAAGGATTAAATCTGATACTTATGCAGGCGTCAATTCGGAGCTTGAACCTACCCTCCTCAGGCCTCGACGCTTTATCGACGACGTTACGATGCCGAAGTTTGGGATGATACATTTGTTGTTGAGGTGATCGCCTGACGTATTTTTATTGTCATCGTGTGAAGTTTTAACCTAATATTTTGATAGCAAAGTGATGCTTGAACACATAGTTTGTATATTTGGGTGAAGTCACATCGAATAATCTAGTATACCAAGTCGAAGTAGTATCGAATTTCTGTCTTTCAAGTTCAAAATCAAAACCGAATGCAACGACTTTTGTGATAAGTATCCAAATTCGGAACCAAAAAAAACCCTAAAACTTGGTCTGCAATTTCTTAAATATTTCATTCTTCCGCGACACCAATTTCCTTCAAACATTAGCATATGATACACAACCTTTTTTCTATCAAAATGTCTTGTTCATTTTAAAAGTATGGGTAATATTTTTCATCTAAGCGAGCATCAAAGTCACTGGAAATGAAATGTTCGTGAAGATCACATGCAATATTTTAATAGCTAAACAAAACAATTCCCTAATGACCTTTGACCTCAGTCAATCTTGTATACACGTGATGAATTTCCTTTCACTGTAAATCACCTTTTTTAATTGATTTGTCAGACAAATATCATCATTGAAATTATCAATATATTATCTGATATTGTTAAAGGTATTTTTGTTGGTATTTGCTCAACGATATGGAATTAAAAAGAAGTGAAACTTTCATGTCAATAAATAAAATTAGGGTTTTGCCTGGTATTAAACAATAATAAAATCCCTATATGAAGAGCATAAAATCCCTATTGAAAAGCAAAGCCCAAACGGTAACAGACTAGATGTCACTAGATTTGACTAGATTTAGAATTTCCAAAGTTAGATGAAAATGGTCCATCGTGATTCGTCACTATTAAACACTTGGTATGAAACTAAAATAAATAAATGAGTAAATAAATAAATAAATAAATAAATAAAAACTTTAATACATACATTTTTTTCTTCAAAATTTAAACTTTAAAAAATGAAAACTTTAAAAGTATGAAATCTTTAAAAAGACTTTAAAAAGACTTAAATAATAAAAAACGTTAACATTTAAAAACTTTAAAAAATGAAAACTTTAAAAAATGAAAACTTTAAAAAATGAAAACTTTTAAAAAGACTTAAATAATAAAAAACGTTAACATTTAAAAACTTTAAAAAGATGAAAACTTTAAAATATGAAAAACTTTTAAAAATGAAAACTTTAAAAAATGAAAACTTCAAAAAATGAAAACTTTTAAAAAATGAAAACTTTAAAAAGACTTAAATAATAAAAAACGTTAACATTTAAAAACTTTAAAAAATGAAAACTTTAATAAATGAAAACTTTAAAATATGAAAACTTTAAAAAGACTTTAAAAAGACTACAATAATAAAAAACGTTAACATTTAAAAACTTCAAAAAACGTAAAAACTTTAAAAAGACTTTAAAAAATGAAAACTTTAAAAAGACTTTAAAATGAATTAAATAATAAAAAACGTTAACATTTAAAAAAAAATGAAAACTTTAATAAATGAAAACTTTAAAATATGAAAACTTTAAAAAGACTTTAAAAATACTTTGATAATAAAAAATGTTAACATTTAAAAAAATGAAAAAATGAAAACTTTAATAAGTGAAAACATCAAAAAATGACATTTCTTTTTCATACAACTACTGATTGCAACCATACCAAGCAGCAGAAATTGGCAAGTGGCTCTAACGGGGAAGCTCGAACACATTAGTCTATTGGGTGAAACTTGTTTAAAGCTTAACCTATGGAAACAAGTCAAAGGTGAAGCTTCGACTATTTAAATAATGTTAATGGTGAAAGCTTGAATGAAAAACAGTGGCATTATGGTGATGTATCACATGTTTCAATTTGGTGAAACTTGTGTGAAGCTTAAACCTATGGGAAAAAAGTTAAAAGTGAAGCTTGAACTATGTAAATAAATTTAATGGTGAAGCTTGAACGTAAAAAATTGGCATAATGGTGATGTGTGACCTTAATTTTCTGAAAAGAAAGTGAAGTCTTGACGTTATAAATAATTGGCTCAGGTGAAGAAAGGTGAGCGCTTGAGGAGGGTGGGTCCAAGTTGTGAATTGACGCCTGCATAAGCCTGAAGAAGGATTAAACCTGATACTAAGCCCGAAGAAGGATTAAACCTGATAATAAACCCGAAGAAGGATTAAACCTGATACTAAGCCTGAAGAAGGATTAAACCTGATAATAAGCCCGAAGAAGGATTAAACCTGATACTAAGCCCGAAGAAGGATTAAACCTGATAATAAGCCTGAAGAAGGATTAAACCTGATACTAAGCCCGAAGAAGGATTAAACCTGAAGAAGGGGAGGGTGCTCTCAACGAGATGCTATGCATTAAGATAGTAAACCAAAGGTGGACAGATAGGTTTAAAAGGCTAAAAGATATAAAATGATATGTAATATGCAAATGTTTGGCAAGCAAAAACAAAATCTGATTTTTGATGAGAAACCTTCATGTGGAAAATGGGAGAGGAAAGTGAACTGAAATGTATAATGTGGTCTTAGGGATGCCCCATGAGTGACCTATATTGATTCGCTCTAAACAGAAAGATTTTGCAAAGATAGGATACATATAGATGTAGGTATGTCATAGATTTCAACATTACATTCTTAAAGAAAACCTTGGGCTATTCTTTAATTCAAATGTTTATAGAAATAGAATCTAAAAGAGTGTGAAATCCGTGCAGATCTGGTGTCAATTGCTTAACATTTTCACAACTTTATATATTGTCATTATGACAGGTCGCCAAGCCAAACATAGGCGAAAACCATCCAGCCAGTGTGAGAGCTGATGTCACTTTGACCCTTAACCTTCGACCCCAGATCAGGGACGAATGGACGTGTAAGTAATATTGAGTTCAGTTCCAAGGTCAACTTTGCAAAAGCCTTATGATGATAACATACTGAGATCGCTTTACGATCCGGGGTCGCTCCTGATGATGTGATTTATGTCATGTGTTGTTGAATCGAATGCAATCAAGTCAGCTGCGACCTAACGCATCTTTCCAAAAGTCGGGACAGGTCACTAGGCCTGAATCGCTGCAGTTGACTTTAATCCAACTTGTGTGCCACTGGTCGCCTAAACCAGATTTAATCCCTTTTATTAACACACAAATTTATTTCAATACCATTTGCTGATTGGCTAATAGGGAAGTTAAAATGAGACAACACAGAACTGTTATTGGCAGTGTTTAGACTTTAATTGATAGCATTCAAGATTGAGTGAAGGTAATTGGTCATTACATTTCATGATATTTGTCTTTATAAAACCACGTATCTTTTAAAGGTGTATGTTCCGATCACTTTTTTGGGCTATAATTTCTTTTTCATACCAAGATATTTTTATATCAAAAGAATTCCAAACATTTTCTCATTATGTCTGCAAAATGCCAGAAATGTTCTATTTAGATTTTATAGGCTAAAATGTAGTGAATTACTGCCAACGGTTGTTAACCACTTGCCAGTTTGTGTACTACTCAATGGGCAAATTTCTTGTGACCTTGTGCTTCTAAAATAAGAACTATTAGAGTTATGCAACTCAAACTTTGGAATGCGACAATTTTAAGGATGATCTTTCATGTAAAATAGAAAACATCAAGTTGAAAATCAGGCCAGCAATCTACCTTCAACTTGAAACAAGACATTTCGCTTCCTCTGGACAGTGACGTAGCTTTACAGGCATACATTTACAATGGTTGACCAATGTGCTAGTTTTGTGGCAAATATGACTACACAATTTTTGACAAATCAACTATTTATATCCTTGTTTTTTGCAGCCTTACGTAAGCACGACGTTGCCTTCCTGGTGACGGTGCACCCAGCTAAATCCATCGGTACTCGCTACGATCCCAAGACTCACTTCATTGAACAGGTTGGATTGGTGTACGTCAGGGGATGTGAGATAGAAGGAATGCTAGATGTAGATGGAAGGGTCATTGAAGAAGGTATGGATTGATATAGTCAGCATCATAATACGATGGACATAATTTTAACAATGCGTGTGTAAACCCTGTAGAGTACACGCCACCAAATCATATTTTGCATTCTGATATTACACGGCAGTATTTGAAATTAAGATTGACCCCACCATAAGTCTAAATTTAACATCCCAGAAAAGGTAGTAAATGCTGTAAATGTACCTAAATGTTTCATAATTTTGCATATGTAGGTTATTTCCTCCACATCAGGCCCAAAATCTCTAGCTTTTTCTTAAATTGTATAATTTTACACGATTTCACTGTTTCCACCAATTTAGAGCTAGAACCTCTGATCTTAGGATGAAGGCAGTCTGTCGTACCTTAGATAGATTTCATTGGCCCGTAGCGAAAAAAATGCTGGTTACCCCCCACAAAAGTGATTGTTTTGAAGCAGAAGACATCTAGATCTTCAATAAAAACAATGATTTGAATGAACCAGTTTGCTCTAAAGGTGAAGAAAATTAACACAAACTTGACCTCTTAACCACACAAAGCAATAGGGAACTGATTTGGTGGTGTGGGGCCAGAAGTGCGTACCAGGCGCTTTCAAAAATGACCGCATGTCCTGATTGGTCAATCGCGAAATCTTTCCTCGCATGCAGGCATAGTTGTTTGCGCATTTTGTGCATCTGGACTCAGCTTCGCGAACAACAACAAAACACGCTCGCGTGAAATAGCTTGAATTATGTCCATAGTATTATGACAGTGACTTATAGCGAGTCGAGAAATAAACAGGGGCAGAAACAAAAATAGGGTGACATTTTTGTTTAGAATACATACAATTTGGGGAAATTGAGAAAACTATCGATCGCTGTGTGAAAATGGAATGTCACAGAGTGTTGACATCTATGACTGAACTGTGTATCTGCCGTGTGTCAATTGTAATGCGCTATTCAGGTATTGCTACATGTGTGTTTGTTTAAGTTGATTCATATCTGAAATGGAACTTGTCTGTTTAAACCAGATCTAAGAAAGCTGTGCAATATCCTCATGGTACTCAACTGTTCCACTACTTTTTCAATACTTAGTGGTTGAATTAAGGAAAAAAATGCTGGTTTTTATATAGGACTCTCCAAATATAATCTGCTGTCACTATAGGATACATCAGAATCAGTTCGCTTCACTTGGTTGCTTGCCTATCTTACAATTACTGATAATTGCGCACATTCTTACCATACACTTAGGCCTAAAAAAAAAAGTTTGAGTGGCGTAACATGGAGAGAAAAAAATAGGGTAGGTAGGTCGGATTTAAAAAATATTAAAAAAAATCTATAAAACGTCTATGAAATTTTATATACCAGCACACATATATCATACAGACATAAACAAATGGCACAAATAAACATTTTCACTGTTTCTCTGACACACATTTTTTTCTTTTTCTCACACACACCAAAAAAATGTTTAGGGTCGGCGTTAAAATAAGGTCGATCGGGTTACACCAATCAACAACAAAAAATGTTTAGGCCTTACATGTAATTAGCCCCAAACACCTCCTCATCAAGCACCAGGGTGAAGAAAGCAAGCCTAAAGTAAAGTATGGTAAAGTGCCTTGAGCAAGGACATAACACGTTGGCTGCAGTGTTTTGGTTTTGCTTTGTTATTTAAATGACCTAAACTCCTATATGATACGTTAATGTGTGTACCATCTGAATACAGGGTATCCCAGAAAGATCTATCGTGTTTGAAAAAATATGAATAATATGAAAACAACATTGCAGTTCAAGTATAATGCATGCGATATAATGGTGAACATGTTTTTTCTGTTAATTTCATCAAAATATCTTTATCTATTCCGAAATGGCGTGACATTATAGAAAATTGGTGGAAACCTGTTTTTCACTTTCAGCGTATTTCAATTGATAAAGCTCACACCAAACTTCAAAACGGCTGTTTAAAAAAGTATGACATAAATAACTCAAGCAGAACAATTCCTTTGCCCCATTCAAATATTGCTTCATAAAACATCACCAACAGTTGATGTCTATTAATGTTGTAGTGGAAATTAAAAGAGGACAAAGAAAATTACCTGTTTATCATTTAAATTGATCTTTTTTGCCGAACATGGTCAATTATGTTATGAGTTTCAAAAAAGGTAATTTTGGTCAACCTTGGTATTTACCATTTTTACTAAAGAGTCCATATTTTCTGTCAGAAACGTCCAATTTAAAAATAAATTAAATTCCTCAGAAAGCTAAATGTATGTAGATGTTAAAATCTTAAGTATCTTGACCGAAAATAATGGTATTTATGGCTAAATGAATGCATCTTTCTCGGTATAAATCATTCTGGGACACCCTGTTTATTTTCATTTGCCACCGTCAGGTCCCGATCCCAAGCCGGATTTACCAGGTGATGCAAGAACCTATCGTGTCTGGTTGGATTCCAATCAATATCAACAAGATATGGTGAAGACGGCTAAAGGAGGGGAGGACGTCTACGAGACGTTCAACATCATGATGAGGCGAAAACCAAAGGAGAACAATTTTAAGGTAAAAAATGTGAAAGGTTTCACAACGGTAACCCATCAAAATAGGAAGCTTCAAATTAGTATGGTGTCGGAAGTTTGAGCTTTTGGCAAACGTGGTTCTAACTTGTGAGAAGCCACTTCTTAATGAAGCTCAATCATAAAGTCATCCAATAGCGCGCTTGTTTTAAGGTTCGTATAGCTGTTTGCATTATTGGTTAATTGGAAATTGCTCTCCATTCCAGATAAATATAGATTAATTAGGAAAACCTTTGTATGCATTCTCTTAGCCTTATAGCCCCTGAGGACTATAGAATACTACAACCCTATGCTGAATCCCCAACTTTTTCATCTTATTGCACAACTATTGAAGGCAAATATATAGTAATTGAAGAGTAAATTTAGAAGCATCACTGACATGATCTAGTGGTGGGAACTTGGTTTCTTACCCCATTAACAGGTATGTTCTTCTCTGGCCCCAGTGCGACACCGCCCCCCCCCTTTTTTTTTGTCTTGCCTGATATAATCAAGATGAGACTATGTACTCACTATTTCTGTCTGTCCGGCGTATGGCGTATGCCATATGCAGCTTAGAATTGTTTGTGAATGCTGCCTCTTAAGAATGGTAACAGTTTATGAATGTGTGTGTTAGTGCACAATAAAGAGGATAAAGAGGATGTTACTGTTCATGATCTGATGTCGATTTGGGCCCAAAATATGTGAAGAAAGGGCCTCATTTGCATATTTGTTGCGAAAAAAACCTTGGAAACCTGGTTAATGCAGCTGATTAAATTTAGGGCAAAAAATATGCATAATTAGTGGCTCATTTGCATATGTATATATATGAAATTCAAAATACATTCACTTCAATTTAACAGTAACACAATGCACTGATCAATCAAAACCCTGACTCGATCCAGAGATCAAAATAGCATGCTGATATTTATACCAGACCCGCTTGTTATCACAGTGTTTCGTCTGATTAATGCTTTAATTGTTTTCAAATACCATTGATCCTTATCTAACATTTAATTAATTTTATCAGTGGTCATAGATCAAATTGACCTCTTTCCCAATATGTGGTGCCTTCATCTGTTCGGTACCCACACAGGGGTTCACACATAAAAGTGATAAACTTGTGAGCTGTTACATGTTGCTCCTATATTGCATTAGTTTAAACTACACAATCTTGGGATCGTCAGTAACATGTAGGTCCAGACAATGCATCCTTTTGGTGTGACTGTACACATATTGACTGAAAACTTTTCAAACCAGTTAAAGGCACAACAAAAAGTTGTTGTGTTGCACTTTCCTGACTGACCAAATACAAAATAAAAATCTTGGGTCAGTTTTTTGTTTTTTCTATAACAGAACATTTGAACATTTCACAAAAAGTGCAAGGCCAACACAAATAAAAAAATCCACAGACCGACCCTATCAGAAATTATCATGAAAGGGCAACACAACAAGTGCTAAACTTGGTAATATATTTGTTACTACCGGTAATTGGTTACCAGAAGCTGTTGCTGAGCTGGCGAAACACTTTTTTTTCTTCTTTGTTACCTTATTAAATAATTATTGAGTAATAAAATGATATAATAAAACTAATACTATATAGTTCCAGTATTAGTCTTATTATATCATTTTATTATCAACGACTGGATGACTGAAAACATTCATAATTATTGAGTAAGTTAAAAAAGGAAATATGTTTACAACAGTAACTTTTTTTAGCCATATTTAAATTTTCACATGTGAGAGTAACACTTTTATGCCACATTTGATTAGATGAGTTTTTCACACTTCACTCTACTCTGTGCAGACCTGCATTAATTTTGAATTGGCCCTTGACAATGCTAGTTTTTTGTCCTAAATCATGAATGCATAGTAGGTTAAACCAATCACATCATTGGTCTGACTAGAACAGATAGTCTTTCCAATTTATGAGCCTTACAGTGCTAAATAATATTGGATTCATTAGCTTATTGGGCTACTTTGAAGGACTAAAAGCTGACAAAATTGTCAAAGATAGATTTTTTGGGCTACTTAGACCCCACATTTTGCCAAATTTGTGTTGTAATGTCCAACACATTGGCAATCAGAGTTAGTATTGAGAAAATGTATCTCTCAGGCCTATTGTTTGCACATAGATTTAGTCAGTTTCAACTCATGAACAAAATATGCTGCTAGAATTCTCATAGAAGCTTTGGTGGATAATTTCAATGCCAAGGTAATGTTCAGAAACTATATTCATCGAAGTGCTGTTGAGTTGTTGTTATTACATCTTCTTCTGGAAAAGTGTAACTTTATGGACTAGTCAAGGTCAAAATGCTCTGCAGGTCTTGGACAATATTATATCTTGGACACACTGAAATGCGCTCCACTCAAATGACAGATGCAAAATCAACAGACAAAATGATCAATGGTCAGATAGATATCAACCACGAGGACTACACTACACCGAAGACATCTACACACAGGCATGGTCATGCACAGCAATTCCAACAAAAGCACCCAAGAACTAACATCTATGCCAACTCTTTCTTCATGTAGACTGTCATCGATTGGAACAAACTCTCTCCCGAAATCGTCAAAAACACTGATCCATCCAACTGCCCTTTCCCGCCCTCTCCGTTCCTCCAACTACCCCCCCCCCCCCCCTCTGTCGCACCTCCAGTCAACACTCTGTTGGAGTATTTGGAGGTTCCAAGGTGTGTGAGCTTGTAGGAATGGACGCAGGCTACTACAACATCTACTTCTGTTGGTTAGCCTGTTTGCACTTCACATTTAATTTCTACTAAAAATTCCTTGTACGATATCCTGTCCTGTGATCAGCGCAACAAGAAAAAAACACTTGTGGCCGACGTTAATTGAACAAGCGCAATCTTACACCTAGTTTGACTTCACTAGAAGTGTTGGGTAGTATTCCTTTCAGAACCAGAAAAGCACAAGTTAGTGCACCCATTCCTGTATAAACTTTGGTTCATTACCGGATGCTATTTGAGGAACAATTCAGGAATTCAGCATGTTGTTAGTAACTGTGACTACATTTACTAGTCAGTGGGATGATGCCGGTGCCAAAGTTTGAGTAGTCCTATAATAATCCGATGGTGGTCTTCTAACCAATTTAGGTAAGTGTTTTGAAAGTTATTTTAATCTTTTAGTTTTCAATTTTATTCTGTGAATTATTATACAGGGTGTATCAGAAAGAACTGTACCGAGGCAATATGATTTATTACGGAATGAATTCGATTGATATTGTTCAAACCGTTTTCACATATATCTTGCGCAAACGCCCCCAGCTTTCATAAGAATTTTAAATTTTGAAAATCTGACATATTCCTGATGGAAAATACAGACTTTCTGGTAAAGATGGTAGATTTTAATTTTTGTGGAAATGATCAATTTAACAAATCTGTGAAATTACTAACCTACCTGAGATATCCATCCGTCCATAGGACTGGGTTTATTTTTGGTCGCCATATCTCAACTTTTCACATCACTTGTATAACTATTTTTTTATTTGCATACCTTTGTGGGTGAAATTTGGAGATAAATTTTGATTTTTAATCCGCAAATAAACCAGGATTTGTTCTGCTTGAGTGGTTTTTACTTTCCTTTTTTTTGGCGGGAGTTTTGAATATTGCTTATGTGGTGTGGGCTACATTGTTTGAAATGTTGGTGTAGTGGTAGAGAGGATTGATTGAAATTGAAAACACGTTTTTCATCGATTTTCGTTTTATGTTTTGCCACACGATTACAAAAAGAGATATCTCAATGAAATTAACATATAATATAGATAACATGTTCACCTTTATGTTACAGGTGTTTAGATTTAAAACAATAATAATTTTGTATTTTTTATGTATTTTAGAAACATGGTACAGTTCTTTCTGATACACCCTGTACTAGAGATATACAGCTTTAAAAAAGTATCAACACTTTTGGGTCACCCTGTATCAGATTCATGCACTGATTGTCTCCTTAGGCCTTTGGTAAAAAGTGTTGGTGTATTAGAAATAGTAAACTTTCTCATGTAGTAAAACTAATGCCCATGAAAACGATAGAAAGGGTTTGAAATCAGATAAATGTACAGTGGAGATGACTTTCTGATCTTCATTGTGTTTTGATGAATAAAACCTTTTTTAGACTCTTAGTGCACTTTAGAAGTCCAAAGTACTGATAAAGCTCTCATTTGAATTTATGAAATTAACATTGTTAAAGAAACTACGTAGAATTTTAACATTTGGTTTTTAGCTTACTACAGGAAGCTTAAGCGACCCGACGCGAAAGGTCACGGTATAGGTCAAGGGGAAAGTGCGACTGTGAAATATGGTTTTATCTCGGTCACACAAGTGGTATTTGTCGGGAAATGTACTTGAGATGGTGAAACAATATGATCGCATGAATATGTTATAAAATGAGTTAGATTGCCATTCGACAAACTTGGTAATTTTTCGTTATTTTCTTTATTGTCAAAACTGTATTGAAAATACGTGTAAATCGGTATGACATCAAATTTGATTAACACACGGCATGCATGTATCATGATGTACATGCGTGTTTGTCTCATTGTGATTGGCTTACTACAGAAATCACGACAGGAGGGGGTTAGAGATCATTATTATTCATGATATAATTATAATAATATGTGACCCGCTCCGACGAAACCAGACATAAGTCGCACAGGATATTTCGAGATAAAGCTCGTCAAATTAAAATGGGGGGGGGGGGGGTGAAAAATCTGGCGGATATCAATTTTTGTTTTTCGTCATTTTTTGATTCTTCAATATGTATACTTTAACCCTCAATTAAACAAAATCAAATTTATTGGTGAGGGAGGAAGTACAAAAATCATGCCTTTATTGAGGCAAACTGTGTCCTAAAGTGGTGATTTATCTTCCAAATACATCGTATTTTCCATAGATAGACGACACTACTACGCACTGACTTACCTATATAAATTTGGTATCGTTCTAATCATGATCTTGCCATATATGGTAACATTTAATTAATTATGCATCGTATGTCATGAATATTGATAATTTAAAATGGTAAACAAATCTCACTGCTGAACTGCTTCAACGACGTTTGTGGAACCCAAAGCCAGTTCTTTCCACTGTTAATAAGCTTTCGATATCGTTAATTTACAGTTAAAGTAAAATTCTGAAAACGTTCGCAGATAAAAAATGACTACGAGTGAGTCGAAAGGCTGATATAGCCTAGACGTGAGTACAAAATAAACCAAATATAAAATGAAAAGGGGTACTTTAAAATAACTAATACATCATCGTCCAACCCCGCCTGAACGTTACTCATACGGTTCTCCTACTAAAAAAGGAACCCAAGAGTATGGCGCCGCTCACATCGGCAGAGCGGTGTGTTTTACGCACGATGTTGCTCTAAAATTCGCTTCATTGTGCACATTTGGTTGCACTTATGAAAGTTTTATGCATTTTGGTAGTACACAACATTATTCTGATGGTAAATCTTGAACGAATCGCGATTTTAATATGTAATGTTAATGATGTTAATGTCCGGAAGCTGATTAAAACCGGTGCAGATTTGACAATAATAAATGAAGACAACACAGAGAAGTACAAATCTACAGTACACTTTGGTAGACATTTAGTATATTTTATTGCGTTTTCACTTCCTCGAAAATCTGGACTACCAATTTTCGTAAATCCCGAGTCCCGCCCGTAAAACAAAATCGAGTCCCGGGAGCACAATTCCCGAAAATCCCAGCCTATGCCTATAGCCTAGGCTAGCCTATAGGCTATGATGTATGGTTATACCTGAGATGGTCTCAGGTTATACTATTTTGATATCAGAGGAAAAGCCTATCTTATTCTCAATATTCCCCTAAACCAATCACCTCGGTAGATGTTATTGTTACTTATTGAACCATCCAGAAGAGAACGCCAATTCGCCAACTGGTTTTTGTGGCATTACCAAAGTCAAAGTGGCGCCCATTTAAAAGGCCAAATAAAAAAATAGTAGTTTCTCTTCCCCGCGCGTGCGCATCCATTTTGGCCGCCGCGTCAACAAAATTAGGGGGTTTTTTCAATTTTTTTTGTGTTTTTTTCAATTTTTTTTTTCTTCAATTTTTATTTTTTGAATGTTCTCAAGATCACACAGATGTTGTAAATGGAGAACGTGTCAATATTTAAAAAACACTGTTAAAATCAAAGAACAACATAACAGGCAAACTGTTAATTATCAAAACATGATACAAATTAAACTGTATCATCAGATGATATAAATAAACCGTGGGTAGGTGTTTTAAAATACCAGTGTGGTCTTCGGAACATTTGTTTGTCGTTTTTGGCTGGAACTGATTTATTTATCAAGATATTCCTGAGATCACACTGATATTTTGTAAATCTAGAATACACATCTTTTCTTATTTAGCTTTGTAGGCCTAGTCCTGAAAGAGAAAAAATAGAGAATAAATCCTTGTGTTATATTAAAATAAACATGTGAAATATTGCGAGCAGTTTCCAGTATGTACCCATTTTAAGGTTATAAAGCTAGTCTTAGAAAAGTGGCGGCCATTTTGAAGCAAAAACATTTCCACCATGTTGGAAAAAGCGAAACCAGTTTTGGAAAAAGGGGCATTCGCCATTTTGGGGAGAAGAAAAAAAATAACCTCATCTTCTTTTTTTCACAAAGTTAGCACGAGAAACTAGTTTTATTTTAACTTGGCCTAAGATCCAGGGGCCATGGGAGTTTGGTCAGGGATACTATTAACTTTGGGATAGGAAAGTCGTATACTAACGTACGTAGCGAAAACGGTCCTTTTGAATAAATTATGATAATCGTCTGGAATGCGTCGGTGACCGGCGTTTAACGCGTTTAACAATGTTTAACCAGGTTTAACTGCATTAAACGGCATGTTAGTCAGCATAGGTTTGGGGGCGCTGTAGATTTAAACAGACGACGGTGGCCACGCGAAACTTAAATTTTGAATTCGTAGTGAATATTACACGTAAATCGCGAATTTTAAACCGATCATTTTGACAAATACATCATAATTTGAAGGATTTTTATCGTTAACCGGGCGATGACTGTTAAAAATAATTCAAAATGGTGCACTCCCGTTGCCAAATTGGGTCGTCTGAGAGACACGTGGCCAGCGTTGCGTCGTCTGCTACAATCGCGCCTTTTCGGTATAGCGCCACCAATTCTATGCTGAGGCAGACCCCTGGTTTGGTGACCTGTAAATATTATTATTTTCATTAAATGATGCATATTTTCACAAAATAGGTGTTGTATTTTGCCATTGTTATGTACCCAAGTTATTCATCTCTGTACATATTATTTATTGAACCTTCACACATTACAAAAGAGAACAATCATCTACCATTAGGTCGCATCATTTAATATCCAAGATGTTTGGCAATATTTTGTTTTAATACCAGAAAGAGACTATTTTGGCCACGCTCGCCATGCATCGAGCATTGTGATCAACGAGTTTAAGCATGATCCGACCAACTTCAAAAAGTTGACCCCTAGATGACCTTTGACCTCGTACGCTCTAGCGAATGCGAACTTGCTCTTGCGGGGACCGAGCTGCACCCACCCACCGAGTTTGAACGCCGCCCGACCCCGGGAAGGCGACGAAAAAGCGCGCACATACAGACAAACAAACAGACAGAGAGTAGCGTATTATAATATAGATAATTCTGGTTTCATGTAAGGTATAATATTGATTCGAGCTTTGTATCATTTGTTATATGCTGGACAGATTATAGTGGTTTACAATATGAAGAGGTTTTTTGCAAAAGGGCCTGCATCCACTTTGGCTCTTATTGAGATAAAGTCAAAAAAACTGTTTCTGAATATTCAAGTTGAGCAATTGAAAAACTGAATGGATTATGAAAGAGTTACACTACATACTAATTTAAATTGAAATACATTCCAAATGTGCTAGTTTTCAAAAAATAAATAAATCATGTTTACATTTTTTGAAAATTTGGATGTAGGCCTAGGCCCTTTTGCAACAAAACTCCATCTGTTTGCACATAGAGAAAAAATACCACACAAAAAAAATCATTTATTTTAATCATTTAAAAAAAATAAGTTTGATACAGAAATGTATAGGTCACAATCATATGTTTCAAGGAAATAAAGTCATTTTTTTCTTCAAAAAGACCTACATCTCATTGTAAACAGCCATTGAAGTTGTTGTTTTGTTGCAAAAGGGCCTGTATCCCGATTTAATTCTGGACACAGGCCCTTTTGCAACAAAACAACAATTTCAATGGCTGTTTACAATGAGAAAAAAATGACTTTTTGAAAATGACTTTTTGAAAAATGTCTTTTTGAAGAAAAAAATGACTTTGTTTCCTTGAAACATAAGATTTTTCCCTATACATTTCTATATCAAACTCATTTTTGAAAAAAATGCACCATAGCCCTTTTGCAACAAAGCTCTTCATATATAGACATGTGTTATGAGTTATGAATTTTCCCAAATTCTCAGCTGTAGTGAGCTTCTGCATCATTGATGCTCTCGTTTGTTTCTTTTACAAGGGTCGTCTCTTTACTGCATTCCAGGCCAAGTCATTAAAGTCTTCAAATTCGTAACGCAGAAGTACTGCATACAGTAACAATTTCCTGGTGACATGGTGGTGGCAATGGTCTAGTTTCTACTGCAATGCAGATTCTGATTTTTCTATTGGTGTCGCAGGGTGGAAAAATCAAGGATTACACTTACACTATTAATTTGCTGATGCTTCACGAACGAAGCGGAGCGGAGCATAGGGGGCATTTGTTTGACGAAGAGAATAAAGATGAAGACCACTGATGACCCGTAGATTTAATTGTTAATAACTTTTAATAACTCAATTCATGGTAACTTTATTACTCCAATGTAGAATCCAAAATTATTAGTATATAATTAAAATAAGATATGCTGATGGAGGCTGAAGTAAGATGGACTTCTAATTACTTTACTGACTTGATGGAAAAGTGATTTAAAAGAACTTATTGTACATAGGTTACTAAGGCCTAAACTCTGCCACGCACACACACCAATGACCTAAACACACATTTCCAATGACCATTCAATTATTACTTCCTGTGTAAGAGATGAGATGGTCACTGCATTTTAAGCATACCTGGCAGACAAAGATCGTTTACTCTGCGTCCTAAAGTGGATTTCACCAAACACAATAATATAACCAATCATATTATACATAAGGATTAGGATTAAGTATGAATAGCCTATACTTAACGAAACATCAAAACCAACGAAGATATCTCAAGGGCTTAAATTTCAATAAAACACTAAACAAATCAGTAGACTATCTGTCTGCACCTGTATAAACTTTTAAATCAAAGGAATGTTCCAATTAACAACATTGTGGTAATAAACAAAAATAAAATTAAAATAAAACGTTTGATGATCAACTCTTAAATTAAAACACATGGAATAACTATGACAGAATGAAATAGTTCAATAAATATTACTGAACATAAATTTATGCAATGGAAGTACCTTTAACATAGGAATTAGACCCATATCTATCTGTAACAATCAACTTCAGCAACATTCTACAATATTAGCGATGGTGCTCTCCTTGAGGTGCACCCACCTAATAATGTGCTCTAACTCTATTTTTTAAATTTAATTAAACTTTTTTTGTATTAGGTATTTACTCATTTCAATATTAATTCCAACCATGGACATGTTTGCCAGACGAGGAGAAAGTCTAGAAAAGTGATATAATTCAAGAAATATATAAGAAAAACGCAATTATAGCTCTGATGAACTGATGATATTAAGATAGTGACAGCTTTAGATGTCTTAACCTCTGTACATCACAAAATAGACATTGGTATACTCCATCAACATGAGTCACATCAGTATTATCAGTACAGCATTTACACTTTGTGCAAGTGGAAGATGTAGAAGCTACCAACACTGATAAAACAAGTGCTATATGTCTTTGAAAAAATTCTGCATAGGGTGTTATTTTGGGGGTAAATAACAAAATATTCATAACTTGATCATTAATCAACAAACAAAAGTTTCCTTGCCAAAAGAAAAATTATTGGTGCCAATTCGAGATTGGCAAATAAATATAAGGGGTAGAAAGTTAAAGAAACTAGAAAAAATGGTGCTCTTATGATCATATTTTATCTGTTATTATTATATTATTATCGCTTTTATTTAAAATCATATTTATTGATTTTAAGGTTCCTTTATTATACCCTACCACAACATGTCTTCAATGGGGACTTTTAAAGAACTACCCATACACTTGCACAGTGAAGAATAAGAATAGTAGGGTGTTCTAAATCTTAGCCAAAATGATTGGCTACTTTAACCCCCTGGGGTCTACCTGTCTATCTTACAGTGATTCTGATTGGTTTATTACAAGATGTACTCATATGAATAGCCAATTCAAATGCAGCTTGTAAAATGCTTCACTACCATCTTTATCAGGGATACAGTTATTCTAACAATGTCTCTCATTGGTGCAATAAATGATGTATCCATCTTTTTAACCAATCGGCCGGTAGTTCTCAGGGGGTTAACAAACTAATCTCCCATTAGGTGACAACAAAAAAACCACCATGTTTTACAGGCGGACGGACCTGTCAAGTAGGGTCGGTCCGGTTTTTGTTTGTTTTTCAAACCTAAAATGTCACCAAACGGCTAATTTTACATGATTTGAGAAAAAAATGCTAACAAAATGCATAAAGTGGGTCTGTCGGGCCCGTAAAAAAGGGTGTTTTTTTCCTCACCTTGGGAAAATTTTAATAAACATAATCTTTTAACATTTTATTTTCCCCCTCAAAAACCGCATCCTCTTTTATACCCCTATGCAGAACTATTGATAGTGGACCCTCCACCATAAAGGTGTTGGCAGTTCACTCCCCCTCCCCCAACATGTGTTGTGTGATTATTTGTACTAGTGTGTTTGGTCATTTATTTATTTGTGTATATTGTGAACAAAGCATCATCAGTTAACATGAATTAAGCCTTGATCCCAAAACGCTGAATCAACAGTTTTGGGTTGGATGAGAATCTTCATCTTGAAGTGAGACATTGTTAATGTGGTATTGTTATGTTTTAAAACCAAATTCACATAATCTAGGGTAATCTTTTTCTCTAAATGATAAACACGCATGTGAAAGGGATATTGCTGTTAATAAATTTTGGTGATGCTTGATCACAATGTTTACAAGTTTATGATGTTTATCATTCATTTATCAAGAATCATTTTCATAAATATATGACTATCCTTTTTGTTTAAATATCTGCATTAATAGTAAAGCTAGCATGTAAGACTTAATTTGGAAGAGTAAAAGGCACTATACCATCTCATATCACTTTACTTTATCACCTATAGAGGAATTTATGTTCTGTTCCAATAGACTTGAGTCATTTGCATTACAAAATTCCTGCACTATGCTATTGTTATTGTTATTGCTATTGTTGCAATTCATAACTACAGGATGTCTCAATAATATTGATACCTTTTAAAACCTTTGTAACGCCGATAAAATAATCTATAGAAAAACCGAAATGTGTTTAAGTTCATAAAAAAGAACACCTTTTTAAAGTGGAGGGATGTTAAAACCACCTCTCTACATCTCTCCCTCTTTCTATTCCTTTAATGCACTACACAAGTGCATAAATATACATTATGAAAGTGCTATTTTGCAATTCAGAAAACTTCTGTACTATGTCAACAATTGCAAGATTGATATCAAAATAATCCTACAAGTTTCTTCTATCCAAATATATTTTCAGTTGTATACTGCAAATTATTTTACAGTGGATAGAACACTTTTAACAAGGTTTAACGACGGGGCTGAATGAAATCTAAATAACACATGTGATGTAGTCACAGTTATGGATTTGCATGAAGAGAACAGGCCAAGATTCATTTTTTTTCTTCTTTTTCATTCTTCCGAATAGTAAACTTACATTATGCCCTAAAATAATGCATAACAGATCTCTGAACATTAATATTATAATCACATTTTCAACCAGTCATATTAAATGATTTGCATAAATGAATTATAATGATCATGAACCAAATAAGGACATTATGAACAAGAACCTACTTCATATTCATTTGTAATTCTTATTTGATATCAAGATTGTCAATGTCAAAGAATAATCTGATGAAATGTCTTTGTATTGTGATGATATCAATTAAGAATAAATAATATGAATAGGTACTTAGTCATAATGAGAAAAAATAAAGTACATAATGAATATTCATAAGGTACATGATGAATATTCATGAGATACATGATGAATAATCATGAGGGGCATAATGGATATGCTTAAGGTACAAATTGAATATTCATGATGTACACAATGAATATTCATGAGGTACACAATGAATATTCATGAGGTACACAATAAATATTCATGAGGTACACAATGAATATTCATGAGGTACACAATGAATATTCATGAGGTACACAATGAATATTCATGAGGTACACAATGAATATTCATGAGGTACACAATGAATATTCATGAGGTACACAATGAATATTCATGAGGTACACAATGAATATTCATGAGGTACACAATGAATATTCATGAGGTACACAATGAATATTCATGAGGTACACAATGAATATTCATGAGGTACACAATGAATATTCATGAGGTACACAATGAATATTCATGAGGTACACAATGAATATTCATGAGGTACACAATGAATATTCATGAGGTACACAATGAATATTCATGAGGTACACAATGAATATTCATGAGGTACGTATTGAATATTCATGAGGTACGCATTGAATATTCATGAGGGCACTCATTGAATATTCATGATGTACTTATTAAATATTCATTATGTACGCGTTGAATATTCATTATGTACGCGTTGAATATTCATGAGGTGCGCATTGAATATTCATGAGGTGCGCATTGAATATTCATGAGGCTCGTAATGGTTATTCATAACTACATAACAATGACAATCCAGTACGGAAAAAATATGGAACTCCTGACATAGAGCCTCATTGTTGTTTTATAAAATAACACAAATGTTGGTGTATGCCAATTTGTGCACAACCTTGATTCAGAAAAAAGGTCTATACTTAACATCCAATGAATATGATATTTGCCAAAATTCACAAATTATTTGTGGGGGTGTACTTTTTAAGTGTAAAATTAAAAAATTAATTGAAGGAGGATTGAATATTTTATATATCTAACACAATAAAGGATAGAGTTCACAATGAGTGTTAAAAGACAACTTCAACGTAAGGAATTATTACTTGATACTCTATGAAATGATATCACTCAAAGCAAAGCCAGTCAGATTTGTGGTTTGAGAACCAACTTTCTTTTACTTTTGCATGATAACATCCTCTCTACTGCTGCTAAAAATACTGATCCACTCATTACATGTCATCAGACGCAAGCAGGCGAGACGTGCCGTTCAAGAACCGCCTTGTTTGGTTATTATTTAGCCCATTTTTTCCTTGATAGATTTATTTTAAAACAACGTATTGTGGATATGTTACACATTCCCAGAAGAATCTTTCCTAATAAATACCAACAAATCCATGAAATATATCATGTTAGTTGAAAAAATGAAATGCCTGCTGCTTCACGTATCCTCCTGTTACGTGCTATGCTGATACCCAATTACTTTCTGATTGTATTGCAGGCTGTGCTAGAGACTATTCTTGATCTGATGAACACCAACTGTGTGGTACCAGAGTGGTTACACGATATCATCCTAGGCTACGGAGACCCTGGAGCAGCACATTACTCAAAGTAAGGAACACATAGAATAATAAGGCCAATACTTTGTCTTAGCAGCCCGCGCGCATTGCTTTAAAATGGGATTTCGTGCATATAGCTGCGGATAAGTTTGCGCTAGAAATTGATGCGACCTGATTCTGATGATTCACCAGCAGCAAAATCACAGCGCTTTGAGCCATTTGGAAAAGGCGCTATATAAATACTGATTATTATTATTATTATTATTAAAAAGAAAAAAGCACAACTATTGACAATATTATTATTTTTATTAAAAAAAATTAAAAAGAACGCATAGCTTATTTTGGTAAAAAGAATGTTAAAAAAAAATGCATAGCAAAATAGCTTTTTAGCCAAAAGGCGCTGGGACAAAGTATTTAATTTTGTTGGCCTAAAACAAATCAAATACTGGAACTTAGACCAACTTAGTTTGATTGTCCTGTTCTGACCAACCCTATTTTTGAAAACTGACAGGTTTTATTGCTATTACTGTACAAATGAATACCGACCCTAATTTCAGAAAATTCCAGAAAAGGGGTGTATTTTTCAGAATTTTGCTTTCCAGAAATACACTAAAATATTTTGAAAACTGTTTCTTTAACTCTTCCAAACTGTTTTTATACATTAATGAAGTGATTTAATAGTACAATATCCCAATTCTCATCTTATTTAGAAACTATTATAAAGTTAATGAATGTGATTTTTGTTTATATCCAACCACCCAACCCTACTCTTTGGAGGGCATATTATGGACAATTAAAAAAAATACTTTTCTTGACCTTACTTTTTGCAAGAGCTTTGTTGTGTCCAACACCGTTGAATACTTTTGGGATTTTATTTTGCTTTTGCAAATTTTGAAGAAAGAAATATGTTCATTTATTTTTTGCAATTTTTTTGAAAATTCACCAAAATGTCCTGAAAAAACCACAATAACAAATTGGCCGACCCTACCTGAGAGGTCTGTGTGCTTGTCAAAAAAGGGGGCGTTGTCTGTTACCTCGGATAGATGTTCAATTCTCTTCCAAATTGCCTCTTTGATCACTTTTATGTACCTGTGCTCTGCTCTTTTGAGGATGGCGTCATCTGTTTTGATTGTGTGGCTTAAATTTTTTTTTTGCACCGTCAAAGCTGCATCATTAACTGTGTATTTTACATTTTATTGATCCCAGTATGCCCAATCAGATTGCCACCCTGAATTGGAACGACACCTTCCTGAGTATAGACCATCTGAAGGCCAGCTTTCCTCAGCATTCAGTCAAATGCACCACCAAGAATCTAGGTCTACAGAAGCCTCCTTTCAGGTGAGAACACAAACATAGTTTATACGCCCTTTGTTTACTTACCTCCTCTGTGCAGTGGCTTTGGTGCGTATACTGTAAAAGTGATGATTTTTGTTGTTGCTAATCAACGTATTTTGATATCAGAAGAAACCCGTATTTTTCTCATTATATCTGTAAAATGTTTGGCGTAAGATATGTTCCCTTTAGACGTTATAAGCCAAAATGTAGTGAATTGCTGCCAAAGATGGGAGCCACCCGACCAAAGGGCAAAGTTCATGTCACTTTGTGCTTCTAAAATAAGAACCATTAGAGTTTTTCAACTCATACTTTGGAATACGACTATTTTAAGGATGACCCTTCATGTAGAATAGAAAACATCAAGTTGAAAACCAGGCCAGGAATCAGAACACCTACCTTTAGATGACTAATTTACTTTTAACTTCAATGCGTAAACCTAGTCATTTGATGATGTTTACCTCATAAATATTCATTAACTAATTCAAGATGTGCGGGATAGAGAGTCCCTATCAAATCTGAAACACACAAAACTTTTTGTCTGAATCACAGGATCACTTTCCCCGTCACATCACCGGGAGGACAGAAGAGAAAACACAAAGATGAGGCGGATGAGAAGGAGACGGCAGACGACGCTAAACCGGAGCTGCTCGTGGAGCCCCATGTGATTCCTAACAGGGGTCCTTACCCGTATAATCAGCCCAAGAAGAATTCTATCCACTTCACACCGACACAGATTGAAGCAATCAAATCCGGGATGCAGCCAGGATTGACTATGGTAAGTTTATGGCACACAAAAATTGTCATGTTGCCCTCAAGTGCCAAAATCTTGAAGTCGGGTCAGTCGGTAGATTTTCTTTTTTTCTCTTTTTTTTCCTGACATATATTACTGACAGACCCTGATTTATGACAAGACAAAATTGGTAAATGTCAATTTGACCAATATTACTAGTGTGATAATAGTTTAAAAGAAATCTATTCAAGCAAACTTATTCATTTCAATCCTTCTTTTAGGGGCACCATAGCATTTTTTCCCTCAAAAAACCGGAGAAGAAAAGAGGTGCCCTTTTGAAGGTTACGCCAATCAAACAATATTTGTATATGCCTAAGGCATCGCAATTAAGGGGTGTTAACAACAAAATGAAATCAACTGCCTGATCACCCTAACAATTTGCAAATTTTTTTTTTTTTTAAATAGAAGCTTGTTTGCAACTGTATGTCAGATCTGAAACTCAAATGATAAAGACTCGTTATGAGTTCTCTCTTCTTATGCTTTTTTCTCTCATAGGCTTTTTACTTAACCCAATTTAGGGATTCTGATAGTGCGTTTAAGTGTATTAGTGTTAGGTACTTTTATTACACATGTTAAACTTGTATTTGCTAATAGAGTAAAGCTCACCTCATACTAGATGTTATTTCTCGCGTGTTGTGGTGCGTTATCGCAATGAAGTTAAAAATTATTCAACTGCTATTCCGGCAGGCTGCCAAGCATTACTTTAACTCTGATGTTCTCCTATTTTGCCACACGGCGCTGTCTGCCATCGTATGCGGTAAGGCCAAACAAAGAAACAGGTCTGTCTCAGAAGCTCTCCCGCATTGGCTTTTTTCTCTCTTTTTTTTTGAATTTTTTTTTTTGAATTTTAAAAAAGTTTAAAATAGTTCTCTGTAAGCTTGGATAAGCACAACAACAAAAAAAAGAAAAAAATCGCATACATCATAGCTTATTTTCTAAAAAAAAAAAAAAAATTGCACAGCACTTCACTTTTTTGCACAATGTTTCTGAGACAGATTTTCTTCTTTGTTTGGCCTAATCTGTGTTGACCCTGCGTGACCTTTGATGAATTGTTGTACACCGCGACGTAAGTATCGCACGGCAAATATCGCTTAGTGTCAACGAAACTTAACACATTGCCTTTGTAAAGATTTGTAGTGGATTAATTATTCTATTGACATCATTTGCTATTCGTTATCGTAGGTTGTTGGACCACCTGGTACTGGTAAAACGGACGTAGCAGTGCAGATCATATCCAATATATACCACAACTATCCAGAGCAGAGAACTCTTATTGTCACACATTCCAATCAGGTAGGATTTTGTGTGTAAAGCTATCAGGAAACATTTAAATCATCCTGAAATGTTCAAAATAAAATTGCAACTTTTCTGTGCAGAGAACTGTTATTGTGTCACACTCAAAATAGGTAGGGTTTTGGAAAGTCATTGTATGTGTAAAAGTGTCAGCAGACATGTAAATCATCTTGACATTTTAAAAAATATGCAACTTTTCTGAGCAGAGAACTCTTATTGTGTCACACTCCAATTAGGTAGGATTTTGGAGAGTCGGGGTGTGTGTAAAAGTGTCAGCAGACATGTAAATCATCCTGACATTTTCAAAATAAAATTGCAACTTTTTTGAGCAGGGAACTCTTATTGTGTCACACTCCAATTAGGTAGGATTTTGGAGAGTCATTGTGTGTGTAAAGGTGTCAGCAGACATGTAAATCATCCTTACATTTAAAAAAATATGCAACTTTTCTGAGCAGGGAACTCTTATTGTCAATTGTTAAAGTCTTGGCATGGTGTTGCAATGAGAAATGTCAATGTTGAGAAATGTCAATGTCCTCAGCAATTATTCAAGGTGTCCTAACATTGATTGATGGGCTGCTGGGAAGGGAAACTTGTTGTTTGAGATGTCCTCTTCAGCTCATGACTTAACAAAAGTCATTTAAAGGTGTATGTTCCCATCACTTTTTTTGGGCTATGATTTTTTTCACATCATGATTTTTTGATATCAAAAGAATCCCCATATTTTTCTCATTATGTCTGTAAAATCTTAGGGGCCAGAAATGTTTCATTTAGAAATTATAGGCTAAAATGTGGTGAATTACTACCAAAGGTGGTTAACCACCAGCAAGTTTGTGTACTTCTCAATAGTCAATGGGCAACATTCTTGTGACCTTGTGCTTCTAAAATGTAATAGAACCATTGAAGTTATGCAACTCAAACTTTTGAATGTGACAATTTCAAGGATGATCTTTCATGTAAAATAGAAAACATCAAGTTGAAAATCGGGCCAGCAATCAGAACATCTACCTTTAAAGATCAGAATAAACTCTGCACAAATAGTTCCAAACATGTAACATGTTCCAAGGACTTTATTACAAGATTGCCTCCATCTTGTCATGCTGCCATCCCTGCCATCTTAAATTCAACTTTTAAATTTTTCGGTTTTATTCTTTCAAAATTCTTTTAGGTTGCAGGATATTGAACAAAATTGGTCAAATGAGGTATCAAATGTGTGTAAACCTTACTTTCCATTTAAAATATTGTGAAAACTTATTAACAATTCAATACATTATACAGGCCTTGAATCAACTTTTTGAGAAGATCATAGCGTTGGATATAGACGAGAGACATCTGTTACGTCTTGGACACGGAGAGGAAGCTTTGGAAACGGAGAAAGACTTCAGCAGGTATGGTCTTAATAGTATAACAGAAATTTAATGGGGATATTCTCAATTATTGATCCAGAAATATTGATTTACCATCTTCTTTGGTAGATTCCTGATGTGATATAGAGGATTAATACACTCTTTGTGGTTTTGAACCAATCAGATCCAATCCTTCAACGATTACAGAATATAGCCGCCCGGATTATTACATATACTAAGAGAACAGATCATATAACTCCTGTATTAGCAGACCTACACTGGCTTCCAATTGAACAGAGACTAAAATACAAGATATGCCTTATAAGATCTTGCCTGATAAGGCTCCCACTTATTTAACAGAGCTTGTTCAACCATATGTTCCAGGGCATTGCGGGCTACGCTCATCAAAACAAGTGCTTCTTCAGGAAACATTTGCAAACATCAGTGGGGGCAGCGAAGTTTTCAGGTCGCAGCACCAAAAACTATGGAATAGCTTGCCTGATTATGTGAAACTCTGTACATATTTTTAAGAAAAACCTGAAGACATATTTGTACTCTAAAGCATTTGCTTGATGTGACTCTCCTCATCTTTGTTCTTATGCATGTTTATGTTATTTTGGTTGTTATGTAGTGAAGCGCCATGAGCGTCGCTTGCGGCGGATACCGGCGCTTTATAAATTACCATTATTATTATTAGAATTAAAAATATGCAGAGTGCATTGAAGATGTATAATTGCACTCAGCGTTGCGCACCCCGACAGTGTGTCGGGGTGCGCAACGCAAAGTGCACTTTGTCTGCAGATGTTAGTATAGTTATAAACATATTTTGATTCATAATTAAAAATTGTAAATTTTGATTTTTATAGTGTCATGTATGAATTATGTCAATAAATGTGTATGTTTTGTTTCTCAAAAAACAAAAACAAACCAATGCACTGGCGCAAATGTTGACATGCTCACAGCACTCCCCCCTCCCCCCCCCCTTTCAGGGTCGTGCAATTATTCACACATCAATATCGGCGCGAGTTCATTGATTTTTCCCAATTTCTCTCGAAACAACACAAATGCATTTATTGACCTATAAGCATTCCACAAACAGGCCAGCTATGGAAGGTGTAAAAGCCCTTTTGTGGCTTAGTTATGATGTTGCCCATGTCACAACAAGTCGGTGTTTGAGAGATCATATCGACATGTATTCAAATCATTTGCGCTGAAACCCAAGGCATATAATCTACTTGGGGGGGGGGGGGGGAATAGGGGGAGGGAAATAGGGGGAGTCTGATAGTCCTGTTAACCCAAGTCCTGATACATAACCATCTAAATATAATAACAAAGAAGCTGCGTTGGCATTAAATAATATCAAATAAATGAAGTCAAAAGTGGAAAAATGCTGTGATAATATATAATTTATTGTACAAATTTTCGGCCATCGGCCTTCATCTGGTACTGTAGATTGAATAGATTTGTTTACATTCTGCACACAAATTCGTAAAAATGTGCCCGCATTTTTTGTCCACGCGCACTCGAATGTTTGGCGTTCGGCTTCTTACGAATTTGGGTGCAGAATGTAAACAAATCTATTCAATCTACCGTACCCAATGAAGGCCGATGGCCGAAAATTTGTACAATAAGTTATATATTATCACAGCATTTTTCCACTTTTGACTTCATTTATTAAATATAATAACATATTACTTCACCAATCGACAGCTTAGTGGCTCTAACTAAGACCAAATAAATGTGACCAGTCACATCAAAAGAGGGATTTTGTCGTCCAAAATGTAAAATGGGATTTTTATAATTTTCATGCAAAAGTGCATTTTGTAAGCTTTTAAATGACACCACTTGATACATTGATCAATGCATTCAGATTTTATATGGACAATTAGGTGGAAATTCCTCTTTTTTCTTTCTTCTTTTTTTCATCCTTTGCTTCCTCAATATCTATAACGCAAACTGCTTACAAAAGTCCCCTTTTGATAAAACTGGTCGCTATTAAAACCAAATTGTACCCCCACCTTATTATGCATTTATCTGTTTCTCTTTCTAGATACGGACGTGTCAACTATGTACTAGCTCGACGTTTAGAGTTACTCAATGAAGTGGGTAGATTACAGGAGAGTCTAGAGGTACCTGGGGATGTGGCGTATACATGCGAGACTGCTGGCCATTTCTTTCTGTATCAGGTAGGGATACTAAATGAATAAATAATTGAGCCTTGACATTTAAGGCAGCTAGCTCGGATACTACACCACTGCAGAGAAACCGCTATACTCTATTTGGCTTCCTCTGGACAGTGACGTAACTTAATAGGCGCAGCTGTTACGCACGCGTGTGTATCTTCCGTCTTTCAACGCTCGTGTGTATACGCCAGCGCCTCGAGTATGCGAGCGCGTTATGTGCTGCAATTTGTAGAATACGCAGTTACGTCACTGTCTCGTGATGGCCAAATAGACTATAGTATACCAAATCAATTATATCTATACCACAACAAAGATAAGTCTTTAATGTACGTATTTGAGGACTTTCAGATTATTTTGTTAATTTCTCATGTTTTTCTTTATTTTTTGAAAATCCTTAATTTTCACCATCTTGAATTTCTGTAGACAAAAGGAAATGTGCTATGGCCATGATCGATGTTTACTTTTTGAAGAAGAAAACATAAAATATCTATCTATTTTAGGGACATTTTCAAATAGCTATAATTAAGTCTCTAGAAACACTTAATTGTGAAAAACCAACAAGAGAATTTTCTAAACTTAATTACCTTTTATATGACCTCTTGTATGTACAAATTGAAACTTGAACATAATGAAACGCTTGCAAACAGTAAGTTCCAGTATTTATTTTCTTCATTTCATTAACTTTGTTCATTTATTGCCAGTAGATGACTTACTAATTGTGATTTATTATTATACAGGTTGTTTCCAGATGGGAGAAGTTTCTCAGTAAAGTTAAACACCAAGGCGGAAGTAAGGATG
Source organism: Ophiura sarsii (assembly GCA_035610835.1). NCBI lineage: Eukaryota > Metazoa > Echinodermata > Ophiuroidea > Amphilepidida > Ophiuridae > Ophiura > Ophiura sarsii. The sequence goes on along the minus strand of CM069450.1, from coordinate 31,249,319 downwards.
ATACCAGTAAGGCAGGAGACATCAAGACGCACTTCCCATTCCACAAATTCTTTGAAAATGCACCGCAGGTAAGACTGGATGGATGGAGATAAAAAATTGTTGTGTTAGTGAATACCAGCCCTTTTATGGCTAAAGAATGTATCTTATATGTAGTTTCCTAACAGTATACTTCCTTTTAACATGATCAAAGTTCGCTTTTTTCTTCAGAAAACATGTAGTGGTAAAAGGCAGTATATCACTTTTATTGTCTTTACAAGTTGCAACTCTTTCCTAAGTGAGGACTATTGAACCAAGTTAATACAATCCATGTTAAAAGGAATTATATCGTTAGGAAAGTACATCTAAGACACATCCTTTTGCCATAAAAGGGCTGATACACCCTATCTTGGTAACTGATTCACACCTCAATTCCTCACTGGTTCGCAACCTATTCAGTTTATATAGAGATTTTAAAGCACAAAGCAAGCTAGTCTTTCTGTAGGTTTTTTTTTTGGAGGGGGGAGGACTGACTTTACTTATATTCTGTGAATTTGATTTTGGGGGTTGTTTGTTGAATGTTTTAAAAAATTGAAATTTATTTAAAATCTTTGTGAATTTTATATAATCTTTGTATTTATTTTCATATTTTTTGAGAACTTTTTTGAAAAATATTGTTTAACTATTTTAGTGAAAATCTTTGAAAACATTTCAAAATTGTTTAGATATCAGCGTTTACCCAAATTGAACATGGTTTGTTCAAATCAATAAGCTATTGTTTTATTATTCCCTGATTATCCAAACATACAATCAAATTTGCCTATTATTTACACCCCCCCCCCCCCCCCCCCCCCCCCCCCCGCCCTCCCCGATATGAATCTTTCAGCCCAACTTCAAAGGCGTGTCTTACGAGTATGACATGGACCAAGCGGAAGGATGCCACCGACATATCAAGAAGATGCTTATAGGGTGTGTCTTATTTGAAACATGATTATTTTGGCCATGAAAAATATAAAAACTGTTCGTGAAATACTAATAATCATGTTCATCAATCTTTAATGTGCCATAAGAATGTTTTCTATCCATTTTGGAGCTTCCGTTTTCAAATTATGACGTGAGATGTATTTTAATTGATTTTCTAACTCATGGAACACTTTTTTGACATACCCTGTAAAATCAAATGTGCCTATTTCTTACATTTTATTTTTCCCGATACGAAACATTCAGCCCGTCTTCAAAGGCGTCTCTTACGATTATGACATGGACCAAGCGGAGGGATGCTATCGCCATATCAAGAAGATGTTCCAACAACTGGAGGAGTTCCGGGCATTTGAGTTACTACGCAGCGGACGTGATCGATCCAAATATCTGCTCATCAAGGAAGCTAAGATCATCGCCATGACCTGCACGCACGCTGCCCTCAAAAGACGAGATTTGGTAGATGTCACTTTTCAGGTGAGGATAGAAATAGGGAACACTTAAATGGTGTGACGCTTTTTTGTTGTTGCTTTTTTGTTGTTATTTTTTTGCATTTACAGAATCGGCAAACATGTGGTTTTGGGGGGGGGGAATCTTAAAACGCATTCTCCAGATGAGCCCCTATAAAAGTTTGATGCCGTACCCAAACGCTAGGGCCGTCTGCCTAAGCTCGTGTAAAAAGTTCAGGAAATGAATCAATCACCAACTTGCATCCCTGTAGAAAATCAGTTGTGTATAATCAAACATGTACAATCTCATATTTCCAACAAAATTTCTTAGATTATTGACAAAACTTGGTTGAAATAATTGTCGGGGAAAGGTCCTTATGTGAAATAAATGGACAATTTAGATTGGTTTGTGCCACAAGAAATGCTTACTTACTTGCTTAACTCGGGTGTTGTTTCTGATCTACGATGGCGCTCCACACTTTTCGGTCTTTCATCGCTGTCTTGATGTTACAGGTTTCCAACCCATGGTCTTGCTTGAGAAAGTTGATCAACATCAGGGCAGGAATCCAGTGCACCAGTTTGGATACTGGCTCCTCACTTCCAGCAAACCTTGTTCGTCAAGGAATAGCAGTATGAAATCTGATATAATGACCTTTACTTTGTCCTGATTTATTTTGGCAGTATGACAACATATTGATGGAGGAATCCGCCCAGATATTGGAGATTGAGACATTTATTCCTCTGCTGTTGCAGGTAAGGTGGATAACCCAATTTCAACCCAATTTGTTCACATCATATTTACTTTTCTACACGAAGGCCCATCATAAACACTGTCATTTTCATTTAAATTGCTCTCCAAGTGTTTTTATGTGTCTCCCCAAGAGCATGCTGTCACATTGATATGAATGACATAATCGACCGAGCTCTTATGTGGGCATGAAATTACTGTCCGGGCGAGCTCTGTTAGCTCAATCGGTAGGAGTGTGTATGTGGCGTGCGGAAGGTCTGCGGATCGAATCCGTGTCGGACCGCGGTGGTTTGTTTGTTCAAAATCCCTCAATTTGTCCCCCTCCCCCGATCCACACCAACATATATCCACTTGTTCCATTAACCCCCTAAATACTAAAAATGACTACAAAAGGTCCTCTCACCAAGCGCATGCTTTCACATTGATTTGAGTGACGTCATCGGCCGAGCTCATATGTGGGCACCAAAATCTCTCCACCAGGGTTAAGGTTAAGCTATATAAAATATTACTTTTCTCTCCAAAAGGTAGGTTCATCAATATACCTCAAGTTTAATGTCTTCCAAGTATCTATAATTGTTATGCTTTTGTTTAAATTTCTTAGAATCCAGAGGATGGGTTCAATCGTCTCAAGCGCTGGATCATGATAGGCGACCACCACCAGCTGCCACCAGTTATCAAGAACATGGCCTTCCAGAAGTTCTCCAACATGGAACAGAGTCTCTTTACCCGGTTTGTGCGCCTTGGCGTGCCCACTGTAGACCTGGATGCTCAGGGCAGAGCAAGATCAAGGTGGGTGAATAGACACATAAAGTGTTAATGAGTTTAAATTGTGTGGGCAGGGTTGCAGCAGGGGTGTGCAACTCAAATTGCCGATCGGAAGCTACTTCATCCGGGAACTTAAACTCATGTGTGATCATATCTTGATGGCGTTGTAGCGCTGTCTGTCGTCTGCTTAGTTATAGACTTGCATCAAGTCTGTCAGACACAACAGCAATGGTGTATATTTAAAGTGAGGTGACAAGCTAAGCTAAAAAGAAATAAAGAAAAGAATCAAATGTGATTTAATCATATTCAGGGTGGTAAAAACCATGCAACACATACGTTTTTTATGATAATTTTCAAAACCGCACAATTTGTCATGATTTTGTCTAACAATTCTGTGTAAATGTCAATTCAGTCTATTCCTAAGCAGACAACAAACAGCGCCATCAAGATATCATCACAATAAAGTTGTGGCCATACAAGGACATGGGTTAAAAAGCAGTTGACCACGATTGATTACACTGTATGCCCTTCTCTTGTTACATGTCTCATTTTCTCTTGCCTACAGCCAACTAAACAGAGAACCAATCCAGGGTTATATTTCCTTTAAGGGGGCTGTGGACCCTCAGCATAGCCTCCGTAAAACTGCTGTAACGTCTTAATTATTCATTTAATCTATATAAAAGTATTATTTTTTTTTGCAGAAAAGGGTTCAATGAATCCAACCATGATCATAAAAATTATAAAAAACATGTTTTTGACCCATTTTAGGTTCTGTAAATTTTGTCATACTAGTTTTATTATAATCCTAATACAATTCCCTAGAAAGCTTTTTTTTAGTATCGTATTTATTTTTTGAACACATTTGCGTGAAGATACCTCCAAAATCATAAAAATCACATTTTTGGCACTTTTTGGTCTCCAAAATGGTCAATTTCATGATCATGGTTGGATTCATTGAACCCTTTTCTTCCAAAAAAAAGAAAAAATTATAAAGATTAAATTAATAATGAAGAAGTTACTACAGTTTTACGGAGGCTATACATGAGGGTCCACACCCCGCTTAATGGTGTTGTAAAATTTTCTATTGAACAAGGGGTGTAACAAATTCTTTGACGACAGGAACATAGCGGCCAGAGATAGACAACAAAATTATTCCAAACTTACCCATTCTCTTCCCGACCTTAATCCCTTTCACTGTTTTTTTCTGTATTTCTCTGTACCAACTATTATTCATCGCCGCCAGTCCAAGGAATCTTCTTGACTCCATAAGTCTGTTCTCCATATGTCTGTTAAATTCAAACAAATAAAAGCTCTTCTCATTATGTGAATAACTCGTAGTTCGCATCATTAGAGGATAATCTCGCAACGTAGGCAGTTGGTGCCCTACTGTCAGTAGCAGTGACATGACAAGGTCATGTAGACTCTTCAAAAAGGCACTGAATAGATTCAAAACATTAATTTGGAGAGTATCTTTCTGGGTTAGCTTTATCAAATATTCATGGCGTGAAAAATGGGGTCCTCAAGAACCTGGAGGTTCCAGGGAGATTTTGCTTTGAATTTCTAGCTTTGGATGAATGGAAATATTCTCCTTAAAAGGGACAATTTTAAAGTTACATACTCGAAAGAGAAATTTACATTTTTTCTGGCCTTTCAAATATTAAAAATGTACACATTTTGTTATCTTGATGTTTAGTATCGCCAGCCTCTACAATTGGCGCTACAAGAAGCTGGCCAATCTGCCTCACGTGAAGCTCATGCCAGAGTTCCGCAAGGCTAATCCAGGGTTTCATTATGACTTCCAACTGGTCAATGTGGACGGCGGCAGTGGTGAATCAGAACCTACGGCATACTTCTATCAGGTAATACAAATAGTCAGACAATTCCTTGATACCATAACCCTAACCCTGCTCAGAACCTATGGCATACTTCTATCAGGTAATACAGATAGTCAGACAATTCCTTGATACCATAACCCTAACCCTGCTCAGAACCTACGGCATACTTCTATCAGGTAATACAGATAGTCAGACAATTCCTGGATACCATAACCCTAACCCTGCTCAGAACCTACGGCATACTTCTATCAGGTAATACAGATAGTCAGACAATTCCTTGATACCATAACCCTAACCCTGCTCAGAACCTACGGCATACTTCTATCAGGTAATACAGATAGTCAGACAATTCCTGGATACCATAACCCTAACCCTGCTCAGAACCTATGGCATACTTCTATCAGGTAATACAGATAGTCAGACAATTCCTTGATACCATTACCCTAACCCTGCTCAGAACCTACGGCATACTTCTATCAGGTAATACAGATAGTCAGACAATTCCTTGATACCATAACCCTAACCCTGCTCAGAACCTACGGCATACTTCTATCAGGTAATACAGATAGTCAGACAATTCCTGGATACCATAAACTTAACCCTGCTCAGAACCTACGGCATACTTCTATCAGGTAATACAGATAGTCAGACAATTCCTTGATATCATAACCCTAACCCTGCTCAGAACCTACGGCATACTTCTATCAGGTAATACAGATAGTCAGACAATTCCTGGATACCATAACCCTAACCCTGCTCAGAACCTACGGCATACTTCTATCAGGTAATACAGATAGTCAGACAATTCCTGGATACCATAACCCTAACCCTGCTCAGAACCTACGGCATACTTCTATCAGTAATACAGATAGTCAGACAATTCCTTGATACCATAACCCTAACCCTGCTCAGAACCTACGGCATACTTCTATCAGGTAATACAGATAGTCAGACAATTCCTGGATACCATAAACTTAACCCTGCTCAGAACCTACGGCATACTTCTATCAGGTAATACAGATAGTCAGACAATTCCTTGATATCATAACCCTAACCCTGCTCAGAACCTACGGCATACTTCTATCAGGTAATACAGATAGTCAGACAATTCCTGGATACCATAACCCTAACCCTGCTCAGAACCTACGGCATACTTCTATCAGGTAATACAGATAGTCAGACAATTCCTGGATACCATAACCCTAACCCTGCTCAGAACCTACGGCATACTTCTATCAGGTAATACAGATAGTCAGACAATTCCTTGATACCATAACCCTAACCCTGCTCAGAACCTACGGCATACTTCTATCAGGTAATACAGATAGTCAGACAATTCCTGGATACCATAAACTTAACCCTGCTCAGAACCTACGGCATACTTCTATCAGGTAATACAGATAGTCAGACAATTCCTTGATATCATAACCCTAACCCTGCTCAGAACCTACGGCATACTTCTATCAGGTAATACAGATAGTCAGACAATTCCTGGATACCATAACCCTAACCCTGCTCAGAACCTACGGCATACTTCTATCAGGTAATACAGATAGTCAGACAATTCCTGGATACCATAACCCTAACCCTGCTCAGAACCTACGGCATACTTCTATCAGGTAATACAGATAGTCAGACAATTCCTTGATACCATAACCCTAACCCTGCTCAGAACCTACGGCATACTTCTATCAGGTAATACAGATAGTCAGACAATTCCTGGATACCATAAACTTAACCCTGCTCAGAACCTACGGCATACTTCTATCAGGTAATACAGATAGTCAGACAATTCCTTGATATCATAACCCTAACCCTGCTCAGAACCTACGGCATACTTCTATCAGGTAATACAGATAGTCAGACAATTCCTGGATACCATAACCCTAACCCTGCTCAGAACCTACGGCATACTTCTATCAGGTAATACAGATAGTCAGACAATTCCTTGATACCATAACCCTAACCCTGCTCAGAACCTACGGCATACTTCTATCAGGTAATACAGATAGTCAGACAATTCCTGGATACCATAAACTTAACCCTGCTCAGAACCTACGGCATACTTCTATCAGGTAATACAGATAGTCAGACAATTCCTTGATATCATAACCCTAACCCTGCTCAGAACCTACGGCATACTTCTATCAGGTAATACAGATAGTCAGACAATTCCTGGATACCATAACCCTAACCCTGCTCAGAACCTACGGCATACTTCTATCAGGTAATACAGATAGTCAGACAATTCCTGGATACCATAACCCTAACCCTGCTCAGAATCTACGGCATACTTCTATCAGGTAATACAGATAGTCAAACAATTCCTGGATACCATAACCCTAACCATGCTAAATCCAACAAAATCCAACAGAAGCACCGTGCCAGTGGACGCCCAGTCCCATCTCATTGCGCAATCACGCAAATGTATATATGGACGCCAAAAAGTTAATTTTGGTAACGCGACCCCCGTACCGAGATGCACGATCACCTGAACTCTGGCCGCCGTGGCTCGGGTTTGATTCCCGGGGCGGCACACACCATTTTTTCTGTCCTTATTTGTCCTGTGTTCCCTCCCTAGCGTTATAGCTACAAACCCTATGATGGGTTATGGTTAAAGCTATTGTAATAAACATTTTCAAAGAGTGCCTCTATTTTGCCAAATTCACCACTATTCTGTGCTCAAAAGAACAACTCTGTCATCTGTTCATCGTAGTGTTACATTGGCAATTACAGTGTAGAGTGATGCACTTTTCACTTTTTGAGCACAAAATATTGATGATTTTGGCACATTTTGATTGAGACCTCACTATATGCTCAAGCAAATGGCTGAGAACTAGACTAGAACAACTGATTGCTACAAATTGGGTATCATTGTAAAATGAACAGCTTTCCATTGATATGTTACACAATATGAATGAATATATCTAGAAATACACGAATAGTTGACGATTGGAAAAAAGAATTAAGATTTTTTTTAAAGCAGTTTATAAGAAATTGTGTGTCAATAGATCATGGCAACTTCAAATAGCTTTTAGTAGGAAGAATTAGCATGTCTTCTCCTAGGTCAATTTTTTTTCTCTTCCATCATGGCATTTTGAACATCCCCTAATTCGAACCATTTTTGATATTAATATTTGTAGAACCATTCCGAGGCCGAGTATGTAGTGGCACTGTTTGTTTACATGAGACGTGTCGGTATCCCGGCAGATAGCATAAGCATACTGACAACCTATAATGGACAGAAACACCTCATCAGAGATGTCATCAATAGAAGATGTTCAGAGAATTCATTGATTGGTAGACCTAACAAGGTGGGTACAGTGTTGCCAACTAAGTGACATTTTGGCTGTTGACCCACGACCAAAAGTAGCCCAATTTTGTATGAGCTCAAAAAGAAAGTCTGTCTCACATACATTTGGGAAAATAGCTATGCGATATGCGTTTTTTGTTTGTTATTTTAGAAAAAATAGCTATGCTTAATGCAGAAATTTTATTGTTTTTTGGCCCAATTTTTATTGGTCCTTTCGGAACCAATATTTTTCTATTTTTTTCAGACAACTAAAAAAAAGAAAAGCTCAAAATTGGGCTCATTGTGTAGGGTTATGCGGCAAAAGTGACTCCACATATTTATAAGTGCAGGGTATTTGAGACAGATTTTATTTTTCTTGGCCTAAGTATTCCATTTTTTTGCCAAGCCCAACACAAAGTTTCTTGGCTCGGCATAAAAGTGAAAAGTAGCTTGATTCCATTAGTACATTGGTAAACAAGAATGTTGGCAGCACTTTGAAAAAAGTACTAATAGTAGGATAGATGAAAAGTGTTACTAAACCTATGATTTAGTAGCCCGATGTTGCTTTAGGAAAGTGCTGTAGGAATACAGGTTTAATGGCAAGTTTTTATTTAAGGGGTAAAGCAAAATGTCAAAGTAAAAAAATATCTCTTTGAAGTAAATGTAACACAAATCTGTGTGTATATTGAATTGACAGGTGACGACTGTAGATCGTTTCCAGGGACAACAGAATGACTATATCCTCTTGTCACTTGTGCGTACGAGGGCTGTAGGTCATCTCAGGTAAGGAGTAACATTTATCCTGTTTCAATTTATCCTGGAAGAGTAGCAACAGTCTGCCTTTTCATCTGGAACTGATTTACAATCATTGAACATAAAAAAAGCTCAAAGATTGTAAATCAGTTTAACATCATACTTGGGCAACAAAAAAACCCTGTTCTATGGACCCAACTGACACATTTTTTAACCATTTTTTTATTTTTCTTAAAAGAATTGTTGGTATTATATTTTTTAAATTTTGCTAAAATTGTTGAAGAGAAAAACAATGACCGACCGAGCATCGCGACCGAACCTACCTGAGAGGTCCGTTTTCCCATAGAACAGGGGGTGCACAATCTAGAGAATGCTGGAGCCTTCAACTCATTCTGAGAGGGATTGTATCATCGGTTGTGGTCTTATCAGTTGCCACCTTTGTATAAACTATTTTAGTCTTTTATTTCCCTAAAAAGTGTGTTTAGACTCTTCTTCCTCCTCCTGCATCTCCCTCTCATTCGTAGTACCATCCAGTTCCAAAGTGAAAATGTTTTGATTCTTCACAGTTACCTCTAAACATCTGATATGCAGTCATTATCTTCTAATTAGTTTTGTTATTTATGAAATCGTAATAATGTGTATCGCTCGTTTTTTACATTACTGTTAACAGGGACGTGAGAAGATTGGTAGTGGCCATGTCTCGTGCTAGACTAGGACTGTACGTGTTTGCGAAGGCGTCACTGTTCCAGAACTGTTACGAACTCACTCCCACCTTCAACATCGTAAGTAGAGATTGATGTCATTGTGTTATTTTATTCAATTCAATGTACAGGGTGAGTCAAAAAAAAGTTTACCCTAATTGAAAAAATCAAAAAAATATTTCTGACCACAAAATCAAGGCAAACAAAACTTTAAATGATTGCACCATTTCTTTGCTATCATCTGGAAAAAAATCGCGCTATTTGATGATACCGTTAAGTAAATATGACTATTTCTGTACAGGAGCTGTTTTCCAAAAACACGGTTTTTAATTTCAAGCTTTACGAGCTTAATAATGTTTACTAGGATTATGATGTAAAGCATTACACATCTTGTTTATTAAAAGAATTAAGTAGACAATAGACTTGTTCAAAATTGTCTCCTAATAGATTAAAACATGAAATATGGATTAAATCGTGTTCGGACGTTAAATTTGTCACTTTCATTCAAAACAGCGTAAAATAAGTTTCCCTCAACCAATCTAAACCAAATAAAATTCATATTAAAGCTAATTAATTTTCTTTATACCGTAGTAAATTGTTTGGAAAACAAACGAATATTTTTTTCTAAAAAAGAAAATCGCTGAAGTTGACTAAACTTTTTTTTGACTCACCCTGTATGATTTGATTTGTCATAGAACAATGCTGGTTTTCCATTTCTATCTCTCCACATTCTAGCAATGAAACATAATTTAACGCCTTCCTTTAACAGGGTGTATCAGAATGAACTATACCAAGGCAATATGATTTATTACGGTATGAATTCGATCGATATTGTTCAAACCGTTTTCACATATATCTTGCGCAAACGCCCAGCTTTCATAAGAATTTTAGATTTTGAAAATCGGACATTTCTGATTGAAAATACAGACTTTCTGGTTAAGATGGCAGATTTCAATTTTGGTTGAAATGATCAATTTAAATAATAAAAGTAGTTGATATAAAATATGCGTGAGAAGAAACCATGCATTAAAAATATATCAGATTTGCCGATGGCTTTTCCAGGTCTGTGAATTCTTTGAGCTAACAAATGAAAACATGTTTTTCACCAATTTTTGATTAAGTCTTGCGACACGAGAACAAAAGATATATTTTAATAAAAATGAAATATAAATAATGTAGGAAACATGTTCACCTTTATATTGCAGGTGTTTAAATTTAAAACAATAATCATTTTGTATTTTTTATGTATTTTAGAAACACGGTATAGTTCATTCTGATACATCCTGTATTATAGTGCACAGACTTTTTTCAGACAATCAGCCGATGTTAAGTCTTCAGCAATGTGATACGGCTCATTTTGCAGAGTTTCTCTTCTAGGTCTTCCTTATGTCTACTTTGTCTTTATATCTCAGTAGTTTCACTACAGTTTCAGCAGTTACCAAATTGGCAAAGCCTCCTCACAACAGCGAATGAATACAGAAGGACACGGGTGCACATGAAGGCAACAACCGTGTGCATCATTTGCGTGACATGTGCGTGTGACCAAAACCGCATGCATATGGCCATAATCTCGCGCGTACACTTGGATTACGTTTGTGCACGGAGAGATAAAAAACGATTTGTGCTTGGAGTGCGAAAAGCGCAAAAATTAATGTAGGGCAAAAATGTCCATGTTACAGTAGTCCAAAGCACCCAAGGTGGTACTAATTTGATGAAAATAAACCTATTCTTGGAGAATTGCAGCGATATGTGTTCCTCCATTCGCATGGAGTAGAAATCATTGCCTGGATTGTAGAGATGTCTATACACATTACGGTAGTACTTCTGTTTATCACCTCAAATCGATAACTACAATAAGGCCAAAAAGTTGTGTTGTCCTCAAGTGATAAAAATTGAAAATCGGGTCGGTTGGTCATTTTTTTAAAAAAAAATTCTTGGCTGAAAAATAACTGTTTTTTGGTGAGACAAAATTGGTATAGGCCCTAAATCAATTTTAACTAATGTTTCTAGTGTGATAATAGTCTAAAAACATTTATTTAAGCTTACTTGTTCATTTCAAGCAAGAAATAGTAATATGTAGACACTTAAAGATCAAATTTATATATTAAAAAAAATATTTAAAAAATGTTTAAAAAAACTGTTAAAAAAAAAAATCCGACCCTAGTTTATAATTATAGGGTCGATCGTTGAGGGCAACACAACTTTTTTTGGGGGGCCTAATACCAAGCCGTTGTATAATGTTGTTGATTGTCAAGAATGCACTATTTATGATGAGACTCAATCTGGGATATTCTGTTCTCATCCAATTGAAATAATGCAACCTTACCTGATAGACTTGATTTGACACATGCATATTTATTTTGTCTTTGTTGATATAGTTGATGGAACGCCCTATGAAACTGTACTTGGCTCCAGAAGAAAGCTATCCAGCTACGAGAAAGGTATGTCAATTGGTAAAATGGAATAAGCCAGAGATGCCACTTTTCAGAAAATTTCCTGATTTCAGGAAATTTTGTTCAGATTTTGTTGGTTTCAGGAAAGGTTGTCTATACAAAAGTATAGTAAATGTCTGTACAATGTATAGGGAAATAGAAATTTTCATGCTTTTCAGAACATTTTAGGGACATTTTTTAAAAGGCTGTTAATAAGTCTAGAAACACTTAATTGGGACAAACTCACAAGAGAATTTTCTCAAATTAATTACCTTTTATATGATTTTTTGTACAAATTGAACATGTAGGTTTTTTTTGTAGAAATTCACCTAATTTGGCAAAATAGTGTTTCTAGAAAAAAGTGAAAAAATACTAACATGCCCAGGGAAAATACTATCCTTTACCACTCAATTGTGGGGAAAATATTTGTGTAATACCTTGATGTTTTAGCATACATTGATTTAGAGAAGAGAAAAAAATATTTACAAAACTATGTGTTTTCTGAAATCCGGCAATATTTGGGCATTTGGCAATGCCTCCTGAAGTAAGTCAATGGTTTTTCAAATAACAAAAAATGTGTAAATAACAAACACCGTTTTGGAGAAAAAAATTCATACTTGGCATATCTTCTTTTCTTCTCGATATACACATCCTCTGCTATTTTGAAGCAAATCAGAGCCGAATTAACCACCTTAATGTAAGCAATGTTTTATATACAAATACAAAACAATATGACTACTACTTCAAAGGTTCATACACCCATAGATATTGTTTTAAATCTTTGATCATCTTTTATCTGGTTTCATCTTTTACTATTTAGATTGATGAGCCCCCAAGTGGAGACCCACTCATCATTGAGAATTTGTCGCACATGAACCAGTTTGCTTATACTGCAATGTAAACTTGAGGTAAGTCAAATATGTTGATGATGTTATAATCCAAAAAGAAATGTTTGTCTCTTCTCCTAGGCCTAGTATGGAAATGCTATAGTTTTGATATTTTGATTGATTTACCACATTTTCAACTCAAAACGACAGTTTTTTCCACTTATGGGATTTATGAAATGAAATATGTATATGAAAGAGGAAACTATGTATATTTAAAATCCGTCCGCGACAGTAGGTTTGATTGTCACACGTTCCAGTGGGATGGCCCGGAGTGTTGTTTTGGCTAAAAGTGGTAGTTGATTTCTCGTGTTAAGTGGAGGGTCATGTACTGTGTGGAGCAGATGTCCGCTAGTTGTTCATATGATAAATATGGGCTTTCTACTGATACTAAAATTTCAATTTTGATTGAGGAAAATAAGTGAGTTTGATCAGGACACATACTTTCTGTTTTTGTTTTATTCAGAACATTATACATTGTTTCGTCTTTTTCCCTTTGCAGGAGCTGCTTGGATGTCCCGAGCAAGAGTCTGCCTGACAGAGAGCTTGTACAACATTGACGGCATCAGTACATGTCTCTTCTCCCGTAGAGGCCATCCGGTTTCAGTGGTGTGTCCAAAGAGGGCGTCGAGGCCTACCGTTGACTATCATTCAGGGGATTTAAACTATGTAGCCAATTCAAGGCATCAGTCGAGTCGAGGGAATTGAAACCAAATTAGTATAAAAATAGCAAATTTCCGCGGGTTACACACGCATCAGGAATATAATTTTAGAAAGCTCATTTCAAACCCAACTATACCTTGATTATGGCCAGATTTGTTTTAATATTTGTAAAACGTCATGTGTGCACATGCTTATAGGAACAGATAACCGGGCAAAATGGTGTGAAGTCATTTGGGGAATGGATAGAGAGCCTCCCCCCCCTCCCCCCCCCCCCCCCTGATGCGACTGGTCACAATAATATCGATTAACATTTATGTCATTTTTTCCAAGTGGTATGATAAAACTGCATATTACTTTTGTCCTTTTAAGTACCCAGATCAGTACAATATTTTGATAATTTTTTACTCACCCTGTATGCCGAACACACTCACATGGTCACCTTATTTTGAGTGTGTTTCTACTGGGCAACTTAACCGTATTTAACGGTACCAACTGGCCTTTTTGCCCAGTAGAAACAGTCAAATAACATTAATTAAGTTTTCTAACGGCAAAAACCGGCAAAAAGCATGTTTGGTAACAGTAATTACGGCTAAGGCCAAACAAAGAAGAAGGTCTGTCTCAGAAAAAATTGTGCAAAAAAGCTAAGTGCTGTGCGATCTTTTTTTTTTGCTTATCCAAGCTTACGGAGAACTTTTTAAAACTTTTTTTAAAAAAATTTAAAAAAAAAATTAAAAAATCAACAACAAAAATTCAGCCCCCAGCGCATAGACCTACGCGCCGTAGCTCATTTCACATACCAATGCGAGCAAGCTTCTGAGACGGACCTTCTTCTTTGTTTGGCCTAACTTGCCCAGTGGAAACAGCAACCTGATAAATCTTAACGCTAAGTTCTCATGACCAAGAAGTGTGTACTTTTTAAAATGTTTAAATGTAAAGAAAACTGGTCTGACCTCTCCACATGTCATCATCGTCGTATTCAAACGCGATGTGAGACGTATTTCCTGAACTTGAATTCAACTTAATTCAAGTATATTTTGTTTAAATGTATTTTTACATCGTCAGGTTGATTGGTGTGGCACGCTTGATTCCTTCAAAAAAAATTCATCAAATCAGGGCTTTTTTTCAATAAAGTCCCCTTCCAACAATGTATGCATGGATGTATGCACCTGCCTTTGTGTATGCATAGCCTTTCATCAATACGTTGGGGGGTGTGTGTGGGTGTAAGCACCCTAAAAAAAGGGGGTGAGCGCCCTCTATAAAAATAGTTTAATGCGCCCTCTATAAAAATAGTCTAATACAATGCCTTTCCGCAAAAAAAACTTTGTGTTATGTTTGTGTTGTTAAATAACGGAATATTTATCCCGGAAAAAATTGCGCTTGCTGATTGGTTGATGATGATGTCATTATTTATCGAGAGACGTCCTCGATATCAAGTGCTATCTTTTAAACGTTGTTGTCAATAGGATTAGGCAGGGCTAAGCGTGTGTAAGGATGACATCATTGTTTGATCGACACATAATGCTTACGCAGTAGAATAGCTATATGCGCAAAGACGCCTCGCCTCTCTTGGCGCTTGACAGGTAATTTTGCGAGGTGTCTTTGACAAAGACTAGAGTGTATGCACGGCATGGATTATGCTGGTTCCCTGCACCTGGATCCCCGCACGCCAACTTATCCATAGGTGCAGGTACGGGCAAATACATTGCCGGCCGTAACTGTAAGTTCAACACATTGCACTGTCGCTCTGTCATGGCATAAGGTAAATAACGATCACCACACTGTAGCTGAGATACCGCATCGAACGCTGAATGCATTGTCGCGCTGCCATAGCTACGGCGCGATGGGGAGCGCGATATGACATGCGTACATGTGCGTATGAAGTCCGGCGCTGTGGTTAGCGCAGATACACGTGTAGTTTGTGCCAATCAGCAAATTTGTTATCATTCTAAGCGTGACGCTGGCTTGATCAAATTTATTTGTGGATCTATTTTGTGTCAATCATGAATATGCATGACTTTTATGCCAGCAAATCAGATTTGAGTGGAAATTTGAGCGTACCTGCATCTATGGATAAGTTGTGTGGAGCCCATTGATGCAGGGAACCAGCATAGGCATGGATGGGCAAGTAAACTTACCGGTATCACTTACCGGTAAGTTTTCGGGAGTAGAAACAGGGTGATTAAAATAATTAACGGTAAATACTGTTATTTTCAAATAGCGTTAACTTTTCAGTGCCTCAATAGAAACACGCTCTTTGATCAGTGTGATCAATTTATTTATTTTCATCAAAGCAGTCGGTTCAGATATTAATGTTTATATTGCATGGCTCATTTAAGTTGACACAAGAATATAGTGCACTCGATATAAAAATAGTTTACTTGTCTTTGACTTGTGCATTATTATTATTAATTTTTGTGCTCATACAATGTGTATTTGAAATGACAGGTTAGTATCCAACATGAAATATTTTGATTTTGTTTATGACCATAATTTGTGATATAAGAATATGTGAATTCCGAGAATTTGTCTCTCCATACAGCCAATAATATACAAACAAATGTGCTTGGAAAAGGTCTTGATGTTTGGAACAACTGTTTTTTAATGGAAGATTGCCACTTGTTTTAGGAATGCAGACGGGAACTCTACACAACTTGTGTGTAAACTTGACCATGTTTTTAAGTAATCATAAAGATAAACTGTGAATTGTGAATAGTCTCTTGGAACACAATTTTGATAATAAAAGTCAATCGCAAAGATGACAAATCTGTGTGTTGTACGAGTATGTACAGAGTGGTCAACAAAAAAAAGTTTACACTTTTTAGAGGCAAATCTATCAAAATTGGGGAAACTTGTTTAAATTATTTTAAGATATTCCTAAACTAAAATATCTTGTTGGTATATGGTGAAAACGGCGTTGAAATTAAAGCTCAAATTAAGAAATAGCGTCAATTTAAAGAAAACTTGTCAAATACAAGTTTGTCCACATGTAAGTCAATGGCAGTCATGGATGTTTCCATATAAACTCCTCAAAAAAAGTTTTAAAAGTTTTTTGAGCCACCTATTTCTCATTTATTTGAGACCTGTTTGTATCCTTTTATGCATCAGTGGATTAGCTAATTTCCTCCTCTCTAAAATGACACCACTTTTGTAACAATGGCTTGCTTCATGGCTGAGTACCTCCCCTTTGGTTACAGGTATAATAAGGGCCTACATACTATTGCAGGAAATTGTGAACCCATCAGTACTATTGAGTTGACAATATCCCATAGACTTGTGTAACACGTGGACAAACTGGTTTTTGACCATTATTCTTTAAACCGTCGCCATTTCTTTATGTATGCTTCATTTTCAACTCCGTTTTCACCATACTTTAAAGATAATATTAAAACAATTATTAGATGTCTCTTCCATTTCAAGAAATATGCATCTTAAAAAGTGTAAAGCATTTTTGGACCACAATGTATAGGTAATCGTCGTCAATCAGTGACATAAGTTTGAATTTCTTCACTTATTTATTTATTTATGTATCTATGCTTATTTATTTATACACCAGCAAGGATAAGTTTCTGGCGCCCCTGGCAATACTTTTGGTCAAAAATGTTTGTTTTGTTCATAACTGAAAATAGGGTAGCATGTACAAGAGTAAGATAATTGCCCTTAAGGGCTGTGTCAACCCGGTACTTGTTTCAAAAATTGAATTTCATATTTCTCTATTATTTTATACTTTTATATGTATTCTATCATTACCATCATAAGTTACTAATCGGAAGCGATTATTTCCCGTTCTTTTGGGTGATTTAAAATTGTTGTTTTGGTAAGTGTGAGTCAGGAAAAGGCGCATGGTTATTTGGCGGGAAATTAAGCGGAGTTCCGCGCTTTTCAAATGCTGCGACAGCTGTTCGATCATTGCGTTGCGCGCTAAATCTTCCTGTGCGTAATACAAGACGCGCTGCTTAATATCCGCGACAAAGACGCGAAAAACAAAAGAGCGCAAAACAATGCCTAAAAATGTAAACAAAGGCCAATCTTACGATTATTTAAATTTCAGTTTTTTTCCAATTTCTTCACATTGTGACAATATAAATTGAATGTGATAGTTTATTTTGATTGTTCATAATAGTATACTCGCTTTTTAGGTCTTGCACCCGCGTATTCCGAGAACATTTAACTTTAAATGGTGGAAAATGTCAATATTTTTACTAAATCGATGTTTTCTAGAAGTTCAAATTTGAAGGAATTTTACGAATTTTCAGACAACATAACTAAAAAAATATCAAACTATCAGGTTAGCTTTTACTACCATTGTGTAGAGGACTTTCAGTGCTAGGAGGCAATTTTTTATTTTGTTTTCGATTATGGATTTTAAACTCAAGACATGCATCCATTTCTAGGGAAATGTATGCAAAAAAACACGACTTTTACACTTTTTCGATGTTTTTAGCAATATTTCCAAAACTAAGCCTTATTTTGGAAAAAGAGACAAAAAATTGTCTTGTTTACAAAAATGTATATTAGAAATAATTACCATTTTTTTGACAAATTTGTCTTGTTTACAAAAATGTCTATTAGAAATAATTACCATTTTTTATTTTATAGCTATGCTGTCTGAAAAATTTGGTTCATTTCTCAAAATTTAGTTTATTTGGTATCACATTGATATCACCATCAGATTCCTTATCAAATTTCCTTTCTATAAATGTATACTTTTATGTACTTTTATTCAATATTCTCAAACTTAGAAGCAAAAGTTGATCATCAAAATAATAGGGTTGACTCTTCCCTTAATTGCTGCAGCAATAGGGGTGGAATTGTTCATTGATATGTTTGTATTGAAAGGTTCTAGTATTATACAGTTTTTGGTATGGTAAGGTCTTGAAACAAGACCATTTTTAGAAAATTTCAGTGCATATTTTGTCCAAAATTGCCAAAATTGATTGTTGCCATGGCAACAGGTCATTTTTTTTTAAAGTCACCCTGGTTGTCAGTGCCCACCAATACACAAAGTATTAAAAAAAAAAATTGAAGGGTAGAATCAATCCTAAAAAATTAGGCAAACTGACTCTTATATATTTAAAGTTATTTGCTTGGTATTAAAGGCATATTATGCGATCTTTTCCATGGGACGCTCTCTATAGGTGATATTTTGTATGTCAAATTACATTTATAACCAAGAAAGTAAAATATCCTGTAAGTTACAGAGCAACATGTTTCCTAATTACTTCAAAATCAGATTTTGAAATAAGTTGTCCTGGTACCAGGACAGTTTATTTTCCGAGTGTTTTTTGTTTCCATTTGTAAATAGAATTCCATGGTTTGACACCGTTTTCCCACCCTTTTAATGCTGTTTACAGTGTTTCCGATTACAGTCGCAACTGCTCACACCCCTACAGAATGCTTTATGATTAAAATCAAACAAATATGTTGACAAATTCCTAAAATTGGAAGCAGATTTCCATCATGATTTAGTAATGTGCTGTGACAGTTTTTTAACAGAAAATACAGTCAAAATAGATTTATGAGTTCAGGAAACTGTTTCCTTACAGTACAGCTCGAAATAGAATGGACACTGACATTGCAATGATATTGCACTGACATTATCGGATTTAATCAATTCCAAAGTACACATCCTCAATGATAAATCATCTAATGGTGGGAAACCAACTCCAGTGTAAGTAATTTAAGAAGAATTCTATCATAAAACCGTTTTAGTAGCCTCACACAGACACACGAGTTAACCCTGAATGTTTGCATACAATGCCCATGTCCACCATTGCCTGTCCAGATGTTTAAATTGGCTACTGCCATCTATAGTCATACAGCATCCACTTATTTTAACCAACATTCACAAGAGGGCAGTAGACTAAATTATCAGAGACCAGATTCAGGCCAGTTTCCAGCAGTTTGACTAGGTTTGAATATAGGATACAAGACCTAATTCAAAATGGGCCATCTGCCACTCGCAGCCTAGTCCAATCAGTATAATGACAACATGTGTCAGTACCTGTGATATCATGCACATAAGTCTTCAACCCAAGACCCCAGCTGAAGTGGCTAGTTCAACGCCATATAGATTATAGAGGCGTGGCAAATTGGTTCACTTCTATGTGACGATTAATCTCCTAGTTGCATTTTCCAAGGGAATTTTTTTCAAAGACAAAAATGCGGACAAAAAGAATGGCACCGCCACCGGGGATTGAACCCACAACCTCTCAGTTGCAAGATGAACAATCCACCAGTGCGCCACGGGGCCAACCATACCTAGGCGAGTATATTCGCCCAACTATGTAGCCTGGGGCCATTATTTCATTGAAAAAGTGCCACGCCAGCTGGTACAGACAGACTTTACCGTGGACATTTGTGGCACTGGGGTTGGTTAGGGTTAAAGGGACATTAAGTGGTGTTGACATTTTAAAAATTTTAAAATTTACTTCAGAATTCAAGATGAACATTAAAAATTGCCAATATTGTTGTTTCTACTAACAAAAACACAGCAAAACTTGATCAAAACATCGCTATTCATTGAAAAACGCCTTCTATGCAAATATGGTTCGCGTTATTTATCACACGTACTGCAGAGGGATACTGTCTGATGTAATATGCTGATCGGGCCCGATCAGCATTTTTTTAATCAACGTTTTGTTGTACAAAGAGGGCTGATTTTTCTTAATCCTAATAGGTGTAAGTTCATACATGTAAGTAATACAATTGTATAAATATACTAATCCCAGTTTTTATCATAATTGGGGGCGCAGCTTCCAACACATCTCTTAGTGCCCCTTTAAGCTTACACAGGCCTAGGATAGCCCTTCTAACTGAGGCATATAATACAATCTAAAGACAGCAAAAAAAGTAACTCAGCTGTTGTAAAAGCACCTATAATTTTTAAATTATTACTCATATTCTAAAAATGAAAATACCAGGAGATGGAAAATTTAATTACGGTGATTTTGACACCTTGTTTGTTAAAATTGATCGAGTATTGTTGTCGCGGTATGTGCTTACAGATGAAAAGTGCCCATTTCCATATTGATCTCGCTGATTCAGCGTGAAGATAATAGCGGGAATTTTGATAGTTTGCCCATGGCGATGACCTGTCCTGTCCGTCTTCTCAGACCTGAGCATTCAGAGTTTTAAATTCATCCTTTTTAATTGTAAAGAAGTACGCCTGTCATCCCCATTAAATTTGTCCCGGATTATGCTATCAAGTTTACAGCACAACAAGAACAGCTAATTCTGTCTCCTGGTATTTTCATTTTTAGAATATGAGTAACAATTTTAAATTTATAGGTGCTTTTACAACAGCCGATTTACTTTTTTTGCTGTCTTTAGTTATATACCCCAGCTGAAGTGGCTAGTTCACCTCCATATAGATTATAGAGGCTTTTTGAGTCTTGTCAAATTGGTTCACTTCTACAGGGTGATTCAAAAAGAAGTTGTACAGGAATGAATATTTGTTTAAAAATAGACTAAACAAATTTGACAAATCAATGAGACACGTATTCAAAGAGCAACTTATTCCGTTCATATGACAAAAGAAATCATTGAAATCGATCAATTATATCAGGAGCTATGCCTGTTTTAATAAAAGAACCCCTTTTTTTAGCTGTCCACGAAACGCTTAATTCTCTTGATATCTACCCACTTTAAGTGGGCAGCAAAATGTACACACGGTCATTCATATTCAAATAAGATTAAAGCCCGGGAGTTTCAAACATAGGTGGGAATGGTGTGCCTAAAATAAATGATCAGTGACTACAATAAGACTTTAACCTTCTCTTTTTGACGGATTCTATGATTTTGTATTATGAGGAATAACACAATTACTGATAATGATGAGTTCTAAACATTTTCTTTACTTTGTTCTGTTTTACGTATCAGTGGACAGCTAAAACAATGGACTCTTTTAGTAAAATAGCTATAACTCTGGATAGGAATTATCGATTTCAGTCATTCTTTTTCAGATGATAGGAAGAATATTCTCCTCAAAATATCGCTTGAGTTTTAGGTCAATTTTCTTTTTCTTTCTCAGAAAAAAAGATTCAAATCTGTACAACTTCTTTTTGACTCACCCTGTATGTGACGATTAAGCTTACACAGGCCTAGGATAGCCCTTCTACTGAGGCATCTACCTAATACAATCTAATACCCAGCTGAAGTGGCTAGTTCACCTCCCTATAGATGAGGTGACCGTTGTTTACATCCAATGTTTATCAACAAACGCAACGGTCGAACGGACTGGACTGTCGATACACGCTTGAGGGAACAGCATATGACCACAACACTGTCCGCTATGCCGTATTGCCCTTTATAATGCTTTGGCGCGAGTTTTAAAAGCACGAGTCCTAAACAAAACAGGATGCGTGCGCAAACTGCCGGGCAAAGAACAATGGCAACTAGCCACGTTTTGCCCGGTGTGACGTCACCTGTCACCCCATCTATAGATTATAGAGGCTTTGTGAGTCTTGGCAAATTGGTTCACTTCTATGTTAGTCACATAGAGCTTAAAAGCTTACTCAGGCCTATGGTAGCCCTTCTATTATACAAAAATCAATATATCTAGGGAAAGACAGTTCTATATGGAATGCTAAATTTGGAGCCAGTGGTAGATAGTAAAAACGGGGCGGGTCACTCGCCATGTTGTACGATTGGCTATGCAACCGCGTCAAAGAAACAATTCTAAAAGGTCAATATTTCGCCACATGACGCCATCAATGTTTTTTGACGAGGGATGCTTTTCAGTCGATTCCATTGATGTTCAGGGTTAGTTACTGTATTTATGACTGTTAATATGAAGAAAAAGACATGATTTGGCTTGTTTTATTTGGTCGCATATGCATTAAATGTGTGCAGTGATATGCACACTTCATTCATGATATGTTTTCAGTCTTTCTCATTAAAGGCGTATTATGTTGTCTTTTTTAGGGAGCACCCGCTATTCATGATTTTTTGTAGAAAGTAGATTTTCTTGCAGATTTACATTTCGGATCATAAATCATGAATATATTCCAAGTAACAGAGCGATACGATTCCTAATTACCTCAAAATCATGGTTTTTAGATTGAATTTAGAGTAAAAATAAGTTGTCAGCGCAGACTCCGACAGTTTATTTTCACTCTAAAACCATGATTTTGAAGTACTTAAGAATCGTATCACCCTGTAACTTGGAATGTATGTACGATTTATGATCTGAAATGTAAATCTGCAAGAAAATCTGCTTTCAATTTTTTTCTCGAGGATTGAGGGCATTCCCTGGAAAAGATCACATAATATACCTTTAATTGAGTGTGAGTAACGCCGTTTAGGATAGGGTCTGTGGGTGGGTGTTACACAATTTAGGGGTATCAAAATGGTTATGTTGTTACGCCATTCAGGGTCCATTTCAAAGGTGCTTGGATATAATGAGCAGACACATGTTTAAGTTAAACATTTTTGAGAATTGCATTTAAAAGTCAAACGAGTCGATGTCTTTAGCTTTAAAGCATGTTTTTAAAAATACATACAAGAATAGTTTTTTCTGCTGTAGCCTGTGCATTGTCTGGAAATGAACTGGAAGGATGTGTATTGTAAGACTTGAATTCAAAATTTCAGTTGTGTGTAACAAGAGAAGATACAGGGTACCCAGAAACCATTATGGCCGGTCACATTACCATGTCTGATCAAACGTGCACTCTCATAAGTTTGTACATGGTTCCAATTCCTGGTTGTAAGACTTGAATTCAACACAAATTTTGACAAATTGTTTCAGTTGTGTGTAACAAGAGAAGATACGGGGGAGCTGCCCAGAAACCATTGTGGCCGGTCGCATTACCATGTCTAATCAAACGTGCACTCTCATAAGTTTGTACATGGTTCCAATTCCTGGTTCAGAATAAACTGGGTAAACATGAATCGTTAGTAAAGAAAACACACCATTGCAAAGTCTAGTTCTGCTCTATTCATTTATGTTATTTTTTTCACTAACGATTCATGTCAAGATGTGAAATGTGTATGTGAAATGCAATTTTGAAATGCCCGCTTTGAACCGTTAGGCCTATCATGCATGTATATGCTCCATACAGACATGGATCGATTACCAATCCTTTGTGAGTATTTCTGTAGATGTGGATACATTCAACTATCTGACTCAAATGATGACAATAGCCAGTAGAATAGTATGGCCAGCAAGAAAAATTCCTTCCCACAATGCCGCTTTATGCTTTAACGCTTTTAAATATGTCAAAAGAAGTTGTGTAAGTTAATTAGACATGGTAATTCAATCGAACACAATGGTTTCTGGGGAGATACCGATATCTTCTCTTGTGTGTAACTACATTATAAAACCACAGAGATATTTTTGAAGATAAGGGCCCAGTCACTTTACCCCCAAGCTAATAATTATTGACTTGTTTTGAAGTTCGATATGGAACCAGTTACTTAGCCTATTTAGGACCATGTACTGCAACTGTACTTTCATTCATGTTTCAATCACCTGAGGGATTGGCACTCCCTTCTCCAAAGTCAAGAGTTCATAACCGTAATCAGCTGTTTCCAAGGGCAGACAACGCTGTGGTTAATCAGAACATACCCACAGAACATACCAATGTCTTGAGAAACCTTTGTGGCATCAAACAAGTTTATGCCCGCAATAGCTGTTTATTTGTCTTTTCCTCACCATACTAGATTCGTTTGTATGTTTATTTATTGAATCATCCATGTGGGGGTGTGTTTGGGGTATGTGGGGGTCGAACACACTGGGGTTCTGACAGGCCCATAACTAGGGGCGGAGGGGGCGGGAGGGGACGCCCCCCATCCCCCCAATATGAAGTAAAAATATCTGTTTTTGGTACCAATGTACCTTTTTTTTTTTATTAACGCATCTTATTTGTGTACAAATGTACCTTTTTTGTGTAGCTTATGTACCTTTTTTTGTGAAAACGCCCTACCCCACCCCGATTTCTGAAAACGCCCCATTCCCCTTTGTTTAAAGCATATTTTCGGGCCGGTTTGGACTAAAATATGTCCTAAAAAGTTACTTGCTATGGGCAGGCAGGCGGGTGCTATATCTAGGCCTGCATATACTGGTCACCCTGGAGATCCCCTTTTGCCATTGAAAACAAAGCAAAACATTTTAACAAATCAGTTTGTACGCTCTACTCAACCAATACAGTAGAACGATCCAAGTGATCGCATCAAGTCGTGTTAAGCGACTTTAGTTTAGATTTGCAAAAATCATAAAATTTGCACACATAAAATTGGCAGATTCTCGGACATTACACCTAACAAAATTATGTGAAAATCAGCATTTTGTGTAAAGATGATTAGATGAGCATGTAGAGGAAACCCTTGGGCAAATATTGTAAGTGATGACCCCCTGTCAAGGATTCAGAAAAAGGTCTGTATTTGGCCATTTGCTGCATTAAAAAAAACACTGTGTAATTGTCATTGAATGGCGAATAAAACCTGGGGGTTCTCGGATTTGGTTTGGTCTGGGGTGTGCGGCCCATTTTTAAGGATTTTGCTTCATTGAAGACCAAATTTTCAGGAAAATTGACTCAATTTTCGCAAATCTTCGCGAAAATTGACCAAATTTGCACGAAAATAGACCCATTTGTAAAAAGTGACCCCATTAGAGCGGCACATCCCCGTATACCGCATTAGGTGAGTACCCCCCCCCCCCCCCCCCCCCCCCGGAATATAGACATCATCCTGCACCTTACTCCAGATTTAATGCAGAATTTTCCTCTTTTTTTCCTTCATTTTGTTGTTGTTGAAATCTTCAATCATTTTGCTCTCCATTTCCAGATTTAGGGCTATCTGTGCCTTTCCGAAAAAAAGAGTTGAGAGTCTCTCCCCCACCCCCTGATATATATCCAGAAGGGGTTCTCAACACTGTACTTAAATAACAGATTACTTATCCCAGAAACACATTGTGGTGATGGGTTCAAAGGAAAGGTTGGTTGGTCATTTGACACACAAAAGCAACAACAACATCTGTAGCATTTTTAAATCACAAATGAGTTTGGGGGTGGGGTGGGGGGTGAATTTTTATCTTCAACATATTCATATTTTTCATTATTTTCCAAAATAATTCTGTAGGCAAAGCCTGTAGAACATGGTTTATTTAACGTCTAAGTGTCCAGTAATAGAGTATGTTTTTGGGGATCAAAAGAATTAAAACATTATGAGACACATAGAACTGAAACAAGCTGAAAGGGTGTTCTTAGGTTAGGGTTTATTCGTTGTCCAAGTGACAAATCTATTTTTAACATTTTTAAGATTTAAAAATAGCCAATCTTTCAGTTCTTAGTCTAACAAACACGTGTTGTTCATTACTCATTACTTTTTTTGATAGATCCATTTTCAACCAGCAATGCCAGTCAGTCGGCCAGCCAGCCAGCCAGCCAGCCTCCCGGCCATATGGGTAGCTGCTGAGTTCACAGAATCGCCACTCAAGCTGCGAGTTTACATAGTACTTTGAGGATATCCCCTAAGTTTCCTGCCTATACCATGTGTGGTGGGTTTATATGTGACGTAGTCGGTCGTGTCTACTGTGCAGTCACAGGGTAGATTTCCCTTAAATGGTGAGTGTTGATACCATTAAAACTATTTAGCCAAATTGGGCTATTTTGTGTGAAGAAGTGTGAACCCTTTTGGATATAAGTGAAAATGTTTTATGTTTAACACTAAAGTGCATTTAGGGCGTGTAAAGATGCCTTCCTTCCATTTTAACGGACCCCCGCATTAGGTCTTTGCAGCATATATGTGCAAAAATATTGTCATCCTGCTATGATACTGCCCAACTCACTTTATAGCCAAATTTAGCTCACCAGTTGTTAAAAAGACATTTTGCCCAAGTCACTTTTATGCGTTATGGAACCATCCTGACTGGTGACACTGGTAGAGGTTCGGTTATCCCTTTCCCCTAAAATGGTTGATAAACATGTTTATCTTATGCTTGAAACATGTTTTATTGTGTGTTTCCTTAAAACTAGAATAAAAATGAGTGAGGCAGTTATCGTTGGAGGGTGACTTTAGGACTCTGGGGCACAGGGGGTAGTAACTACTCCCTGGGGCACTGACATTGGGAAGGGGTATAGGTATGTGCCGCCCTGAAGACCCCCTTTTTCACCCTCTTCTGCTCGCTCTTAAGACCCCCCCCCCCCCCTTTTGAGCCTGCATCAGATCTTACGTCCCCCATTTTATTGAAAATTCAGAAAATCATGAACGTTTGCATTCCAAAGCCCAATTATTTTTGAAAAATTGGCATTCTAAAACCTCATTTTTTTTTTAAATTGGCATTCTTTGACTCTACTTTTTGGAGAAAATAAATTCTTAAAAACCTATTTTCTCCTGCTCTTGCTCCAAAGCTCCCCTTTTTAAGACCCTGGATGACTACCCAAGAATAAGTTGAGTGCCCCTCCCCCCTCCCCAGTCTTTACTTTTCAATGTAATCAGTGGTATTATGAAGTCCAAAATGTCAAATCAGCCATTTATAAGTAAAAATACCCCTAGAAGTGGGTCAGGATTTTAAACCTCCAGTGCCACACTCCAATCAACAAATATTTTGAGCCCCACCGCCCCACCGCCCCCCCCCCCCCCCCCCCCCTCAAAAAATAAATATCTGCAGGAAATTGTCCTCACAAATTGGGCTACTTTTTAGGCAATATGGATCAAGTTTAGCAATACTGCCCTCTATTTTCACAAAAACAAAACTCTAGCAAACCACCGCCATCCAATGGCATGACCTGTGTAATGTGAAAGTGATTATATTTTGCACATTTAATTGTTCACAATCTGTCAAATATCAAATAATTTCTTTAGTTACTAAATTTACAATAATCTGTCTGGTCGTCATATATACTATTGTTGCACTAGCTACAAATTTGCTCACATATTTTGATTTTCATGATTTATTCATAGAAACACTCGAAAATATAATGTCGGTAAAAATTCTCCCCTTTCACAGTCACTGAGGCTATTTACTCATACTCACAATAATGCGCTGGTATGGTGCATGCCTCGGTCCGTCAGGTCGGTGAGATAAGAATATAAGAAAACAACTCTACATAGCTGAAACAGTTGAATGGAGTAAGATGTCAGATAACATGAGGATATTATATAAAGTGCGTGGATGCTGAAATGGTGTGAACTTGGACTTGGATTATATAAGGAGTTATGTACTGTGGGCCCTAGAGTGTGGGATTGGAATTTTACGGATAACCAAAAAATCAACAACAGTGGAACATTATTATGATGCCTGATGGGCAGAAATGTTTAGAAATACCTGTGATACTAAAAACCAAGGTACCGGTAAGTAAGTTCATTATTATCTTGTCAGTTCTGAAACTTGAAACCAAAGCTCACTAAGACCAAAACACAACATTGGAATCATAATTTAGCAAACCGTACCGTTCTGTTCCATGGGAGTATTTATATTCATCGTTATTATGTATTTCTAAACCTGAAACTAAAATTAAAACTATGATAGGCCTAAAAGGACTATATCTAGGTTAGTTATGTTTATATATGTTATAGTTTGCTAACAACAATATTAGAATATTATTATGATTCAGAGACCATACTTGGAATTTCTCATTTTTTTGTGACTTTAATAGGGGACTGTCATTTTGTTTGATAGGGGGGTCCCAAATAGCTGGGGTCATAGTCTTTTCACACTGAAAATAGGGGGTCAAGAAAATAGAACCATTGCGTTCAAGAGTGGTCATGTCAACAACAAAAATGTTGAAAAATTTAAAATGTGCGCGTGCATTTTTGGGACTCCCCTATCGAAGAAATTGACCGCCCTATATAAACAAAAGGGTAGGTATATTCATCATTCATACACTTTTTATAGTTACGAACCAATCAGAAAACAGGAAACTAAAATATGCGGAGTGCATTGAAAGTGTGTAATTGCACTTTGCATGCGCGCTGTATATGCGTGCACCACACGCTTTGTCCTAATTCGTTGTTTAAGCAGCATGGCTTTGCCAATTATTACTGCAGGTGATAAAAATCTTGTTAACAAGTTTTTTGAAGATTTAAAGTGTGCACGCAATTGTACATTTTGATTTGTATTGTCATGTATGAAGTAGGTCAATACATGCACATGTTTAGTTTTCTTGAAAAATTCAAAATATCAATGCACTTGCGCAAATGTTGATATACTCACAATAGCACTCCCCTGTGGGGTTGTGCCATTATTCACGCATCAAAATCAGTGCGCGTGTATTTATTTATTTATTTTTAATCTCGAAACAATTACACATACGCATTTATTGATCTATAATAAAATTTATATTGTTCTCTAAAACTGAAACCAAAACTCAGATAAATAGAAATGATTGGCTATGTTATTCAAATAGTCATGAAAATTGACTGAAAACCAAAACCCAACAACATTGGTCTATTATCATGATTCACAGAACATACATTTCAGTATCGTGGGACTTTTCGATTTACAAGGACTTACAAAAACCGATATAACAATAGATGTCCACAATCTGTGAATGTAGGCACGTTTCTCTTTATTTTTAATTGTTCTAAAAGTAAAATCCAGGAACTGAAACCAATTAACCCTGCTATAAAGGCCATGGAAAAAAACTTTGCTCTATTGGCCCACTCAACCCATACTTTTCAAATGCTAGATATTCTTTTTCAAAATGGTAGTGCGCATCTTACTCTCACATTTGTTTTTCTTGACCCCCAAATTGTGAAGCTGGTGCTGCCACTGCTTTTCCCTGTTTATACCCCTCTCCTGAAACAATTTTAAACAATTGTGGTGTTGCCACTACATATGCAAACTACCGTATTTTGTGCATATAGCATCATGATAAATCGGATTATGTAACTGACCAATTGGGGCTTTACAACAAATATTTCAGATGAGTGTATTATTATCATAGATTTTGTATGATCATGAGTGTACAATAAGGTGATAGGAAGTTGGGGGACTTACTATAATTAGGCACGTCAGATAAAAACGTTTGTTTGCTGTATGTAACACTGCTAAAAAGGGTCAGGGTCTGGGGTTAGAGGGCATTTTGAGCCAGTTTACACAAGTTGCAGTCACATGTGTAGGTGGGGGCGATAGGTGCATGGGTGGGGGTGAACGGAGACGACCCCAGAACAGATCAACACAGAGTAAATGAATTGGGGGGTTCTAATTTTTTTTAAATCTGTTGAACACTTTCAAATTTTTCAGAAATTCAAAAGAATAAAACTATTTAGCTGCCTCAAGAAATATCACACGATTAAGAGACCTAAACCTAATTGATTGCTATTTCGACTCATAGACTTTTTTAAACTCTTTTTTTTTCTAGCCCTAATTTCAAAGTTTTGCTCGAAAACCTACCATTATTTACATATTTTGCTGTTTTGACATCATTTGTAGCAATGAGTCACATACTACCATTTCTTTACATTTTACTTATATATAACTTTTATATATAACCAACATGGCCATATCAATATCAAGTTCGCCATCCCATTTTTGTTGTTGTAGATAAGTATATATCGAGGGTTGAGTGCCAGAAGGCCGTAACTCGACTTTTGGGCAAATTGATATTTAGGTACAAAAATAATCCATATAACCTAGATTTTCAGAACCATAAAGAGACAACTCATAAACACTCTGAATTTGACTAAAATCAGAGTTATAAGTTGGGTGCTACAGTTTCAAATATTTGAAAGTCGATTATCTCAAAGTAGCATTTCTTGAGTTGCGGCCTTCTGGCGCTCAACCCGCTATATGTTTATGATAGGGTTTGTTTCTTTTGATCCTTAACCTGTTAGGTCTACAACAATGAATGAATGTTTTGTCAAGGTTGATCACTAATGATAACGATAATAAAACAGTGCTTATACAGCGCTGTTTCATAATAAATGATCACAGCGCTGCTTAACAAAAATATACTGCTGGCTCTTTAAAATGTCTTTTAATTGTTTCGGAAAAGCCCTAAACATTACATACGGCCACTAAAATATCCTCTGGGATTTTATTTAAAATCAGAGAATAGAGAAATAATTGATGAGTATGTGGGAGTATATCAGGGAGTATAAGGCATGTGAACTTACACTTCATCATGACCTTTCAGTGGCAAATGGATTATAATACAAAGTATCATAATTCATAAATCATAAACAACAACCAGGAACCACCACTGGGGCCACATTATCACAGCACACACCTATGCAGGAATGCTGGTTTTAGTTTCAGCCAAATGTTTTTAAAAAAATGTATTCATGATTATTTAAAGATTGGTGTTTCGAATGCTGGCCCAATTTGTAACTTGATGTTTTCGACTCTACATGAAGGGTCATCCTTAAAATAGTTGTATTTCAAAGTTTGAGTTGCATAACTCCAATGGTTCTTATTTTAGAAGCACAATGTGACATGAAATTTGCCCACTGGTTGGGTGGTTAACCCAGTAATTCACTGCATTTTTGGCCTATAACGTCTAAATGAAACATATCTTGCACCAAACATCTTATAGAAATAATGAGAAAAATATGGGGTTTCGTAGTTGATATCACAATATGATGTTGAGCCTTTAACAACAGTAATGAAAGGTTTGGTAGACCTACTTTTTTATTTGTATTTCATGAATTTAATGATTTTTTTTTCGAAGATTTTTTTAGTGGCTTGACATCTAGGGGGCGCCTGAACCTCTTCCTCAAAAAACATTTATCGGACCAAAAAAATGGAAGTTTTCAGATATAAACCTGACATTCAAAATATTGATGTTAAACTCTTGTTGAATATAATATCATTTTTTCTTATAATTATATTTATTAATTTAAAAAGAATTGAACACTTATATTATTTGGGAATATCTTAAATCGAGACAAAGTGATGTTTTGCAATATCACAATCCTTAAAGGTAGATGACCCTGATCACATTTTCGTAACACAGAATTATTTCAAACATACGGAGATTTTTATATCATATGAAAGCTCGTATTTTTCTCATCATCATACTGAAATTTGACGGCCTAAATCGGTATAATTACGGAGAAATCGATGAAATAACGTCGAATTACCGCGAATGGTGGTAACCACCGATATAGTTTGTGTACTACTCAATGGGTACAGTTCACAGCATCTTGTGCGTCTAAAATAAAAACCATTAGAGCTATGCAACTCAAACTTTGGAACACAACTTTTTTAAGGATGACCTTTCATGTAGAATAGAAAACTTCAAGTTGAAAATCGGAACATCTACCTTTAAGTGTTGTGGTATCCAATATTTAAGAAACATTGTCTTCAAAACATGAAATGGTTTTTCAGCTCTAATAAATGTCCCAATAATTATTATTTATGATATATGGTCCGTCTGTGAATTGTCAACATTCAGGTATTTCCCGGTCTCTTAAACCACTAGCTTGTTTGGCTATATGAAACATGTGTGATGGACAACATTGAAGTTGGTGAAAGAGATGGTTTGTTTGTATTCTACCTGGCAACAAGTTCACATAAGGTCACAAAATAGAAACTTGTGGTGGCTTATCACTCTCCTGAAATATTAGAATAGAGTTTTATGAGAGAGTGTTCTCATCATTAGGATGCCAAGCTTATGAAAATATGACAGAAATATTGTTTTGGTTAGTGTAAATCTGGAAAAAGTAGTTTTTAATTTTACATACCTGTCAGGAGAAGAACTTGAAACCAGGCTATGTGTACTGCTATATCAAGCTATGACTGAATATGTGAACAGGTATGTTTTAATGTTATGTGGTTTATACCACCTTTACTAGGCCAAGGGGGCCCCCACTGGGCTGCTGCATAGAGACGGTCATGTGTGCTAGTGATTTAGGCAATTCGCAGCGTAGGGACATAATATGTCGCTGATTCTCGGCACTGCCCAGATCTAAAACAATGACTTTTATTGAATTGGGCTTTTTGAAAAAGTGAATAGATGAAAATGTGATACTATTTGGCATTGTATCATGTAACCATTATCAAAGAAATGGTATGACTGGATATAATAACCATTTGAGACTCTATTAAACAAATTCAGAATACCAAATAGTGTCCCAAATAGTGCCTCTAAGACCCCTATGATGGAGAAGTCTCACCAATTTGAGATTTTTTGACCCAAGGGCCCTTCCTGGGGGGCGGGGGGCTTCCTAATGGGTAGTCAGGTATAATGTTGTTGTCACCCGTGTGAACAGAAATGTGGATTAAGAGTGCTTATACATGAGTACCCCCTCCCACAAGGACCCTTCATATTTTAAGGCCTGTCAATAGTTTTTCTAGTTAAATTTAAATTAAAGGGGCACTAAGAGATGTGTTGGAGGATGCGCCCTCAATTATGATAAAAACTGGGATTAGTATATTTTTTATAATTGTATTACATGTATGAACTTACACCTATAAGGATTAAGAAAAATCAGCCCTCTATGTACAAGAAAACGTCGATTTTAAAAATGCTCGTCCCGCGGGACGAGCATTTTATGTCCAACAGTATCCCCCTGCAGTAGTACGCGTGATACATAACGTGAACCATATTTGCATAGAGGGCGTTTTTCAATAAATAGCGATGATATTGTTTTAATCAAGTTTTGCTGTGTTTTTGCTAGTAGAAACAACAGTAATGGCCATTTTTAATGTTCATCTTGAATTCTGAAGTAAAATTTTAAACATTTAAAATGTTCAACACCACTTAATGTGCCTTTAAGGGCAAAAGAACAATTCTCAAATGTCTAATATACATCATTTTAAAGCCGCCCGAAGCGTGTAAAGTTAGCAATTCATATCTACAATCTGTAATAAGTTCTAAGATCCTGGTTTCATGGGACCATTTGTGTTAATATTCATCCAGGTATGTGCGTGCGTAACTTTGTGTTCAGGTTTCAGTTTCCATGGCGATTAGATGTTTTTGTAGTTGAAATGAAATGGTGTTATAGAATTTTTTGAAAGTACACATTAGGTGTGTTCTCATGTGTACTGTTAGCCTTTAGTTAGTTCAATAAGAAATTGTTCTCAAACATACTACAAAAGAGCAAGTCCTTATTTACGTCACCGTTTAACTTTTTATCGATGCAACCATTAGTCATCGTGCTAAACTTGCCAGTTTTTATAGAAATTTGTATTTTTTGATTGAGAAGATTGATGCTTATCAGGAAAGAAAATGTATTGAGGTGGAATTAAATCAGTAGCATTGAAATTAAATGTCACTGGTTGAACGGACAGGCTTGCGGGGAAGGGGACAATATCCCATGTTCAGATCATGAAATTATCTCAAATTATAACCACATACTTGTTAGAGAAACGGCGTCATGGTAAACGTATAGTCAGTATGTGCTCCCAATATTTCAATGTGACTAAGGCCAAACAAAGAAGAAGGTCTGTCTCAGAAGCCCGCCCGCATTGGTATGCAAAATGAGCTTCAGTGTGTAGGTCTATGCGCTGGGGGGCTAAAACACTTTTCTTTTTTTTCTTTTTTGACTTTTTTTTTAAAATAAAGTTTAAAAAAGTTCTCTGTAAGCTTGGATAAGCAACAACAAAAAAATATAAAAATTAAAAAAAACCAAACCAAAATTAAATTCAAACTAAAACATTTTTAAAATCTATCAACAATTTTGAAATTCAAAAAAAAAAATCAAATGCGAACAAAAAATATTGGCCAGAACCATAGGATTTTTCCCCTTGGCCAAATAGAAAAAATTGTTGAAACTATCAGGAAAACTTTAGTTTGATCTAAAATTGAGGGAAACTGCAGACATTTAGAAAAGACTCATTGATTTGCCAGGTCTCAAAAGGTATCATTTTGTTTGCAGAGGACATAAGAGGTGACCTTATTTTGCAGTGTATTTAACCTCTTTCCTCTGAGAATAGCCTGCCCCTACCCTACCCTAACCTCCCCTAGGCTAACTGAACTCATGATATCAGGGCTGACATCCCTATCAAAATAAACGTGATAAAGCATTGACTTGTAGAATAACAGTTAACACAATACCTGCATGTAAGCACAGGTCTAAAGTGTGATTAAGAAAATATTCAAATATAAATGTTATCTTAGACTGGTATGAAATTCCCATGGAGGGATTTCGCTCTGTGCTAAGCGGGCAGTCATGCCAATTATCATGCTTATTAAAAAGAAAGTGCAACGTGAGAGTCAAATTAAGGGTCCAAGAATGGTGGGACTCCAATTGAACTTGAATTAAGAGTATGGCAATGGATTTCTTGAAGTACACACCCTACCACTTTATGTTTTCAATGTGAACTTGTTAAAGAATAATCCAGCACTCATGCACTGTGAACAACAAAAAATGGTAACAGTATGCAACGGTTAAGCTTCTCTTAATCATTGTTCATCTCTGACATTTAAGTCAGGGATAAAATGCCATCTTACAACCGAAACGTGTATTTCCTCTGAAGCTAAAATTCAGCCAGATTCATCATAAAATGAGGATTCTGTGTGTTTTCTCCCCGACCCCCCCCCCCCCCCCATCCCCAAGTTGACCCCTAAAGTCTAAATGCGTAAGATATCAAGAGGATTTTGAAAAAGTACCCTTTTTCTTGAAAATAATCAATTTTTGACCCCTTCAATTAAAAAACACCTTTATTACCCATTTGCTTACTGTATAATACCCCCCCCCCCCCCCCCCATCCCCCGGGTCTGAACATGACTTGATAGGTAATACTAATATAACATGACGCGATATTTAGTTTCATATTCAGCATGACTTGACTTGAATCAGGTCAAATTTTAAAAGACTAGACAAAACTACATAAAGTTCAATCTTGTGTTACTTAATTATTTTTTTGTGATTCAAAGTTTAAAAGTTGAGTGACTTCATAATTATGAACCATTTTCAAAAGCAGCGATACCTGTCAGGCTGTCAATCAATAATTAAGTCTACATGGCAGATGATACACATCATTATTTAATGAGGATCATGACCTCTTGATTACTCATACTGTCTGTCCCATCTGTTTCAATCACCATGCTACATTTTTCTGAAATATTGCACACTTTTTTCCAAATTAGCCAGTCATGACAATACTATCTATATGAAATCCTGCGTATTGGCCTTAAAAACAATGCTCTACCAAAATTGACGTAACATTACAATGCAATAATTTAATTCAATTTCTGTGTGCATCAAAGCTTAAAGGGGCATCGAGAGATGCGTATGGGAGTGTGCCCTCAATTTTTCCTGGAAATTGGGTTTTTTTGCACCAATGCCTTTCAACTACCTGTTGGCTGAACTTTGAGCTTACGCTGATATAAGAAAATTTAAATTAAAAAAAATGCCCGCCCACCCCTCGTCTCTCGATCGAGCTGTGGAGGCCAATATAACTTTTTTTTTTGCCTTATGTTGCCGAAAGAAAGAGCCCTCCCCCTGAATATGGTTTAAAAGACACCTGTGATGACTAAAATGAAAGCCCATGAACTTTACATTGTACATGTACTCTGAGTCAGCGAAGTCCTGGTCATCTTGTAAACATAGTTCTAACATGTTGCAATATAATAACATAATCCCTTTGTTTAGTCATATTTTGTAACTATGGCATTTGGTATCTAGTTTGTGATAATAAACTGATGGTTGATATAAAACAATCTGATTTAGTCATAAGGACTGTTTAGACAGCCAATAGTCTGAAGAATAGTTATTCTCGAGCTCAAACAATTATACTGCTAACTCAGAGTGCCTGTCCGGACGACAAGCTTAGCCTCGAGTCTAGCGATACCACTGTGGTAGCTTCGAGGTTACCTCGAGCTCTGTTAAACAGTGGCGTAGCCAGGTATTTCAAATTGGGGGGCGAAAAATAAAAGTGAACCGACAGTGCAGTGAAATTTTCGTAAAAGGTTGCCCCAAAAATTCCAGTTGTGAATTTCATGTAAGTGGGGGGGGGGGGAGGGGAGAAGGTCAAACAAATGTGTACGGTCACACAAAAATTGCACAGTCCAAAAGATAGCACCGTCAGCAACTAATGACCAATTCTCCAGGTTTTCATCAGTTTTCTGTATAACATTTTCCTTTATTTAGCCCACTGCTGCATAAATTTGTAGACTATTATGTACAAATTTTACGAATTTTTTACTGTCAGGTGGGGCAACTGCCCAACAGTACCAATCTTGACCGACAGTGTCGCGTCTCAACCGACATTGACTCTAATATTGGGGGGGGGCATTATTTCATCGAAAAACTGCCGAGCCGGGAAATTTTATATAATAAACGGCGAATGTTGGTAAACCGTTTCAGATGGTAGTTAGTATATATGCCTAAGTATTACTTTGATGCAAAAAAACCCTGATTTCCAGGATAATTGAGGGCGCACTCCCATACGTATCACTTACTTCCCCTCTTAAATTTCATAAAAAATGGCAATTTGTTACAAATACATACATATTCCATGCATTTTTATGAAAATTTTTCCAAACATGTCCACACATGCATGCAAACCTTCACACTCTCTGTATACATGTAGCTATTATTATCTTTTTCGTTGCTATGGTTATGTAACTGCCATATCTTTAGTAACCATGACAATACAAAATGGAATCATTATCAAAAGTCAGGATAGCTAAAGTTAATTGTGAACAATTTTCCCCGATAAAAAAAGTACTGTTTTTGGAAGTGTTACATTTGTGTTCACAAGGGGTCAATTTATCCCCGGAAGACATTTTCTGTCTAAGCATGAAAAACAAATGAAAGTGCAAGAAATGTCCACCTAGTATTTCACATGAAATCTGAATGTATTGACCAAATGTATCAAGCGAGGTGTAATTTTAAAGCTTATAAAATACACTTTTGCATGAATATTTCAAAATTAATTTTGAAATTTAAAAAA
This sequence comes from Ophiura sarsii, assembly GCA_035610835.1. NCBI lineage: Eukaryota > Metazoa > Echinodermata > Ophiuroidea > Amphilepidida > Ophiuridae > Ophiura > Ophiura sarsii. The sequence continues at coordinate 31,212,061 of CM069450.1, read as the reverse complement.
GCACCCCCCCCCCCCCCCCCCCATGACAATACAAAATGGAATCATTATCAAAAGTCAGGATAGCTAAAGCTAATTGTGAACAATTTTCCCCGATAAAAAAAGTACTGTTTTTGGAAGTGTTACATTTGTGTTCACAAGGGGTCAATTTATCCCCGGAAGACATTTTCTGTCTAAGCATGAAAAACAAATGAAAGTGCAAGAAATGTCCACCTAGTATTTCACATGAAATCTGAATGTATTGACCAAATGTATCAAGCGAGGTGTAATTTTAAAGCTTATAAAATACACTTTTGCATGAATATTTCAAAATTAATTTTGAAATTTAAAAAAGCACCCCCCCCCCCCCCCCCCCCCCCCCCGTTTGAAGTTTGAAATGACTGGTCACATATGGTTAGAAACCAAGGAAGCGTATCAAAAATAACAAATTGCATTGTTCACTCAGCTTTAAAGGGGCAATAAGAGATTGTCATGAAAAATGAAATTGGAAAAAATGAATTGTTTCAATAGATAAGGTACGTAGGAACCCTGAAGTGTAATAATTTATAAAAGGGTTGAATGATTTGCGCTAGATTGTTGAAGCAGAGTGGGGTGCTGATTATGTTGATGTGATGTACATCAAAATGACCAAATCGTGAAATTTTACATGATAGACGGTGAATTAAGTAAACAGTTTCAGATGGTTGTTAGTATATGCCTTACTTAATATTACGTAGGTGCAAAAAAAAACCTGATGTCCAGGAAAATTGAGGGCGCACTCCAATACGTATCTCTCGGTGCCCCTTTAATTTGCAGTAATCTGAATTTATTGTAGTGGGTTTTTTCACCCTAAAAATGTATATAAGGTACAAAAGTATTGAAATGAAAATAGTGCTATTAAATATCAATGTCAGCAACAGTGAATTTGTATCATAATTTCTCAGCGTGTTGTTGTTTTTCACATTCCTTATAGGTGAATATTTTCATGTTCAGATAGTGTTGTTATTCAGTTTGTTATTCAAGTAATTGAATGGAATAACCAAAATATATGTAATGAATTATTCACTCGAATACAGAATAACAACACTTCTACTTAATATACAGTCTACTGAATTCTAAAAACATTTTCTATCAACAATTCATGCCATTTTGTGTTAACACTTTTCATGCGGCAGTCGTTCCAAATTTAACAAAATGTTTGTAAAATGTCAAAATTATTGAATTTCATCACCATATTTGACCTTTTTTATCATTTTGTGAACTTTTGGAACTGTCGTCTGCAGAGTACTGCCGCATGGAAAGGGTTAAGAATAGTAAACACCTACCATATTGTTGTTTTACAAAACCGACACATATGTTTTATCAAATGGTAAATTTAATATGGAAAACACAATAAAATACTGGTATACACTCGCCTATTCCAGTGATGGTTTGAATTGAATATAATGTTTGGTTACAAAATTGAAGGAAACTAGGAACTGCATGCATATATGATAACAACACTGCAGTTTTAAAGTTGGTTTGAAATGCCAAAGCAAGTCAAATATTTTAGAAAAGTGACTTGAGTCAAGTCAAGTCTTTAGAAAAGATTGCTCTCAATGACTTCAGTCAAATCAAGTGATCATAAATGGTGACTTTAAGGAGGCGTATTATGCGATCTTTTCCAGGTGGCTCCCTCTATATTGTTTTTTGTTTAAAAGTAGATTTTCATGCAGACTTACATTTCTGATCTTAAATCATGAATATATTCTGAGTTACAGAGCGATATGAGAATCCTAATTACTTCAAAATCATGGTTTTAAGAGTGAAAATAAACTGTCTGCTAGCAGACAATCTATTTTCAACCCTGTAAAATCATGATTTTGAAGTAATTAGGACTCGTATTGCTCTGTTACTCGGAATATATATTTGTGATTTATGATCAAAAATGTAAATCTGCAAGAGAATCTACTTTCTAAAAGAAATCATGGGTTGAGGGCACCCCCTGGAAAAGATCACATAATAATATGCCTTTAAGTCCAAGTCAAGTAATTGACTCGAGATATCACAGCATTGTTTTGTAGCCATTTCATTACATACTTTGATGCACAGTGGACTACAAAGGGGAATCGCACCCGTCCTATTCTACACTCAATTGAGTTGGTACATGACGCTCAATTCATTGCATGAACCATGTTACCAAATTGGCCTACATATCAGTTGTGTCTTCTTTCTGAAGATCTTGAACACATTTATTATCCGCGCACCCACACCCCTCTCCCCCAAGATGGCAGCTAATCCGCTACATGGATAACCTCGATACCACAGGTTAAAAAGTGATGTTCTGTTTGAAATGTTTAGGTTCTGCTTCATGTCAGAAACATTAGAACGGAGACATATCTTATCATCTCCAAAGATGCAATCGGGTAGTGGTTAAGACATGACACTCTTAATTATACAACAATGTCTGTACATAGAACAATCAAAAGTTTGTAAGAACTTTGACATAACACAAACGTAGCCATTAGTTTTACAAAATAAAGACACAGAACCTTTTTATAATGTCAAAAGATTAGATTATTACCCTTTAATTGAAGATTTCTCTCCATGTGTCAGTCCAAAGAGATGTGATAGGGGGGGAATGGGTGTCTTTAACACATTTTGATAGTATAAACCTAACCCGGTTATCTGATTATTCACAAAATATCATTACAGATTTATATTTAACAATTTTGATTTGTTTAAGGCAAAAAAACAAAACTAGTTTGTCTCAGAAGTAATCTGAAAAAAGGCTATGCGAAATGTGATTACAAAATAAAATGAGCAAAAAGTGCCATACAGAATGCGGTATTTTTACATGAGAAGGGCTCTGTGAAAAGCAAGAAAATTAAGTTGATATGGTACTTCACAATTTCAAAATAAAATTTGAAGAAGCATATATGCCAAGAAATAACATGAGTCAGTTGTTTTTCTTGAGTTTAAATACTGTGTTAATATTGGAAAATAAGATTCCATACAGTCACAACTTGGCTCACACCATCATTTTCAAAAGGCCAAGAAAAGAAAATGGGGAAAAAAAGTTATGCAGTGAAATGCAAATTTTAAAAGCTACATGTACGGCCTTCTGAGACAAACTTGTTGGGTTTGTTTGCCTAAATAATCCTAAACATATAAGGATGCTTACAACTTTATGTATGAAACCCCCCCCCCCCCCCCCCTTGGTCTCTATGATAACTCCAAGCTATATAGCACACCTACCCTCCCCCACCCTCATGCAGTATCATTTCTTCGCACTTTATTTTTCGTCTTTCATCATTATATATTATATTCTATTTAATAGTGTAATAGTATTAGGTGAATAATCAGTCCCTTAGGAAGTCCTTCTGAAATATCCATAACCAACAACTTCCCTTGTTTTGGCTCAACAACACCATTCCAACCCAACCCAGAGTAGCTTTCACTTCTGTAATATCGTCACTGTCTAGGCGACAACAAAAACACCCTGTTCTGCGAATTTTCGCACCATTTCAGGAAGGGTCGGTCAGCCTCTGAGATGAATGTCATCGCAAGTCGATCTGTTGTTTTTGTTTTGTTATGTTTTTAGAACATTTTGGTGAATTTTCAAAATGTTGACACAAATTTAAAAAAAAAAAATTAAAAAAAAAAATAAAGGCTCAAAAAAGTCAACACATTGTTCAAAATTGTTAAACACTAGCGGCGTACCCTCGCTACGCTCGGATCCCCGCTAGATGGTTATGCCACATTACCTACCTCTGAAACCACATAAACCCCGTACAACACCCACCCCCACCCCAAAACCAGGTTGATTTATAACCATATCCCTTCTAAAGGCATTATAAACCCCCTACAACCCCCCAACCCCCCCCCCCCCCAATTAGGTTGATTTATAACCATATCCCTCCTAAACCATTTACTGTGGCTACCGTTTATTAACCCCTACCTCTCAAACCGCATCAAGTTAACCCTCGATACTATTAAAACAAACTCCCTACAATCGCCCCCCCCCCCCACCTCACACTGCATCATCACCAACCAGGTGGATTTATAATCATAACCCCTCCTAACCATTTCCCGCGGCTACTTCTTCATTAAGTTTTAACCCTATCCTAAAACATTTCCCGTGGTTTACCCCCCCCCCCCCCCCCCATATTGAATTCATGGGGTCACTTTTCGTACAGCGAAAAACATCCAAATCGATGCTGTGTACTGGTATAGGACGCATCTTAACCAACTGTGTGTCTACTGAGCTAACTTGAGCTGTGTATAACGTATGAATGCCATACAGGTGTCCACATAAAGCTTAAGTAATTCTCTTTCTTAAAATCAACATTTTATATTTTTAGAAAAATATATGCCCGCGTCATTTAATATTTTACTTTTCCATCCTATTATTTCACGATTCCCCACACAGTAAAGAATAACAACATTATTGTCAAATTCACCAAGTGCACACGCGTTTTTACGGGGCATGTATTCAGCTCGCTGTATCTCTGGAAATAAATAAGGTACACATCTCATACACACGCCATCGTACACATAGTGTGTTTGAAACGTGTCCATGTTAAATACATTTTGATTGGTTGAGAAAAGCCCACGTCATTTGTACTTTTCTGAATTGACGAATTACGGAATCGGTACCAAAATCTTACGGTAGAGCGTAGCCCCATTGACTATACACACAAACACGGATTGCGAGCAGTGAGTTCATACTCATCGTTCTATTGATAAAAATTCACTGTTTTCATCTATTTTTTAACAGTATGACTTAACATGAAGTTTATTAACAATATAAAGATACTATTTGTCAAATATCAGTTGTCAGAGAGTGATGGAAAGGGAGTTAAATGGAGATATTATCAGGGCATTTCATGAATTTGGAAAAATAAAAATCTTACGTGTAGAAATCTACGTGAAGCTAATCGATATCCCCACAGACGGCCCGTAATAATTTGTTTACACAGTGGCAAATAGGAAATAGCTAGTGATTTGCGTGTATTTAATAGGCTCTGTTAAGTGTGCTTTTTGAGCCAAACAAATCCATATGCATGCACACACCCAAACCAGTTTGATTTATAATCACAACCCTCCCTATCCCGTGGCTAGTTCATTAACCCTCGGTCCCTTAGATTGTTTGGCACGCCAACTTAAAGTAAAGAAATCAGGTTGCTTCATTAACCCCCGCAAAACGCTACTTGTACCATTATAACCCTATGCCTATCCTAAACCGTAATTTCCCGTGGTTTTACACCGGCCGCCCGCCCCCCGCCCTCCCCAACATGACACCAAATACCCTACCAACACTGTACAGGCCTATAACCATTTCCCGTGTGGCTTCTGCGCCATGTGTAGGGGTGCGTGTGCCGCGGCAGTAAGCCTTGCGCAAACATGCACGCGACGCGTTACCACGGTAAGTTTACGCTGTGTAGTACGCGCAACGCATAATGTTGTTCAATTCTAGTGGCATTTCGAGCCAAAACTGAGAGGTTTTTTGCTGTTTTTGGAGCCAATTGTTAACCAATTTTACTGAAATAAACTTTAAATAAACTTTAACGCCCTTCCCGTTATTTCCTCTATCTTTCATGCAAATTATGCGCCACTTTGATCACAACTAACGGAGAAATAAGGATAACAAATAAACACACAAACAAACAAACATACACCGTTTCCAGATTTATAGTAAGATTCTGTATAGTGATGTGAATCTGTGTATAGTTTAATCAGATCCAAATTGGCGAGAAATATTCGGGTATTAACTCTCCACATGCAAAAGTAATTGAAGGGTACTCGCGCGATTATGGCCAGCCGCACACAGTTTTGGCTGCACAGTGCGTCTGATTCCTTTATCCTTTATGCGCGTGCGTCCTCCTGTATTCATTCGCCGCTGTAAGGAGGAGTCTTCGGCAATTTTGAACTGGTCAAACTATAGCAAGGTGAATCAGTCCTTTGGGAAGTCATTCTGAAATGAGCGTAACCAACAACTTCCCTTATTCTGGCTCAACAACACTACTGTTCCAACCCTAACTGTGGCTGTCACTTCTTCATTGTAACTGCCAAAGGTACAGAGTGTCCCATAAAGTATAACGTTTATTGGCAATATTCTGCCCTCCCCTGATTTCCAAACCATGAGGGCCTAGTAAGCATTGAGGGTGAAAGGGGGTTTGGGTCTTCATGGTCGGACATACATGTGACCACCTTTTTTTTTACCCCCTGGGGTCTACCTGTCTATCTTACAGTGGTTCTGATTGGTTTATTATAAGATGTACTCATATGAATAGCCAATTCAAATGCAGCTTGTAAAATGTTTCACTCCCATCTTTATCAGGGATACAATTATTCTAACAATGTCTCTCATTGGTGCAATAAATGATGTATCCATCTTTTTAACCAATCGGCCGGTAGTTCTCAGGGGGTTAAAGGTGTGTCCTTTCCAAGTGTGTTTTTCCACTTTCTAAAATAGATTGATAACAAAATTTGACAAGTTAAAAATTAAACTTAAAAAAAATCACTTTTCTTTTCCACTTTCAAAAATAGATTGCACAAATAATTTGACAAATGAAAAATTGAACATATAAAATCACTTGAGTTCAAACAGTGTTAAATCCCTGAAATTAAGAATAAGTCCCATACTAATTAATATTTACCCTCTGCAATCACCTGGATTCAGATTTTTGTGCACACACATGCGTATTTAACATCCATTATTGAGTCATCTACTGCACCGCAGGTCTATTGAAGCCTTAAGTGCTAATTTCTGCCTCGTTAATTATGCATGAGCGATCGTTGAATCAATCGATAGTAAGAAATCTTGACCCTGTTTGTGTACCAACAATTGTGCACTCACTCAGGCTCAGTGCTGCGCCACACACAGCTGCTGGTAATAACACTTTAAGTCAATGGATTTATAATAATGGATATTAAATACAATAGGGCAAAATTGATCACTGAATACTATTACTATAGTGCTAGTGTAGTTGCCCTATGACAGGACGGAACAAAGGTTGTTGGCTGTAGTGTGTGCTACAAAAGGTAGGTTTTCAGCTGATATTAGGATATTTTAAAAATGATTTACACAATTTGTGTTCATTTTTCAGACTTTATTCTTTTTTATTTTGATATCTTGAACAATTGTGTTTTTCACATCTTCCCTGGTGTTTATCAATAAAGGTGCACACATGTAAACAAACATGTGTGGGGTGTGCATATACATGTGTTGTCTGATGGCATGGTCAGCACATGTATTTCTGAGTATGAGATCTATTGGTTGAATTATTATGTCGTAGTATAGTATAGACCATATTGCATTCTCCTCGTAAGATTAAAATACGTACATTGAACGCTTTAAATTATGATATTTTAAAGGTTATTTACACAATATTTAGTGTTCATTTTTTAGACATTTATTTTATTTTATTTAGTGATACCTTGCAATTACGAATGTGTGTTTGTAAATAAAGGTGTGCACATGTACATTGTACATCCGGGGTGTTGTCATCATCGTCAGCATATGTATTCTCGAGAATAAGGCCTTGGATGTGTTATGTCGTAGCATAGTATAGACCATATTGCATTCTGGTAAGATTGAAATACTATAAATGCTGTAAATTCACTCAATTCACAATTTTGGGGTAAGCAATACTGGATTGTATACCATATTATGAAACATTTGTAGATTTTTTATCCCCATGTCAATTAAAGGGGCATTAAGAGATGTGGTGGAGGCAGCGCCCTCAATTACAAAAATATATGATAAAAACTGGGATTAGTATATTTTTACAATTGTATTACATGTATAAAGTTGCACCTATAAGTATAAGGATTAAGAAAAATCAGCCCTCTTTGTACAACAAAATGGCGATTCAAAAATGCTGGTAGAGCCGCAACCAGCATTTTACATGGTTAAGGGTGGTATTCCAACATATTTAAAACATTGTTTTAATCAAGTTTTGCTGGGTTTTTTATATAGGTTTTCCCGGCCAATTTGAAAATTTTATCAACCAAATAAGCCTTCCAGTATTCAAATTCGCGCTAAATTTAATGATTATCTAAACGTATACTTCTATTTCCTTATAACAGCATTCAATTTCATTTACGTGAATTCTATTTCATTTTAACATCGATCAATTTCATTTTCAAGTATTAAATTTCATTTTGACGCATTCTATTTACGTATTGAATCATCACATAGGCCTATATAAACAATGCATTCAAATTCGCTTGTGTGTACGTGCACAGGGTTTAATGGTCATAATTACATTTTCATTTTCATTTATACGCAATCAATTTAATATTTTGTAGATTCTATTAAAAGCCGATGTGTTCAATCAGGGACAGTCGACCGTCCCTGGTTCAATTAAACCGCATTTGTCTTAGGCTTTCACAGAAAAGAGAGGCCAAGAGTTGAGGAAGGGTTCGGGAACATTTTGATTCATTGTAAAAGGGGTAAAATGGTTATTAAGACGTATAAGGCTCAGACCTTTGCGGTGGTAGGATCCGGAAAGTAGGGGGGGGGGGGGGGGGGTCCGAATGTTTTCCTCTCAGGAGGAATTGACTGGATGTAAGACGCATTCAACAATGTCTTTAAAAGTGAATAGGCACATAAAATGTTGAGAACATGTCACATGGTTTTCATATAACCCATTTTCTACTAGTTCCTATTGTCTAACAGTCAATGGTGACATTCAAGGAAAGTCAATTTGAGGCCTATCCTGCTTATAAAAACTGTTGGTGGCGGAATCATCAACGTTTAGTCGCGGAGGGGCGGAGACCATTTAGAAGGGGATGCAAACATTTTAATCAAAATGTTCTATGTGGTACTTGGAGTTTTTTAGGCGAGGGGTGCAGAGGGGCCGTGAAATTTAGGGATCCCCTCCACCAAGTTCCGCTGTCTATATGGACTTAATGCATTATATGTCTATGAAAATGCTCTTTATATCATTTCCATCATATTTTGCTATGCTGATTTAAAAGTGTAGCCATTATTGGTTACACCAATGTAAACATTTATGCCTATCTTTCATCTTTCTCTTCTCTTTTCTCACATAAAATTTTTATACATAATTGTATATTTATTACATATCGTTAATTTGTGGATATGTTTAATAAGGTCTTTAGGGATTTTCATCACTGTGTTGGCGCTTTTTGGTTTTCGTTTGACGAATAATGATACGAATAATAAGGCATATATATAGATCGTTTAGTATTGCTAAATAGAATGCATTACTTGGGTAATTGTTTGAATATAAATGAATTCGAATGCACGAGATGACACGTACCGCGATCGCTTGCGAATTTGATTGCAGTAATATTTAAAAGCGTGACAAAAACATTACATTGATTGCTTATATTGCGAACTGACGTGAGCGCATGTCTTGGTTGAATGCAGATATTACTAAATAGAATGCTTTTATTTGGAAATTGACATTCATTCTAAAACGTTCAATCAATTTAGCGCGAATTGAAACTACGTAAATACTAAATAGAATGCTTCAATTTCTAAATTGATCGGGAAAACCTATAGTAGAAACAACAATAATGGCAATTTTTAATGTTCATCTTGGATTCTGAAGTAAATTAATTAAAATAAAAAAATTCAACATGATATTGTGTCCCTTTAAGTGCAAACAAATATCAAAAATGAGAAGAAAAAAATACGTACCTCTTAAATAAATAAAACATAAACAATGTAGAAGTAGAATGTATTTTATTATTTTTTTGGTCGATTTCGATATATTTTTTACATCACAAAACCCCTGATGTTTTGTTGTATATTTGTTTATTTGTCTTTCCGTTTTTTGTAAGTAAAATAAAATGATATGAAAACATTTTCATCTTAAAATTTGAACTGTTACTGTTGTCGTTTGGCAGACGGATCTGCTTCTTTTTTCAGGGGAGGGGGGGGGGGGGGGGGGGGGGAGTGTTTTAGTGTTTGTTTTTTCAACCATTTTGTGACTGTTTTTTTTTAACCAAACATGATTACATTTCATTAGAAGAAAAAAATGATATCATATCAAAATTATCAAATTTGCAATTCTAGGCTGGTCAGGGCCAGAGTGTTATTTTGTAATTATCTATTATTTTCAAATAAAATCTGTTCTATATTACGTTACATTTGGCAAGCTGACTGGCTAATTGTGCAATTGTTGAGTATGTTTAGCCTTGGTATGTGATATTTTAGGCAACAAACAAACCACAATGACGCAGGAAAGGTAGCCATTTCCTACTGATGACGCAGTAAATAGTACAAATGCCTGTTCACATTCAAACAGATGGAAACACACTGTTAAGAATGGATTTTTTAGTATATATACAAATATTTTTACAAATTTGAACAAAATTGATTAATTTTTTTTGCGAATATATTTTTATAAAATAACCCCAACCCCCAAGGCACCTTTTCCAAAGAAAAAAGGGCCCCCCCCCCCCCCAGGGCTCGAACCCCGGACCTCTGGGTTCAGAGGCAGACGATCTACCGCTAGGCCACGGGGGTCAACCATACATGGCTCAGTATACTTCACCATGTTTGTACCCTGGGGCCATTATTTCATCGAAAAACTGCAGAGTCGGGTGACAAAAGCACACAGCATTGTAGTATTTCGTAGTACTCAAGAGTGTTAGGGTTTTAATGGGCAAAACCCTATACTCCTCTCCCATGACTGTATTTACAAAAAAAATCAAAAACCACTTCCACCATATAAGCTCGGTACTTCGAGATGTTCTTCCCGGTAAATGAGCTGTTCTTCCCGGTGAAAGCCATCAGGGGGAGGGGGCACTTCCACCCCTACTCCCCCCCCCCCCCCCCCCCCCGGAGATATAAGCTACTGGTCCCACCTGATTCATTCAATGGGAGGGTGGGGGAGGGGGGTCACAATCCATTTTCTTAAATCTATGAGGCGTCATACCATTTTATAGCACAAGTGTGGGGTGATCTTTTTGGGGATTATTGTCGGAGACTTGTCTAATGTTTCCAAATTATCCCTAACCAATATTAATACCTATTTTGAAATAGGGTAACGATCATAAACAGGATGAACAACTGATTACTACACTGATGTCATCATCTGATATCTTGTCATGTGTAGCAGGTCATACAAGGGGCATAGATATATTGGAAAATAGTACAATCATCAGGGGGTGCCACTCATGGATAAAAGTTGTAAGATTCTTTGTGAATACATTCTCTAAAATAACTGTTAACGATAGAATTAAAGGCATATTATGTGATCTTTTCCAGAGAGCGCCCTCTATTCATGATTTCGTTTAGAAAGTAGATTTTCTTGCAGATTTACATTTCCGATCATAAATCATATAGAGCGATACGATTCCTAATTACCTCAAAATCATGGTTTTAGAGTGAATTTAGAGTGAAAAATATAAACTGTCGGGATTCCGACAGTTTATTTTCACTCTAAAACCATGATTTTGAAGTAATTAAGAATCGTATCGCCCTGTAACTTGGAATGTATTCATGATTTATGATCAGAAATGTAAATCTGCAAGAAAATCGGCTTTCAATTTTTTTTCGATGTTGAGGGCATTCCCTGGAAAGATCACATAATATACCTTTAAGGAGTGTTCCATGATAAGGCTTGGCAAGTCACACCAACAATTGGTCAACAGTCTCTCCCTAATCGTATTTTGACAATTATAAACAGGGGAGAAAAAGGGGGCAAATTTTGGGGGCAAGATCACTGTTTACCCGGATCAGCCGGCATGACAGGCGAGCGCCTGATTGGGCTAAGACCATTTGACAGCTCGCCGGATCGTGCCTCGAGATAGAATCGTGAAGCACATATGGTACAGCAGCTATTTGCTGTGGCCTTTTGTGGCATCTGGTATTAGGTTAAAGTTTTAAAGGCGTATTATGTGATCGTTTTCAAATAGCGCCCTCTTTCATTGATTTTTACTATGAAAGCAGATTTTCTTGCAGATTTGCATTTTTGATCATAAATCATAAAGATATTCTAACTTACAGATCGATACGATTCCTAATACTTCAAAATCATGGTTTGAAAATAGATTGTACCGAGCGGTACAATCTATTTTTCAAAATTTTACTCTAAATTCACTTTAAAACCATGATTTTGAGGTTATAAGGAATCGTATCGCTCTGTAACTTGGAATATACATGTATTCATGAATTATGATCAGAAAAGTAAATCTGCAAGAAAATCTGCTTCCAATTTTGTTTCGAGGATTGAGGGCGTCCCCTGGAAAAGATCACATAATATACCTTTAATCTGGCTTTAGATCCATGGTACAATGTATTTGAAAATTACAAATTTAGAAGTAACAAGTTAAAATACTATACTATATTTGTTTCAAAAGAAATTAAATATTATACAAAAATCTATCAAAAATGTGAAAAAAATCAATGCTTGTTAGGAAGGGTCCATAACACTTCATTTTAAAATGTCTGAATTCTTATTTTTCCTTAGTATAAATTCATCTCGTGATAGACATACCTTTTTTTAAACTCAAAGTGGCTGACATACGACGCATTAAACTAAATTTGATTCAGTAAAAATAGCTTGTATTTTTAATTGCACTAAAAGCTACTTTACAAAACAATATAAAACCTGTATGTATATAATTGTCTGTTACAATTAAATTAAGGTGTATAATAGCGGTCATTAGTAATTTGAAGCCAGTAAATCGCCACCGTTACTCACACGAGGTAGAAACCGCACCTATAATGAATATTTCCTTATTTCCTTGTGTCAGTTTCGTTGAATACAACATGTTGAGTCAAACCGTGTGTATATCATTTAGAATCAATCTAGTATATATTAAAGGTATATTATGTGATCTTTTCCAGGGAACGCCCTCAATCCTCAAACAAAAATTGAAAGCAGATTTTCTTGCAGATTTACATTTCTGATCATAAATCGTACATACATTCCAAGTTACAGGGCGATACGATTCTTAATTACTTCAAAATGTCATGCTATGTTATGCTATAATTTCCAGGGGACGCCCTCTATCATTGAGGGGTTTTTTTAAAGCAGATTTTCTTGCAGGTTTACATTCTGATCATAACTCATTAATGTATTCTGAGTTACAGAGCGATACGATTCCTAATTACATCCAAATTATGGTTTTAGAGCGGAATTTAGAGTGAAAATAAACTATTATCACTCTTTAAACCATGATTTGGAAGTAATTAGTAATCGTATAGAATATATTTATGATTTATGATCAGAAATGTAAATCTGCAAGAAAATCTGTTCTCAAAACAAAATCAAGGAGAGAGGGTGTCCCCTTGAAAAGATCGCATTATATGCCTTTAAGCAATGAATGTGCACATAAGGTACATCATTCGTTTCCTCAACAATGTTATCTACATTGTTTATGTCCCCTGGGAGACTCATGTTCTAGCCAACTTGTTTTTGTCTTGTTTTTAATTGTAACAAACAGTATATCCTGTTTTTTACAAGTGGAAACTGATCAGTGTTATTATACACTAACTATACCGTGTCGGCAGAATTGTTTATGTTGGTTTTTAATTTCGCATATTTACGAACCTGTGAAATTACTCAATTGCAAAAATATTATTAACCAAAGAAATTCCTAATGAATTTTAATAAGTTATTATACACTAAGCTATACTGTGTAGGCAGAATTGTTTATGTTGGTTTTTAATTTTGCATATTTACTATTTACGAACCTGTGAAATTAATCAATTGCAAAAATATTATTAACCAAAGAAATTCCTAATGAATTTTAATAAGTTATTATACACTTAGCTATACTGTGTAGGCAGAATTGTTTATGTTGGTTTTTAATTTCGCATCTTTTCACACCAGTGAAATTAATCAATTGCAAAAATATTATTAACCAAAGAAATTTCTAATGAATTTTAATGAGGCCAAGTAACAAAAATGATATGTTTCTCGTCCGGACTTTTTTAAAAATCAATGAGGGCTTATTTGGAATTTTTGGAATTTTTTGTTATTTTTCAGAAGCGAAAATACAAGCTTTTAGCAAGAATTGTTTCGATATTCGTATCACTATCTATGCCAATGTAAACAAAGAAGGAATCAGCTTTAAAAATGGCGTCTTTTTCATTGAAAAATAGTTGTAATGAAAGACACACAACAAAGACAGGTACGATTTTTGATTTTTTTTTTCAACTTTTTTTGGAATTCTGAAGGAATTTTTGAAAATAACAAATAACAATAATATTGAAGCGGTGTCAAAAATCGGTGCGGGCGGGGACGAGAAACACTTTATTTTTGTTATTTGGCCTAACACATGTCAGCGCAACAACTACAAATTTATGATCTGCAAAATTTTCAGTGATACGTGAAGCTGTACAAATATTGGAACATGAAAATATTCTCTTATTTAGTACAGTAATACTGTAAAAGTCAAATGTTTGCGCTAAATATATTTTCACGCTTTTCGTGTCCCCAAAGCAGCTATAGCAAAAATTATAACACATGGATGTATTTCTTTTGCGTATAGATCTATGTGAGGAAGCTATTAATCAAATTTTTAAATCTGCAAAACGCAAACAATTATTTGTGTGAAAATTACCACTTATTTCTTAGTTGTGACTTTCTGCTTATGAGATCACAGATTAAAGCTGACATTTTCAAGTTGGTTTTATTTTCGTGCAAAGTATTTTTCCGCGAAAATTATAACACACGAAAATATTGTTTTTCAACATTCATGCAGTGCATCCAGAAGGTCGCCCGCGAAAAAACCAATTCGTAAAATGTCTATGATACAAAATGCGCGAAAATATCTTTATGCACAAATATTGGCTTTTACAGTATGAGATCACCGATTAAATGCGGTCATGAATGTCTGAACAGGATTTCTCAAAATTATTTAATGTCATTGCTAGTGTTTGTTATTACAATTGGAGACTTGTTTTTACTGGTACTATTATCATTTACTTAATGTTTCCTCATCTCCAGGGGAGGGGGGCATCTAAGCAGCCATTTTGACAGGAGTGAACATGCTTAAAGGGGCATTGAGAGTTATGTATGGAGTGCGCCCTTAATTATCCTGGAAATCAGTTTTTTGCATCAAAGTAATACTTAGGCGTATACTACCAACCATCTGAAACAGTTTACCAACATTCGCTGTCTATCATATAAAATTTCATGATTTTCTCAGTTTTGATATGATTATATCGAAACTAGGTGTTGAATTCGGAAGTTATGCGATCGTTTTACATGCATACTTTCGCGGCAAATCTCAACCCGGAAGTGCCGTTATTTGCTTATTTTGCATGAAGCCGATGTCGGAATTGTATGACATTTTGGATTTGGGCTATGTTGATGATTATCTTTACGTTATTTGCTCATTTAGTATATCAATACATCTCTCGATGCCCCTTTAACTGATCATCGCAATTTTCGTTTTCTTCTTCTTAGCCCTGATCACCGTGAAATCCCATTTAAAAATAAACTACATGTATGTAGGCCTACATTAACCCTAACACCTCATGGGTGTTTGTAACAATAAAGCTAGGAATTTTCAACATAATTATTTTTTGATTTTCATCATAAAAAAAGCATTCTGTACTACTATGTTCCCTTGTATACAGTTTCAATCGTATCAGGAAAGATTGTAAACGGCGTTAACATGGTGTAAAACCATGGAATTCTATTTACAAACCAAAAACTCCGAAAATAAGTTGTCGGGCACAGACCCGACAGTTTATTTTAACCCATTCAAAACATGATTTTGAAGTAATTAGGAAGCATATAATAACTTACAAGATATCATAGTTTCACATGTTTATTCATCTAATTTGACCAAAAAAATTGCATTCTTGGACAAATTCAAAGATAAAGGGCGTTCCATAACAAAAATCGCATAATATGCCTTTAATAGACACATCAAAACAAGGTCAAAGATTGATGCACACCCATAACCTTCTTGCATGCAGCAATTGAGCAATATTCGAGGAAATGGTAATTTAGGCCAAAGATTTTGCTTCCTCTACGATGTTTGCTTCCTCTGCTTCCTCTACATCAAAAAAAAAAATAGGACACTCTTTCAACTGAACCATGACCAATTTGATTTCATTGTAAAATACAGTTAACAAAATTAAAATCCTGAAAAGATAAGAAAAATCTATCATCAATTAAGGAAAGTATGACCAATTAGGCAAAGCAACCCATTTTGTAGTATGTACATGTACAATGGTAATTCACACAGTAAATGTAGAGTAACATATTGTAAGATTACATAACTAATGGCAGATATTGAAGTTGACTTAATACAAGTCCACTGTCACCTGTCTATGAATAGTTTTAAATGCTGTTTCCTGTCTACCAGAAGTACCCGGATGCCATCAATATTTTTTTTTTTAATTGGGTGGCGCAGAAGATGTGTGCGTCAATAAGCAAGGGTACATTTTTGAGATTGCCGTTTTGATTTCGCTGTGATTATTATGTCATTTTGGAATAATTGATTTATTTTTATCAAGACAATCTGTAATAAATAATAATAATAATAAATATTCAAAGTCTTATTTTCGTGTGATACAAAAATATATTGCACTCATATAAAAATATTGCACTCGTCTTCAACTCATGCAATATTGTTGTAGCTCGTACAATATATTCTTGTATCACACTTAAAGCCATTCAATATTATATAAATGTTCATCACACAGTGCAATATCATTCAATAAACATACTGTAATTTCAGTGGGTATTTTTTTAGCCGAAATGGATATTTCCCGCATCATACAGATTTTTATAAAGGTTCTTTATGGTATGAAGCTCTCTGGATGATACGAATCATCACTATATGATGCGAAAAAGTCATGTCGTACACCTTCTGTTCAGCGCGTTATGTCACATCCGTAAAGCAAAGCCCGTTTTGACGTTAACCCTACAATTTTGTGGAAATGTTGAGAAACTACCCGGAGATGGAAATGGGGGGGGGGGAACGGACTTTCCTGGTGACGGGAGTCAAACCGGGTCCACCAGCATGGAATACAGTGTCTAAGTCAACTCGGCCAGGGGGTCATGCCCCCCCCCCCCCCCCCCCCCCCCCCGTAAATAACAATTCCGTCTGCATTTATAAACTGCCGTGATCGCCCGGGAGATAGACTGAGGAGGCATGTGCTGCCAGCATGTATTTTTCAAATGGAATTTTCACAGGGTTCAGGAGTGTATTATGGGTTTTTGAATTGAAAAGCGTGCTGTCACATTTGTGTAAGAGACTATGTATTATGACCACGGTGGAATATGCACAGTCTCATTGGGCTAGCACAAAATGTTTGGTATTTAGAAAGAAGAAATTGAGATGGAAAATGTGTTCGCAATGCCCAAAAATACACAAGCTAACGTTTTAAAGCAGTGAGACTATATAAGCAATCCTTAAAAAACCATCATGCAGCCTAAAAATGTTTACCTCAATGTATGTCTACTGTATGATAGATTTGTTATCCCCTGTTTGTTCTCATGCGATACACTCACAAAATTTCATATTGCATGATCAAACAGGGAATAATCTACGGTATAATGATAGCAAAAAACCTTCACACTGTATTCATTGTTATTATTCATGTGGATATTGTCATTTTGTTAATGCAGACACATTTTGGTGTGTTTTTCCCCTACAGATTTACCATGCCTGATGAAATACAATTGAAGTAGTACTAAGCAGCACCACAGGTATCATCAACCTATTAAATGCCAGAATGGCCTCGAATTCTGCAGCCATGATGGTTTGGATGTGCAAATTTGTAGTCCTGTTCTCCATTTAAACGAGAAATTATCAGGTACGTTAATGGCACGTTACTGTAGCAACCGCCCATCTCATTTTGTAGCAATGTAGCCATGGTGACCAGACCTTGCTTAGGATAATTAGATGTTGTATTATTGCACAAATATTATTTAAGGGCAGGAGATTGATTTGACAGTAGAGTTAAGGACACATGGTAGGTTTCAGTAGAGTTTAGTTCTAGTATAGATACCATTATTATACTAATATATTTCACAACAGACTTTTTATGGAGACACTTTGGTTCAATTCCATTTTGAATAAGGCCAACAACAACAAAAAATCATGTTAGTGTCCGCGCTCACTTCCTTTTTAGGGGCCGCCTCCTTTTATTTTTTTCTTCAAAATTATGCAAACAAAATCATGTTTTTTAAAACTGTTTGCCCCGTGAAATAACTCTACGTCTCAGAACTCAGGACAAGACATCATTTTGGTCTCATTTTCTGTTCATCTTGCCCATAAGAAGCCAATATGTAATTTCTAGAGTCCAAGTGGCGGTCATTTTGAAAAAGCAGGCAGTCCATCTTGAAAAATAGCCTGCCCAGCTATTTGACAAAATGTGTCGGGCGGCCATTTAAAAAAGAGCCTCCTCCTTCCTTTTTTCAAAAAGGCAGGATGCTAAACATGTTTTATTTTTTATTTTGCCTAACATGTACTTTTAGATACAGCAATTACATGGTAAATAATATGCCTTGTTTTAACGATATAGTGCACTTTGTACTACTACTGTAAGGGGTGAACACCAGGAACATGCATTATTATTATTATTATTATCGAATCTTTCTTTATTGAGGTAAACAGCTTCAGTGTCAAGCACTGCTTTCCAAGCAGGCCCTCATTTCACAGAGAAAAATACATAATTATTTACAAATTACATGGAATATAACAACTATTTACATAAATATATATACAAAACCATCAGGTAAATTCAGCAAGAAAATGCAGAATTGTTATATACTTTAGAACACAAAAATTTAAATTCCATGGATCTCTGTTCTAAATTGTTGCACTGACATATTCTCAATGTACATGTATCATTTCTAACACCATATGTACTGCCAGTGCCGTGTGCAGGATTTTCGAGGGGGGGGGGGCGGGGGCGGCAGGCTCTCCATATCGTCCTGAATTACTTCACGCCAATTTACCATTATGTTCGCGCGTGAGAAAAATGTATTTACTATTTACATGAATTTGGCCATAATTAAGGTGTAACATCTTGGTTTTAAACAAGCTTCTGTATTTGTGTAACTAATTTGATTTTGATCCTCCTGATCTAGATTTATGTCTAGTAATTGGATAGAAATTAAGTAAAACCCTTAAGGCCAAAAAAAAGAAAAGAGTTGACTTGCCCTTTCCGACCGACCCAAATTTTCGGAAATCTAGGGTCACTATTTTTTTTATTTTTTTTTTTTTTCTTCAAAAAAATAATAATAAAAATTGAAAGAAGCACATAACAATAAAGAAAGATGAAAACGTGTTTTTTGAGTAGTATCTGCTTGTTTAAAAAAAAAATTAAAATCTTTAAAACATGTTTTTGTGGAGTAAGTAAATTTCAAACTTTTTCAACAACAACAACAACAAAAATCCGACCGTCCGACCCTGACTTTGACCCTGAAAGGGCAAGTCAACTTTTTTTTTTGGGGGGGGGGGGCCTAAAGGTGTATGTGCTGATCACCTTTTTTTGGCTTATGATTTTTTTCACATCAAGATATTTTGATGTCAGAAGAATCCCCATATTTTTCTCATTATGTCTGTAAAATCTTAGGGGCCAGAAATGTTCCATTTAGAGATTATAGGCTAAAATGTGGTGAATTACTGTAAAACGTGGTTAACCACCTGCCAGTTTATGTACTACTCAATGGGTAAATATTTTGTGACCTTGTGCTTCTAAAAATAGAACCGTTGGAGTTATGCAACTCAAACTTTGGAATACGACAATTTTAAGGATGACCTTTCATGTAAAATAAAAAACAACAAGTTGAAAATCAGGCCAGCAATCAGAACATCTACCTTTAAATTCCCCCAAATGGGTGCAATTCCCCCAAATGATAGTCAAAGGTGCCCCCCCCCCCCTTTTTTTTAGACATTTCACTTTGTACTGGCCCCTAAAATGCAACCATCTTTGGGGCACTATGTGAAGTTTGATGCTTTTGAGTACCAACACAAAGCCCTTTAATACCATATGAAATGCTCACAACTTGAAAATGTTGTGAGTAAAAATCTAGCATGAAATTGATTCTGTATAATTAAAGTTGAACATGCACATAACAATACATGTTTGATTGTTTTTGGTATAAATGCTTTTGTTGGTCACTCTGCACGATTTCTTAGCGTTTGATCCATGCCTACCCACATGCTTGCTGTGACACGGCACTACAATATATATCAGTTTTGTATTTGAATTGTCACCCTATCGTTGCATTGAGAGTTAATTGGTTGAAATTGAAACCAAGCAAAGAATTGCCATGCCACCCGGAGTTGTGGATTAAAATATGCAAGACGGCATTTTGGTGGACGTATAAGTTTATGTGTACACCACAGCATGGTGCTGGATGACCTCAATATCGGACATGCGGTATTGATGTGAACATGCCCCCTCATTGGACGCAACATTCAGAGACAGCTAGGGTCGATTTGGGGGGCTGGGGGCACAGGTCAAACAACAGGGGAGGGGGGGGGGGGCAATAGGCATACTCATGATTACTGGCAATTGTTTGTGAACATACACAAGTTTGTTGTTTTGTGTTAGTGGAGGGGAATTGGGCATGGTGGGGCAGGTAAGCCTTATATTAGGGATGAAGTAATCCATTCTATGTAAACATGGTAAACATAAATAAACATTATTTTACTGGCATATATACTAGATTGCCGCCCCCCCCCCCCCCCCCCCCCTGAAAAAAAAATTGACTGGGAAATGGGGAAGGCCAGCGGAAGATCCGGAACGCAAAGGAAGGGAAAGAAAAGGAGAAGAGGAGACAAAAAGGGAAGGAAAGGAAAGGAAACGGACAGAAAGGAAGACAGGCAAATTAGTTGGAAATTGCAGTTTTTCACGCCGGTATGTGGACAAAAGGCCTCTAATCCCCCCCCCCCCCCCCCATCCTGCTTGTAATTTTCTTACTCGACTGCAAATCAAAAAGTTACGCCACAGTACTTTCACCAGAAGATTGGTTGTTGGGAGAAACTGCGCTATACAGACTGGCCCTATAAACAAACGCATCATAATCATAGCTCGGTTCAATATTAGCGTGTGTATAGAGACTGTTTCCTGCTGAAAAAACATGAGCCATGCAATGGTACAAAACGTATGGAACTAAATTGCAGGGCAAATGAAACCAAATTGCACTATTAATGACGTATGATGTAAAATCAATGAAATGGGAAAAATATTTCATGTCACATGACATACAATCCACCAATCAAATGACATGGAAATCTCCAGTTACATGAAAGATAGTGTTGTCTCCAATTGTATGGGTAAGAGAGTGTTTAGCCTCATCACTAGAATCACTGAGAAATTAAATTAAACTCAAAGCTTGGAATGAGACTGTTACATAGTTTACATCTATGAAATTGAAAACATCTAGTGATACAACTTTAATTGTATAATTCCTGAATCCATAATTTTGCTTCATTATGCAAAGTTTTAATTTTCAGAATAAAAAGGAAGAAAATGGGGTCTTCAGAACTTGCATACTGAAGGGAGTGGTCTATAACTATCATAGAGATATACCGGGTGGTTCAAAAAAAAGTTGACCCAAGTTCAAGGTAACTTTTCAACCACATTTTATAGTTTCAGAGAATTTGTGTTTACTCAGTCTTGATCAGCAGTAAGTTTTGAAATTATCCTTATCGTTCAGCTTGGTTGGTTCTTCAGATATTCATAACAGAAAGCATGCACAAAACTGACTTGTCCACGGAAGCAGTACATTGTGACCAATCGTGTGTATTTATCATACAGCTCCCCTCCCCCCCCCCCCCCCCCCCCCCCCCCCCCCGGGACAATTCCGTTTTGTGCATTCCATCTCTACTAAGGATGCTCCATGGACAAGTCAGTTTTGTGCATGCTTTCTGTAATGAACCATATCTGAAAAACCAACCAAGCTATACATATCAATTTTTGAGGATAATTTCAAAACTATACCATGGACTAAGTAAACACATATTCGCTGAAACTATAAAGGTGGTTGAAAAGTTACCTTGAACTTGGGTCAACTTTTTTTAAACCCGGTATAGTTGAACAGGGGGTCTTCAGGGAGACACAATCTATTTTCAATGCCCCTACCCCCTTCCCCCGTTACAAAACGTTATTATCCCCGGTAATGAAAATGAAAAATGAGTAAGCGTAAAGCAAGCACAGTAAACACATCCTGCAACAATTATGTGTAATAATTCACGGACGGAAACTGACGACGGACACATTGTCTAGAAATCTTGTCGTTTGCAGCGATACGGCCTAAATAAAAAAAATGGTTTGATTGGCCTAACATGACAAAAACAAATAGGGAAGGTAGGTCGGTATTTTTTGTTTGTTTTTGAAATCACCTGCTTTTCATTTCGATGGGGATTAAAATAGCCGAAAATGAAAGCAAACAGTCAGAAACTTTAATACTTTGTTCAATTTTTATATATATATATATATATCTTCTTTCTTTTTTTTTTAATCTTTTTTTTAAATCTTTTTTTTTCTCCCTCAAAATAATTAAAAATATTCAGGGTTGGCGATGTGTTTAGGGTCAGTAGGGTTAGGCCAATCAAACTTCTTTTTTTTAGGTCTAATTATGGTTTGGTCATGAAAGGAAGGTGGCAGCTTCTGATTGAGTAAGAGACACATATGTTTGAGGGCTGTATGTGTTAAGTCTGGGTCAAAAAGTCATGGCTGTACTTTCTTAGCTATGTATTCAGTCCAGAGGCAAAACTTGTTCAAGATGATTTTCATAAAAAGTATAGCCCATTTTATTGATTAACTTATTTCAGGTTTTTTTTAAAGTTGCCGTGTCACAAACGCACCTGCAACGTTTATATCCCATTTGTGGAGTTTGTTGCAGTAACCAACAGATACAGATACCGATACAATATTTGTAGAGTTTTATAGGTTAATGGATCAACTCAGAGTGGGGTTCTTTAGACTGAGTTCCGCCATCCCCTGCAACGTCGGCTGTGGTGCGCATGCGTTGGCCTGGTTGAAGGGACTGGTCCGCTTCTATGCTCTTTACATGTCTGACTTTTGTGTCGCTTTTTGTGACACGAACTATTCATGAGTGTCACGGTAATTCGATATGCAATGCGACGCGACCATGGCTGTGCATGCGTGTGTAGCGCATCTCGAAATCGATTGATATATATATGAAGAGGTATTTTGCAAAAGGGCCTACATCCACTTTGGCTCTTATTGAGAAAAAGTCAAAAAACTGTTTCTAAATATTCAAGTTGAGCAATTGAAAAACTGAATGGATTATGAAAGAGGTACACTACATACTAATTGAAATTGAAATAAATTTTAAATGTGCTAGTTTTAATTTTTTTTTAAATCATGTTTAATTTTTGAAAATTTGGATGTAGGCCCTTTTGCAACAAAACTCCATCTGTTTGTACATAAAGAAAAAATACCACACACAAAAAATCATTTATTTTAATCATTTCAAATAAATAAGTTTGATATTGAAATGTATAGGTCACAATCATATGTTTCAAGGAAATAAAGTCATTTTTTTTCAAAAATACCTACATCTCATTGTAAACAGCCATTGAAGTTGTTGTTTTGTTGCAAAAGGGCCTGTATCCCGATTTAATTCTGGATACAGGCCCTTTTGCAACAAAACAACAATTTCAATGGCTGTTTACAATGAGATGTAGGTCTTTTTGAAAAAAATGACTTTGTTTCCTTGAAACATATGATTTTTCCCTATACATTTCTATATCAAACTCATTTTTTGAAAAAATGCACCATAGCCCTTTTGCAAAATACCTCTTCATATATATATTGATATTTGGTGTCATTTTAAAGCTTAGAAAATGCTCTGAGAGTGCACATAATAAACTCAGTCAAAATTGACTTCACCCGCATCACATTTAGACCATATTTTTTAAAATGACACCAGAGCATATTATATTGAAATATGTGACATTTTTATATTATAACACGACCCCCCCCCCCCCCAAAAAAAAAAAAATGTTCCACAGGCATAGCCAACACATAAATTGTGATTTTGACAAATGTTTTGCTATTTCTTAACCAAAATATGACTTTGAAAAAAATTAATGTAAAAAAAAATAGTGACCCTAGATTTCCGAAAATTTGGGTCGGTCAGAAAGGGCAAGTCAACTTTTTTTTTTGCCTTATGGTGTTCACACAATATGTACACTCTCATTTTGATCATTCACTGTGGAAACCATACAAGATGGTAGGGTATTTCTACAAAACTACGTCATGGGAGTTACTAGGGGGGGGCAGGGGGCATTTACCACCTGCCAGAAGGCTTGCCCCCCTTGATGTCCCCACCAATTGAAATATCAAACTTGATGTATATATACCAAAAATAGTCGGTTATGCCAACCCCACCCCCAAGGCCTGTCCCCCCATGCCCCACCCCCAAATTGAAGACCCTAGTTACGCTACTGTTCCACGAGATATGACAATGTGCATGTCCATTTGTAACATGTCACAGACAAAAAATTGCAAACATAAAAATCCTCATGGAAAAATCCATTATCGGATATCCAGCGCCTGGTACATTTGACATGTACATAACTCCCCAAGGCGTTGTCCTATTTGTAGCTAGTATGACTTATATAATGTATATATTTATATCAGGATTTAATATATAAATGGACATGGATGTTGATACATGTCACAATAGTCTGATTAAAACAGACTGATGTACATGTGTAATCATACCTACTCATACTATAGGTCATTTCAAGTTGATTTCCTCTGTCATCTATAGAACCCCCATCCCACACTAAACCCATGCACATTAATCATATTAAAGGGGCATTGAGAGATGTATCGATATACTAAATGACCAAATAACGTAAAGATAATCATCAACATAGCACAAATCCAAAATGTCATACAATTCCGACATCGCCTTCATGCCAAAATAAGCAAATAACGGCACTTCCGGGTTGAGATTTGCCGCGAAAGTCTGTGAGTAAAACAATGTATAACTTCCGAATTCAGCACACTAAGAAAATCATCACATTTTATATGATAAACAGCGAATGTTGGTAAACTGTTTCAGATGGTAGTTAATATATGCCTAAGTATTACTTTGATGCAAAAAAACCTAATTTCCAGATAATTGAGGGCGCACTCCCATACGTATCTCTCAATGCCCCTTTAAAGCAATTTTTCTTTTTTTAAATTAAAGATACCAAGATGAGAGCAAACCTTTCAGTCCGAGGAGCACAGAAATTATGATAGAAGAACCCCTGCCAAAACTGGTCTTGCTACCGCAGAGAGATAAATACATGCGTCACTGAATAAGAATAGACCTTGTCTGGTCTGCCCAAACATGTGTGGCAAACAAAGGCTCAAAGTAGGCCGATCACCGGCCGATCAAGGCTCAAGATAAGCGGGCGCTGGGCGATTTTTACCCCTCGGTCCTCCTGCCATAGCGCCCGGTAATGCTGACAAATAAACAACCGAGCGCTGATATTTTGTCCAAACCAGCGCCCGTTGATGAACGGTAAGCTTGCCTAAGACATTGAATCTCGATTTGACAATACGATTTAATAAAAAGTTAGCTCCCGGTAGACTGAAAGTGGCTCCTGGTTCTCAATAAATCCCATGATCCGCTCCCGGTAAAAAACTGTTATCTTGAGCCTTGCGGCCGATACAATTTGTTGTTCGGGTGGAAAAATGAATTTGCTTGCACAGGCTCCCGCAAATTCTGATAATGTGATCTTTTTCAAACTTTTACACATATTTGTTTCGCTCTTTGACAATCAGGAAAGACATTCCTACAGACACATAAATCAATCTTGACTGTATTTTCCGTAAAAAAACCATCTCATAACTTAGGAATGTTTAACATATTTTGTTTGATTTTCATCATAAAAAGCAATCCGTACTGTTGTGTTCACTTGTGTACAGTTGTGATCATACTGGAACACTGTAACGTCGTTAACAGAGTGTCAAACCATGGAATTCTAATTTCGAACGAAAAGAACACTCAGAAAGTGAGTTTTCTGGGTTAACCATGACAGTTTATTTTAACCCATTCAAACTATGATTTTGAAGTAATTAGGAAGTGTATTGCTCTGTAACTTGCAAGATATTTTTGTTTCATGTTTATAAATGTAATTTGGCAAGCAAATTGCATTTTGAGGTAAAACTCAAAGAGGGCGTTATTTTTTTTAATTGATTTATTAATGCTTTCTTTATTGAGGGTAATATGCTTCAGTGACTTGCACTGCTGCTTTCCAAGCAGGCCCTCATTTCTATAAAATACATAAATAAATACATACAAATAACAAATGTTACAGTGTTTAAATATAATACAAATATTGATATTATTCAACTATGATACAGTGGAAATTTAGGATTTGAATTGACTGAGTGAAATATTGTCTAAATCAATACGAATAGATGGTGATAAATTGTTCCACAGATGGCCAGATCTGAAAAGAAAAGGGCATATACCAGAATTTGAGTTGATTTTAGGAATGATTAAGTATTACTTGGAATGATTCCTGGTAGTATTATTGTGATAGCTATGTACAAATTCAAAATTGGATGATAAATAGGTTGGACTTATATCTTTTAAACATTTGAATAAAATAATAAGTATTTGAATTTTCCACCTATCACTTAGTTTTGCCCAATGAAGTAAGTTCATCGTATCATTTATTGGTGTTCTGATATCAGCAGATAATATTGTTCTGGCTAAACGGTTGTGTAAGACTTGAAGTCTTGCTTGATATGAATTTGAACAGTTGGACCATACTGGGCTGGCATAATCAAAATGAGGAATCACAAGAGCATTGGATAACATCACAAGAGTTGGATGTGGAAGAAAATGCTTTACACGACGAATAACACCGATTCTCTGCAAAAGATCGCATAATATGCCTTAATATAAAACATATATACCGTTCCCTGAAAAAATATCTCATAATATGCCTTTAAATAATTTTAAGCACTTTTTTCAAATGCTGGGTAATAACATACAGTTCCAAATCCAAGCATATTTTTACTTTTCTATTCGCATGATAATTGTGTTAAGAATTTTGTTCAAAAAAGTGAAAAGTCAATTTATTTCTGTTTCAAGAATGATCAAAAGTGTGGAACAATCCCTTTTTACAATTTGGAATGTCAACATTTTTAGAGGTAAGACACTCAGTGGAATATAAAAAAAACCACCTGTTTTCCACATTTGAAAACTAGGGCCAGGTGGCGGAAGACAAACATTTTTTGTTGCCTATAAGATTCAAAATTATTTGTAAGCTTTCTCAAGAATTGACAAAAAATATGTTCATCAATGACCGGTTTCATGGGTATAGGTTATGTATTGCGGTTATCAAAGGTGGTGGGCATGGATATATTGATGGAGAAATTTGACTACGTAACAAAGCTATAGCATGATTGATTAACCCTAATAACTACAAAATACCACACTTAGGCACAAACAAAATGGCTGTGTTTGCCCTCATCGACCGACCCTAAAATCTCAAAAAATTAGTGGAGCCAGTCTTTCCCCCTTGTTTAACCTTTTTTCTCCCCTGATTGTTTTATCCCCCCCCCCCCCCCCCCCAAAAAAAAAGAAGAAGAAATGTCTATGTAGGGGTTATGGTTAATGCATAATGCCTCTCTCTCTCTCATTTTAACAATAGATGTGAATGATATGCTCAGAAAATTTAAATTTGTGTTGATTTTACCATGATTGAGGTAAAATTTAGTCATAAGTTGGTCGACTTCCCCATACCCCTCCCCCCGCGACTTGTTCTCCCGTGGGTATTACACCGCATCTATTCACGATAACAAAACATCATGATAAACAGTTGCCAAAATGTCATCATCAACCTGAAACATTTCCATTTTTGACAGCGATAGAATGTTGTAAGACGATCGTACGATCACAACACATTTATGTGCCATTTGTTTTGAATCAACTTTTGAAAACTTTTATTGCAAAATATTACAATGTTTACAACAGAAAGTGCAAGTGAATGTCAAAACAAGAAATGAATGTCACAGTGGGATAATGTTCAGTGTGATCATGAGGGGGGAAGGGGGGGGGGGGTACTTGCATATATAGAGGTGTACAGGTATGTGCTCCTCTAATGGGTCATCTTTTTGCAAAAATGTCCTTAATATGGGGTATGATTTGTGCTGGAAAATCTTGAACACGGGTCCCAAATCGCAAAAAACACACCTTAACATTGGTCCCAAATCACAGGGGGGGGGGGGGGGGGGATTTAAATCAGCCAAATTGTTAGGCACCCCTAAAAGTGCATCAGGATTTCAAACCTCCAATGGGGTGCCCCCCCCCCCCCCTCCCTCAAGAATAATGCACCCCAGACCATGCGGTCTTTGACATCCAGCTTCTGTGGGTACAAGGATATTGACGCAGTCCTATCTTGATTTGCCAACAGCAAAACATGTTCTATGTGCAGAAATTTTATTCAATTAGTGTCGACCAAGCAGGTGCTCTTTATTTCTTTATCTAACTACTTAAATGCTCTTATTGTTAACACATTTAAGCGCATTAATACGATTGTATGTCATGGAGTAGGCACTGTTAGGGGAAAATCTTCTCTTAAAGACTATTTGCAGTTTAAAAAACCCATTCAATTGGAAGACTATCTTTTAGACAAAACTGATTTCTTTGGTTGTAGTCTAAAATTCAAAGCATGATCAAACACATCTCTTAATGCCCCTTTAATATAACCACGCCTTACAGACAATCTAAAGATGCCCGTTCTGCATGTTATCCTTGACCAATTCTGCAAATCATACCTTAAACATGCGTGGGCTGTTAGATGTAATATCATGAACTCAAAGTGAGTCTATTAAGACTATTGTATACATGACTATATAATAATAGTTAAGGTTTTTTCGTTTTGTCAATTATTGTATGTATATTAAATTGTTATGAACGCACCGTCGGGTAGACGAGTGCCACTGTTGTAAAAGTATATGTTCAAATAAATAAATAAATAAAATATTGTGTCACACCTAATCAATACCATTGACTGCACTGGGGCAGCAGATATAATGAGAGTGATTCAAACATTTTCGAAATTGAAAGATTTTATTTTTAATTTATAAAAAATAACAAATCAATTCGAAATCAATTTGGAATATTTTTACTATTCTGGAATGGTTTACATTTTGTAAGAAAAGACAGAGCATAAAATGTCCTTGTTGTCAGTATTCCTTTAATGGAATTATCTTTCTGCATGTTATCTTTGTGTTTTTTTATCTTATAGGAACGTCTGCATCCCCTGTGAGTTCTTTATCTGTCATACTGCAACCTTCCGCATCACCCATGTCTGATAGCCAACCTTCAAGTACTGCTACTCTCTTGTCATCACCAGGTAAGATAAAGACAAATGTGGGTACCAGGTGTTTCTGTCATCATATTCGCAACAGTGGCATAGCCAGGGGGCAAGGGGGCACGAATACCCCTCCCCCAATATTTGAGTCGTGTCGGTTGAGATTGGCACCGTCTGTTATCGAGCTCGAATAGTTTGGGAGAACAGCATGCCATTACAGAGGGGGGCAAGGGGGCATGAATACCCCTCCCCAATATTTGAGTCGTGCCGGTTGAGATTGGCACCGTCGGTTATCGAGCTTGAATGGTTTGAGAGAACAGCATGCCATCTCCCCTCCCCCGCGCTCTCAGCCCCCTTTAATTTCTGATTTGGCTGCAAGTTGACAGCCTGGAATTTCTTGTAGACACCAGGTGTTTCAGTCATCATATTCGCAACAGTGGCATAGCCAGAAAGGGGGCAAGGGGGCACAAATACCCCTCCCCCAATATTTGAGTCGTGTAGGCTGAGATTGGCACCGTCGGTTATCGAGCTGGAATGGTTTGGGAAAACAGCATGCCGTCACCCTTCCCCCATGCTCTCAGCCCCCTTCAGTTCACCTTTATTGCATTCCCCCCCCCCCCTATGAAAAACCTAGCTACACCACTGATTTGCAAGTGTGACAAGATCTTCAATACTCACAAACATATTTTCAAAGTGTCTGAACGGTGTTTCTGTAACCGCATATGTTTTGAAATGAAAAACCTCTCATAAAGGTTGGGAACTTTTTTCGATCACCTATATTTCGTATATATATTTTGTTATCGTATGTCCATAATGTTTTGAATATTAATTGAAATATGATGTGTATATCTTTCCAAAGATAAAAAATGTCTAGCAAACACTTGTTTCAGTGTTAAGCAAATTGCCTGAGAATATCGGGAGGTCTCTATCTGAATGTACCAAAATCATAACTATTTTGGGCTCAGAAATCAATAGAGCATTATTATACACAACGGGTGACAAAGTTGTTCTTTTGAGCACAAAATAGTTAATAATTTGGCACATTCACAAGCAAATGGCTGAACACTGAAACAAGTGATTGCTACAAATTTGATATCATTGGAAAGAGGAACACATCAGCGTTTTATTGATATGTAACACAATATGAATATATCACAAAACTTTCAAAAAAATTGTGATTGAAAACTATTTTAAGGGTTTAGTTTCAATCTCTTATAGCCCATCCAAGACATCTTCCCTATTTTACATACAGCCCCTGCGAGGGTGCTCAAATGTGAAGACTGGAAAAATACAGTTCTAAAAGTGTGCACTGATAAACTGATGAATATACATGAACTTATTCACGCCCCAGTGCGCTGGTAGTTACACATGGCTTTGTACACCGCGTGACGCGATAAGGCGCACGATTTGCCTCCCCGTGGCGCAGCGTGACGATCGTTCGATGCACTGCCTTTGAATTGGACAAATCAGGTGGTATTTCTGTTGTTGCTGTGTACAAATGCGCATGCTCGGTATTGGTATGCATATTCATATGCTAAATACTCGTGGAATTTCACGAGTAAACCGCACATTTAGGACGTCCTATTTTCCCAGTCCCTCTTTTTGGTCCGCCATTTTTAAAGATGGCGGCCATATAGAGGGACCCGGGACCCAGTCTATAGCCCATCCATATAAATCTCAGGTGCCAAACGAACCATAAAACTCGGATTGAACTACTTGCAGCAGAACACATACCAAATTTACAATACATACATAGTCGAGCATCAACCCATATGAGGACATGTAAATAAACACGTTTAAAAGTATGGAAATAACAGTCAATCTGAGGACAAAATTATTTATGTCACCATACATGTGAGGTCATTTGTATGGTATGTATATTGACGTCTAATAGAGTACAGGGCCATACACGCTTAGGGGGTTGAGGACACTACTTGTTTACGTTTTTATGCAGGATAATCCGTGGACTTAAAAAATAACATCACATTTTTATTTTGTCCTCACATTTCCGGCTGGTATAGACAAATGTCCTCGGATTGGCGGATGCGCAAGTACAGTTAAATACAGGGTTCATTACTTGCACAATGAAGTTAGAAATGTGTGCCCATACATTTTGTACTATTTTGTTGGCTATTGTAATGATACAACATTGGACTTTGACACTTAATCAGATCATTCAAATGCAAAACATTACAGATATGTTGAAAATATTAATAAAACAATATATCATCCTTCTCATGTTTATCTTTTATGCATTTCAGCTCCATCAAGCCTCAATACTTCACCGGATCTGACAACAGTTTATCAACTCACCGAAGAATGGGTGTCGTCGTCAGTTGATCTCCTTGAACCCACACCAATCCCAATTCCTGTCATGATGACCCCATCATACATCATATCACCTTCATCATCAGTACTAAATATGCCTCCTGAGACATTAGAATCTACTGTGAATCCGATGCTCCACAGTAGCAGTGAAAATCTACTAGACATCACGGCTTCATCTACCATTGAAGCCACCATTGATGTCTCCACTATAAGTCCTTCAATGTCGCTAGTGGTGATGCCCACAACACTTGAACCCAGTCTGAGCAGAAGGCCCATACAAGAAGTCAGTCCATTATCAGGCTCTGCATCGCTTGTTTCCACATCTTCCTTCGAGGCGTTGCAGTCGACACCTGTTCTCACCACTAGTGTGGTGATGGTAACGCATTCATATAACATTCCCACAGATGGCACTGTCATGCTGTCAACTATTATGATGGAGACAGTGCAGCATTCAATCTCCACCACTGCTGCTGTTGTGGGAGACACCTTACTAAGAAGTCCATCATTATCGATGGCATCAATGATGACCACAACGGTGGTAGAGCCCGAAATGATCGAGCCAACGTCAAGCCTTGATTTTCCGATGGCGACACCATCGGTAGCCAACCCAGTGACAACAACTCAAAGTCCGACGTTAGAATCTGGTCAAAATGAAACCGTAACAATGATGGTTACAGAAATTTATACCGAATTTATCACTGATGAAGCTACTTCTGAGCCAAACAATGGTACTGTGTCACTTACACCAGGGATGATCAATTCAACTGAGACGTATGATAATGAAACCGTTACCACGGGAAACACAACTCCTCTGTCGATGTCAACGTTGCGAGAAACAACATCGCAACTTTCGACGAACCCCCTCATACCCAATAGCACCTTGATAACAATACCCTACACTACTAACAGCACTCTTGTTCCAACAACCCGGGTCAGGACGGTGAAACCGACCACAAGCAAAGCCAACAACCACATAGTGGATTGTACGCTTGTCCTTGAAGGTGATTGTCAATTTGTCTTAGCAAAAGAAGATGACTTCAGGAGTGTCTTGAAAATTCAATTAGCGGATTATCTTGATGTGAAGTCTGACCGACTCACCGTTAGCAAAGTTGCGTGCGGATCTGTGCTAGTTGACCTCACAGTGAAAGACAACGCTAATTATGATATATCCGAGGATTTACTGATTGGCCTCGATGAAGGAAATTTAACAATAGCCTTTGAAGACAGAATGCTAACTGCAAAAAGGGTTATCTTTAAGAATGGGCCTTTTGCCTTGACCACCCCATCTCCCGACGATGATGGTGCCGGCATATTTGATATACAAGAAAAATTTATATATTACCTCATTGGGGGACTGGTAGGCCTTATTCTTGTCATAGCTGTGATCATATTAATGCACCACTGTGTGCACAGAAAATGCCAAACGCATGCACAGACTTTCAACGTCAGCGACGGGCCCGTGGTGAAATTGACTGAATTCAACATGGCGCACACGTACATTCCGAGACCCAGGAGTATCTACGGCGACAGCAGTTTTGGCGCGGACGGGAAGTACTCGATGTACGGCTCGATGCCGAGAGCGGGACTCAATTCAACGATGTCGACGTACTGTCATAGCAACGACGATGTGCATAGACAGAGAGAGACGTCGTCGTTGGAAAGAGATCTCAACTCCAGAAGGTTCAGCAATGAGTTTGGGCGTAGTGTGCCGGAGTGGAATCATTTACCGAGGCTCGAAGGTATGTTATTGGAGAAAATGGATGCCATACACACATGACACTCATTGCAAATACTGTAAGAAAAAAGTGTTTAGGTCTCCTAAAATGATAATCTTCAGTGAAAAAGGGTTCAATGAATTTAAAGGCTATAGAAAAGCTTCTTTGCAGTGTATACGATTGAGAACAGACATTTTTAAATCTGTTACAAAATGTACAAATGTGATGGGATCTGTGAAAACCCTTCGAATGTCACAAAATGTGAACTAAGGATTATGGGTCAAATTTAAATTTAAAAAAAAATAAAAATTTGTTCCAATACTTTGTGTCATCATCTTTCATGAAATTTCACCTTTAAAAACTAACGTAAGTCACTTTTATTATTAACCTTATAATGTTATTCTATTGAATTATGTATCTTTTTTGGCCTGTTTTCATAATTTCTTGTTTTGTAGCTTTTAATGACATCACAATCATCATTCACTCATTACTTTTTTGTAGTGATCGTAGAAAAATGATCGAAACAGTTCTGTAATCAGCACAGATTTACCTTTCTTATGATATAAATATCTCCAATATGAAATATGCCACCATGTGGCGGGTTTTCACAGATCGCATCACAAATGCATTGGATTTGTTTACGCTTCTGATTATCTAAATAGCATTGACTGAAACTCCTTTTGGGAAAGTGGAGAAGACATTAATCAGACAATGGTATATTATAAATCACTTTGTTATCATGCACATGGTCTGTGTTGAAAATTTTGAGACAAACACTGACATTATTATGGTGTTTTCAAACCAAACAAAATTGATTTTCTTGCCAAGATATGAAGTGATTTTGGCCTTCAACCAATTGGTGTATTTATTATCTACTGATTGTAATTCAACTCACCCGCCACGCTGGATTAGAATAAGAAATGATTTAATAAATTTAGGAAATCCAATAATAAATATGTTCAAAGTGGAGAAGACTTAAATTGGACAATATAGACATGAATCTATATAGGTCGTCGGGGTAGGGAAAGAATTATTTTCCTACCCCTATGGAAAAAAACAAGATTGTGTTTGTTATATAAGGGTTGGAAAAAACAAGATTGCCTTTTTTCCAACCCCTCTATGAAAAAAGAACAAGATTGCCTTTTTTCTGACCCCTCTATAAAAAAAGAACAAGATTGCCTTTTTTCCGACCCCTCTATGAAAAAAGAACAAGATTGCCTTTTTTCCGACCCCTCCTATTTGTTATATAGCATTTTTATAGGGATAGGGAAAAAACCAAGATTGCATTTTTTGTAACCCCTATGTTATATAGGGGTAGGAAAAACACCAAGATTGCATTTTATAGGGGAAGGAAAAAAATGAGATCGTGGATTTTTCAACCCCTACATATAGAATCATGCATCCTACCGTGAAACCAGGATTTGGAAGTTGGCAGGGACTCTCTAATGTAGGTTGCAATTGTATTATAGTCACTCGTGGGCAAAACTCTTCCAATGCGTGCGTAACCCATAAGTGCGTATTAGAAGCTTTCAAAATAATCGTGCGCCTTGATTGGTCAAATGTGAAATCACCATATGCGCAGTCATGCATTTGGACGCAGTACCAGGAATAACAATAAATCATGCTCACAAAAATAACCTGAATTTCCGTCTATAGCATTATGACAGTGACTAATGCTCCCGGGGGAGGGGAATCGGATTTGGTTTGGTCGGGGTGTGCCGCTTCATTTAAGACCAAATTATCGGGAAAATCTACCTAATTTTTGCAAATTTTCACGAAAATAGACCCATTTGTAATGTAAAATTGTTAGGGATTTCCAGCGCAAAATCATACCCCATGTTTAGGATTTTGTGCCAAAAAAGCTACTCATTAGAGCGGCACACCCCTGTACACCATCTTAGGCGAGTACCGCCCCCTGCTAACGCTACTGTCTATATCATCCAGCTTCTTTAGTGTGATAGGGTGGACATTTTCCAATGTAATGAGATATTGGGCTGCAAATTCTGTACACTACAGTTATTGACCATACTTCCCATGTCTCTATTTGCAGGTGTCGTTAGACAAGATGAGGTCAGTTCTCAGACCAGTTCATCCAGCAGCACCATCACCTCCACACCGGGTAGCTTCCGATCTCCTCCTAGAAACACTATACCGCAACAATGGAATAATGACTCGTCCACCTGTACAACACCACAAATGACTCCGCCACTCCTTGCACGGCACCATCGCCATCATCACAGTCGTAATCCTATGAGACCAAGGAGTGCCCCTCCTCCCCCACCTCCTCCTCCGCCACCACCTCCTCCAGTAAATACTTTTTCAAATTCCCCTCCACACAGAGCAGCACCTCCCCCTCCACCTCCTCCACCACCACCACCACCACCGCCCCCTTCACTCAGTAATGGATACCCAAGTCCTTCACACAGTATGTCCCCACCCCCTCCTCCCCCTATACCACCTCCACCACCCCCAGTATCCTCTTCCTCCTCTAGCACACCACGTAGCTCTTTCTACCAGGCGGAAATGAAGCCGTCATCATCGAGACGATCAATATGCTCCGATTATACAGACTCATCGATCGGTGATTCAAGATCCCTTATACCAGATGGATCGGAGTCAAGGTCGTCCATGAGCGGCTTTGATAACCCAGGGCTTGATCTTGACATTGAGATGTCGATGAAGCCGCCTCCGCCTCCACCTCCACCAAGAACATCGATGTTGTCATCCGTCAGAATGGACCGAATTCCTGTGACAGTTTGAAAAATTGACATGACGATGTTTATATTTTTATGGCCATTTTGTATTGTTAGCGACAGTTGTAACTGAATTGGTCTTCAACCTTCAACATCCATGTGAGAATGAGTCGAATACATGTGAAAAGAGTTTGAAAATTCACATAATATTGTTGCCATGTATTTTCTACAAGAGATATAACTGTAATGGTCATCAACCTCCAATGTCTATGTTGTTCTCTGTCAGAATGGGCTGAATTCCTGTGACATTTTGAAAAAGTTGACATTTCATCCCATATGTATCATCTTCCAGAGGTGACAACGTGTCTTAATCATCCACCGCCACAGAAAATGATGATTTTGTCATCTGTTAAGATGGTTGAAGAAGACGATGGTTTGAGAACTGCAGAATTATAGATCAGCCTACAAGATGTAAGATCGGATCAGGGAGCTTATATAATGGGAGAGGACATTCGAATCGCAAAATTGAAGCCTCCCCATATATGGGCGTGAGTACGCGCGATGTACCTCTTGGGATGATGCGTTCTCTTGACAACGCTATGATTGACAGCACGAAAGTCCTTATAAGGGACATTGAGACGCGCGATGTACCTCTTGCATAATGAGGGCGCGCAATGTACCTCTTAGAAAGGCTTCAATCTCGGCAATGGGAGTTTGTGTACAGTGGCACCGACCTGATCGGATGTTGAAAAAATGTGTAACATAACCTTTGATTTTGTTCTAAAAATCTAGCCAGCAGATGTCCTGTATATGCCCAGTACTGTAAAAGTGGAAATCTTTGTGCGTGTTCATTTTCGCGCTGCACACATTTTAAACTATTTTGCTTGTTTTTATTGTAGTGATTTTTAGCTTCCTTACTAGACCTACGAACAAAAGTATATTCACACATTTTTATTTTCGCGCTTGCTGATTTTAGAGCGAAAAGCGCGAAAATAAATGTAGCGCAAACATTTCCACTTTTACAGTAGGACTACTTGCAACAGACACCGGAGAGAGAGTTATACTGTACTCATAATGAATCAGACTAATCATGTGAGGGTCAAAAAGCTGTGCGTCAAAATGGGCCAAATCTGTGTGACTTTTCTTTTTTAAATTAACCATTTAAGTAGGTCATTGTATTATATTAACCTATGATATGGCATGATTAGTTCATGAATATTCATAAGGTGTATAAATCACTGGTTACTTACCCTTCTTCTTCACCCTGTGGCATATGATTGGCCAATAAAATGGCATGATTAGTTCATGAATGAAGGAAACAGCTCTGCGTCAATATGGGCCAAATCTGTGTGACAATTTTTGTTAATTGACTATTTAAGTAGATCATTGTATTATCTCAATCTATGATATGGCATGATTAGTTCATGAATATTTATGAGGTGTATTAATATTTATTATTGTTAACAGTATGCACACATATATGTTCTGTATCAAACAAATGTTAAGACAAGCACTAACTTTCATATGATGTTAGCCAAAATATGAACTATTTTTGGCCTTCAACAGTCAGCTGTAGAACGGGGCCCCGTTTCAATTGAGGACGCTCTATTTAGTGACGCACTGCCGTCATTTTTTACACGGCAATTCATCAAGTGACGGAAGTCCATCGCCCGCCGGAATACGAACATAAAACACCTTTCAATAGAGGGCGGGCTTGGGAACTGGACTGCGTTACCAAGGGAACGGCCTCACTTCACAGTAATTTTCAAAATTCGTAAAAACCCGAATTTGCCGATTTTAAACAATGAAATAACTCTCTTATCACAGAGATAACTGTTACAAAGGCATCACTTCTGAATACTATAGGGCTTATATTTATGGTAAGAATTATCACACTTACCCTAAAAATTCTATAAAATGGTATAATCTCGTCTAGAAAACGGTGAAATCATCGAAGCAAACCGGTCAAAAAACACATAATTTTAGCTTGTGTCGTGTGATGTTGGGGTCAAAGGTTAAATTAAATCAATTGAACTGAATGTCGCAAGGAGTTATGGTACCTTATGCTGCCCTCAACTCGATAGAAAGTTACTTTTTATGCAGATAATTGGGGTAAAAGGCGAAAATTCAATCATTGCGTAAATTGACGGGTGTGCGTTACCTTGGTTACGTACACCCGTCGTTTTAGAGCGCCCTCAATTGAAACGGGGCCCCGTTCTACAGCTGACTGTTCAACCAATTGGTATTATTAATTACTTACGCATTTTAAGTCAACTCGCCCTCCACACACTGGATTAGAATAAGAAATTATTTAATGAATTTAGGAAATCCAATAATAAATATTATGTGCAATATGTTTTGATTTTAACACTTTTAAAATATCAAACAACTGACTTCCGGTTACCTGTCATGTTAAAACGACAACTTGTTGGCAAACACAATTTTGAGAAATAGAGCCCAAATAAGTTGGTAAATTATAAAGAAAATAACAAGAATAAGTATGTCTCTTCAATCATATTTCTATAATCAAAACTGTCATTGTCTTTGACATGGTATCATTTTAAGCTATGATTATATAAATGGGTTTTTTTCGTTGGTAGTCTTATCGATAAGGCTACGGAAAAACACACTGATCTATGGGGCCCGACCAACCCCAATTTTACAATTAAAACAAAAAGTCAAAACATTTGTTGACACATTTTGAATTGTTTTGAAACATTTGGGGATTTTTTTTTTTTGATTGAAATTTTGTTGAAATTAAAAATTGTTGAAAATTCAGGTTTTAACAACATTTTTAAAGAAAAAAATACCTCTCAACTGACCCTCCCTTCCTGAGAAGTCCGTTTGCCCGTAGAACAGGGTGTTTTGTTTTGTTGTAGCCTAACTCATATTTTATTTTGCCCCCAACATGTCCCTCTCGATGTCAGGGAAACCTTTAAATTGAGACACACACATTTTTAACCTTATGTATTTCATTTTCAACTCAAGATCTTACTTACATATTTCGAGATATTGGTCATACATGTGGTGCATATCAATGAAAAACTGACGGACATCTTTTCCAATGTTACCACATAAATGTGTAGCAATCACTTGTTTTAATGCTCAGCCACTCGTTTCAGAATGTAAGGGGGATCTCAAACTGAATCGGCCAAAATCATCACTATTTTGTGCTCAAAAGTCAGTAGAGCATATCTCTCTGTGAGCACTCTGTACTATTATCAATGTTAGTTGTCAATGTAATAAGGCCAAAAATTAATACTTTGTCTCAGCTGCCCGCGCGCATTGCTTTTAAAATGGGATTTTTTTTAATTAAAAATAAATACATAGTAAGTTTCGGTGATACTCGGCAACCTTGTGACTGAGAACACACATTCAACTAACTTTGTGAAGTTAAGAGATAAAGCGAACACTAACATACAATGTGCATTGATCATATCTGATTACTTTTATTAAAAAGACAAAAAGCATATCTTTTTACTATATTTTGATTTTTATAAAAATTAAAATATTTTGGTAAAAAAATAAGAAAAAAGAAAAAAAATTGCATTGCACATAACTTTTTAGCCAAAAGGCGCTGAGACAAAGTTTTGGTTTTTTTGCCTAACAATTCATTACAACTGCAGAGTTATTAGGCCAAAAAAAGAAGAAGTTTGTCTCAAAGCTTGCGAAGGTTTGTCTTCCATTTTCTTTTTTTTTACATTTTTTTTTATTTGTGTGTCAATTTTTACTCTTACTATTTGCAACCGTTGACACTTTCTGATATTGTTTTTTCTATTTGAAATGAATATTGTGATGTAGTTGTGCAAAGAACAATTGTGCAGCGTTTTATGAAGAATTGAGTCATGTTAAAGTTTGAGAAAAAGAAAATCTGCCGATATTTTTAATAAAAACTCGAAATAAAAATTTGTAGGGAAAACAACAAAATTGATTTTACAATTTCCTGCATTTCAGACGCGGTATTTTGGCATTTCAAAACCAATGCGCGCGCAAGCTTTGAGACAAACCTATTTTTTTGTTTGGCCTTACAAATGGTGAATTTGGCGCATCGGTATTGAAACCTCCCCACCCTCTCGAGCAAGTGGCAAGGCATCAATACAAATGGCTGCTACAAATCTGGTATTGGTGCAAAGCTGAACACATCAGCTTTTCTTTGACACAAAACACAATATAAACATATCATCATATCATGATATTTTCAAAATATAGCTGATTGTGAATTTTGTGAAAAGTCCAAACTTTTTTTTTAGGAGATTAGATAACATTTACCTTTGACCGCATTTGTAAACACTATTCAGGTGGAATTACTACAGTTTAATCAGTTTCAAATTGGCGAGAAATATTTATTTCTTATCTCTCTGCGTGCAAAAGTAATCCAAGCATACATGGCAATTATGGCAACATGCACACAGTTTTAGATGCACACATGCGTCACGCATATGATACACAGTGTGTTGGTGCCTTGATGCGCGCCTGCGTTGTTCTGTATTCATTCGCTGCTGTAATGAGGCTTCGCTAATTTTGAACTGATCGAACTATACTGTGATGTCGCAGTCACAGGATCAATATGATAAGCTATGACGTCATTCATAACTTCAGGTGACATAGACCATATGGTTATTTGTCTAAAATGGTGCTAAACCATTTAGGAAATATCTGATATCATATCGTAATAAAGCACTGACAAAGACTAGATCATAGTATTACTAAGAACACGTGACATTTAATATTTTTATTGATAGAGGAAATAGGAAGGCCTTTGTGGCTCTGTAATATTTCCTCAACCCCTGTTGGTATTAGTTTTGTAAGATACGTCACATTTGTTCAGTAAATTATAGTATATTATATATTTTTATAAATGATTCACAGAAAGTCAATAGAGCACTGTGGCGCAACCTTTTTTTACAACGCCAGGTTAACAAAAAAGTACTGGTACACACACACATCGAGGGTTGAGCGCCAGACGGCCGTAACTCAACTTTTGGGCAAAATGAGATTTTAGTACCAAAATATTCCATATAACCTAGATTTTCAGAACCATAAAGAGATAACTCATAACTCTAGTTTTACACTCTTAATTTGACTAAAACTAGGCGCTCGAACCCCGCTTCTGCGAAAATAATAACACATAGAGATATTTAGTTTGCGTATAGGTCTATGCGATGAAGATACAAATCGCAAATTTAAAAAAACACTCAAAATCTGCAAAGCGTGAACAATTAAAGGCATATTATGTGATCTTTTCAAGATAGCGCCCTCTATTCATTATTTT
Organism: Ophiura sarsii; assembly: GCA_035610835.1. Taxonomy (NCBI): domain Eukaryota; kingdom Metazoa; phylum Echinodermata; class Ophiuroidea; order Amphilepidida; family Ophiuridae; genus Ophiura; species Ophiura sarsii. The sequence goes on along the minus strand of CM069450.1, from coordinate 31,170,827 downwards.
TTTTAGAAAGAAGATTTTCTTGCAGATTTACATTTCTGATCATAAATTATACATACATTCCAAGTTACAGAGCGATACGATTCTTAATTACTTCAAAATCATGATTTTAGAGTGAAAATAAACTGTCGGATAACTCCGACAGTTTATATTTTTACTCTAAATTCACTCTAAAACAAATTAAATGTGAGTTTATCTTTTAAACAACGTGTTTAAAAATATTAAAAAAACTCTGCAAATCTTGTCCCCAGAGTGGTCATCCGTTCACTGTATAGTGTATACAAGTATTCAATTTATTGTGGCCCAAATGGATTACAATGGAAATCGACCGAATTCCTCAAGGGCATGGGTATTTTTAAGACTACACGATCTGCACGTCAGCTTGAACCGAGTACAATTGGTGCACAAGTTTAGTTAAACGCGCGTGTTATACTACCCCCATACCCATGTTTAAAGTTAGCCACTTTTCAGTGAATTAGATGTGTGTTTAAGTTTCAAGAATTGCGTTTAGTTATACAATGTGTTTAAAGTCAAAGTTAAACGTGTGTTTGGTATAAAACTGTGTTTAAATATGTACGAGAATACGGACCATTGTTTTTTTACTGATTTATTTACATATTCAAATATGTTCTGTAAAACATTTTAGAACACATTTTGTACACAGTCTGGTGAATAGAGATTTATTGGCGCTTTGTAATGGAACACAGCATAGATATAAATATAATTTTTTGTTACAGATTTTGTTAAAGTGAAATATATTCTTAAGAGCGCATTTGTAGATATCAAATATATATGATCTGAGTGCCTTCAATGGTGAAATGTGTGACTATAAGCTGTAAAAAGTTATAAATTAAACATTTTGCAGGAGGTTATTTCATGATATTGTTATAACTAAAGTTATTTTTAACAGGTGTGTATGGTTACTGAGAAATAAAGGTTGATATTCATGTGTAATTTAATGTTCATATTTTATGATTGTGATTGCAATTTTGATTTCATGAGTTGTAAGTATGACTTTTATAAATATTTTTTGAAATAATAATTGGAATTATAATATTCATGGTTGTGATAGTGATTTACATTGTTTTGGAATTACTTTCTAGACTGGGTCCCCGCGTCCCTCTATATGGCTGCCATCTTTAAAAATGGCGGACTAAAAAGAGGGACTGGGAAAATTGTAGGCCCAAAAGGTGTTCCACGTGAACTTTGCATATATGAATATGCATACCAATACCGAGCATGCGCATTTGTACACAGCAACAACAGAAATACCACCCGATTGATCCAATTCAAAGGAAACGCATCAAACGATTGCTACGCTGCATCCCGCGGGAGGCAAATCGTGCGCCCTGACGCGTCACTCGGTGTACAACGCCGCATGAAACAACCGGCGCACTGTGGCGTGACTGGTGCGTGGAAAGCTCATGTTTATTCACAAGTTTATCAGCGCACACTTTTGGAACTGTATTTTTCCAGTCTTCACATTTGAGCATCCTGGCAGGGGCCGTGTGGAAAATAGGGAAGACATGAGGATCGAGTCTAATTACTTGCTAGCATGATAGATTGGGATTGTTTCCATTTTTAAATTCATGTTTTTTATCAAGGTTTATGATTTAAATGGATCTGTGTTGATCCACACAGGGATTTATTTGTTGTAGTTTTTAAAATGGGGGTTTCACTGAAATACATAATGTGGTTTGCGTATGGTCCCTTCCCATGTGGTCTTTTTGTCCTTTTGTCCTTTCTATACTTCTTTACCAGTTAAGGGTGCATGTGAATTTGTGCCCGATTATAACACCGAAGCATCTGATTGGCTCAATTTAAAATGTTAATCTACAATCTTGGGAAAAAAGACTTTGGAACACTTTACACACGTTTTGGACATTATGTGCAAAAGAAATTTCCTGATCGGTTAATGATGCATATTTTGTTAAGAACCCCACACCCCATCAATTAATGTTGGGAAACCTTGAATTACTGATGAAGACATTGACAGGGGGAGGGTTGTTAGTTTTCTGTTGTTAACAATTAAAGGCATATTATGTGATCTTTTCCAAGTAGTGCCCTCTATCATTGATTTTTACTATGAAAGCAGATTTTCATGCAGATTTGGATTTTTGATCATAAATCATAAAGATCTTCTTAGTTACAGATCGATACGATTCCTAATTACTTCAACATCATGGTTTGAAAATAGATTGTATCGAGCGGTACAATCTATTATTCAAATTTTACTCTAAAATTCACTCTCAAACTATGATTTTGGAATATATTTATGATTTATGATCAGAAAAGTAAATCTGCAAGAAAATCTGCTTCCAATTTGTTTTTGAGGATTGAGGGCGTCCCCTGGAAAAGATCACATAATGTACCTTTAAGCCTTCCAATACTTTTCTCCAGGATACTGTTCCATGGTAGGTTCTACAAAATATTGAATACCTGAGAGTGGGATAGTAAAAACTTTATCACAAGGTCAAATTTGGATTTCCCATTGTATGAGGCGATGCCGAGTGTGATGGAACAATCCAAATCGGACCGAGTGATATAGTTTTACTATTGCACAAACAAAAGGCATTCAATATTTGTTTTATATCAAATGTTATATAATGATAGGCTTGATTTCAACCATGTGATAGTTTTTACTATCATTATGGCCATGATGGCTGGAAAAGAATAATGTGATATCAAGATATAAAACAAATATTGAATGTCGTTTGCTTGTCGCCGAGTGTAATGGAACAATCCAAATTTGACCTCGTGATATAGTTTGTACTATCACACTCTCAGGTATTCAATATTTGTATACTATTACACATTTTGATTTCAAACCATGTAATAGTTAAAACTGTATAGTAAAGATCACATGGCTAAAATCAGGCTTATCCTTTATTAATATTTCCGTAAATAGCGAGTTATTTTGTATTTATTACATATATTAATATAATGTGTGAATTGTAAAAAATAAATGAAATATATGAGAAAAAAATCTATGCACATCAATAAAATTATGTGAGAATTATAATGAAAAATGGATGTTTATAATGTGTTATAATTTCCTCAAAACAAGCATTTTCAAACCAAGTTTTATGCTTAAAACATCCCTTCCTCTTATTTCTTTACTACTTTGAGACCTTTAGCAATTTATAACTCTTTTTGGCCAATGTTGTGATGAAGAGTAGGTGTTCCGATTTTCAACTTGATGTTTTCTATTCTACATGAAGGGTCATCTTTAAAATAGTCATATTCCAACTCCAATGGTTCTTATTTTAGAAGCACAAGGTGACATGAAATTTGCCCATTGAGTAGTACACAACTAGCCAGATGGTTAACCACCTTTGGTGGTAATTCACTGCATTTTGGCCTATACCGTCTAAATGGAACATATCTTGCGCCTAAGATTTTACAGAAATAATGAGAAAAATATGAGGTTTCTTCTGATATCAAAATATGTTGATGTGAAAAAAATCTAACGTGATCGGAACATACACCTATAATGCAGCATATGTTTTGTTTTTTCCAAAATGTTGTAATTTTCATTTCTATAACCGTAACTCTACTACACCACACGACAACCGTGTGGTTGGCCTCTTTGTATAACACGGCGTTGAAATTTTTGGTGAAAAATGGACCCACAATCCTGGAAAACTGTTTCTGTGATTAATGGTAAACGGTAACCCCCACTCCCCCGTGCAATGTTAAGGGACGCCAATGGCTTCAGCGGCTTGCTTGCTAGAATGTTTTACATTTTCTGAAAGGAAACTCGTTCAGCATACTTGTCATAGCTTTCATACTCTTTCATGACACCGTAACCACGGATAAAGGCGCCGCAGCTGCCCTGTTACCATTCGTTGAAGTAAGAGCTATGGTTCCGGGTAATAACATCATGTAGGTATATTCAGAAGGTTTTACCGGGCAGACTGGTTCAACGTTTCTTTCTTTGCCTGAAGAGGATCCCGTTATTATCACATTCTTCAGAAAGGGATACTTCCACACGTCCACTTTTAATATGTTATGCAGGAGAGAATGTGACGTGTGCCGTTTTTGCAGATGCGGTTTCTGGCTTCCTGGAGTGTTGCATTTTAATGCGAGTAGTTGACGCGCATGTGGCATTGTGTGTTTTTTTCCTGCTTAAATATGTATTGGGTGTCACATTTCCAACGCTTGTAGTTTCAACACATTTTACCATTTTTGTCTCGCCTGATATAATCAGGATGAGACTATTATGTACTCACTATTTTTGTCTGTCCGGTGTTTGGCGTATGCCATGTGCAGCTTAAAATTGTTTGTGAACGCTGCCTCTTAAAAATGGTAACAGTTCTGAAAGTGTGTGTTAGTGCAAAATAAAGAGAATGTTACTGTTCATGATCTGATATCGATGTGGGTCCAAAACATGCGAAGAAAGGGCCTCATTTGCATATTTATTGCGAAAACATGTGGAAACCTTGTTTACATGTTTTAAGCAAAATCGTAAGGTTTACAGGAGCCAAACGTTCAGGAAAGTAGGATAGTGGGCATCTTGTCAGCTGAATAAATTTAAGGCAAAAAATATGCAAAATTAGTGGCTCATTTGCATATATACGAGGGTCATTCAATAAGTTCTACCTCCTACCTCATAACTTTATTATTATACGAGCCAGTCTTATCAAATATCACACGATTGTAGCTTGGAACCTCAGCTACAAATCCAATGTAAATTGATCTGAGTACTGGTTGTACTTTTCCAGACATGCAGTGAGAACCAAACCTCGATTTAGTGTGACGGAAACGGATGAAAAACAGCAAAATATCACCGGAGTGCTTTTCAATTGGCCTATTGTAAGAGGCAAAACATACCTATTGGTCAATTATAACCATTCTAAATGTCAGATATCTCTTTAACAGACTGTAAACAATAACGTTGACTGATTAGTTTGGAAAAAATATGCCTTCTGATTAGCCAGATCCAGGTCAGGACAACCATTCAGTTTACCCCTCCCCTAGAGAACCTTGTAAAAGTCATATTTGTCTTTCATGATAACTAAGCGATCTTTAATATATCGAACTAAATGGAGGGATTTAAAGTCTGTCAAAGCGATAATTTTCTACCATTGACTACCTGGTTGACTATTCTGAAGGTTGCGCATAAGTAAAACTCATAAAGTGACTATTATGGTAAAGATTTAACATTCAAGGCATCATTGTGACTTAAGTTGTAACAACGAAAATTTGACTGATGGCAGTATTTTGGTACGCCAAAGGCATAGCAATACATTTGAGTTGATAGTAAATTATTTGCAAGCCTACAAGAGTTAATATTGTTTACAATCTTATCTATACACAGGGTGCGTGCAGATCCTTGAAAAGCCAAAAAAGTCCTTGAAAGTCCTTGAAAATGAAATTCCTTTTTCAAGGCCTTGAAAGTCCTTGGATTTTATGAAATGTCCTGAAAGTCTGGTGAAAGTCCTTGAAAAAAACAAATGTGCCGAAGCCATAATAAAGCCATATATATTCTGATTTTACCATTCATTTTTCCAACATATTTGCCGCAGTCGCAGTGCCAAAACTTATATTTAATATTAAACCCTTCGCATGCTTTAGTGTATTGAATATTAATTTATTAAATCCAACTGAGCACCTCAAATAAATTCTTCCAAGTTTTTACGTTTTTACTCATTTTTATTTTCCATACTATTACTCTTTCATCTTTATTTATTCATTGAAAGTTATCAGTTATTTATTATGGATTAAATACTCTTTTTAAAATAAATTGTTGATAAATAGTGTTAAACCAAGCCCAGCCAATAAGTTGTGAAGTAAGCATATAGCATGTAATGTGTTAATGGAGCACGTGCTGCTATGAAAAGGTCCCTTGCCCTAGGTCATGCAAGCACAGGTCAACCAAAACGTTTCTTTCATATGCAAATGAGTATCTGAGAATATATCATGCATATCACTAAAGGCATGATTGATAGGGGAAATAGGGGGTGGGGGAGAAGGGGATGGGGGGAGGGTGGAGATAGAGGAGGGAGGGGAGGGAGGGGATAAGGGGAGGGAAGGAATAAGGGGAGGGAGGGGATAAGGGGAGGGACGGAATGGTGATAGGGGGGAGGGAGGGGATAGGTGGGAGGGACCAGGGGAGTGATTAAATTTAGTACATTTAAAGAGGTATACTTACACTACAGTGAGATAAAAAAAAAAAACTAATTGGACTTAACTTGGTTTTCTTGAAGATAGGTAGTGAGGAAAGTGATGTAAAAAATACTAATTGGACTTAACTTGGTTTTCTCGAAGATAGGGTAGTGAGGAAATAGCGATAGGGAGGGAATAGGGGTAGCTTAGGAGAGGGAGGGGTGGGGCATTGGTTATGCATATGGAGGGGAAGAGATGGGAGGAGCCAAAAACTGAAACTGTTTCTAATCAACTTAACTATCAGGTCATATCACCTTAAGGTTACAAACGTTAGGGTATGGAATATTTCTGGTGGGGTGGGGTGGGGTGGGTGAGGGAGGGGGGTGGGGGTTCAAAAAAATTAAAATGTCTTATCAACTACCCTTTCAAGGCATATCCATGTTGTGGTTCAAAACTTTAGGGTAAGGGATATATTTGGATTTAAAGTTTCTTTTTCCAAATGAAAGCCTATGTTAAAGGAAATGTTTAAATGCCTATAACTCATTAAATATCCACATTATTTAAAAATGTCTAATCAACTACCCTTTCAGGGCATATCAATTTCGTGGTTCAAAACTTTAGGGTAAGGGATATATTTGGATTTAAAGTTTCTTTTTTCAAATAAAAGCCTATGTTAAAGGAAATGTTTAAATGCCTATAACTCATTAAATATCCACATTATTTAAAAATGTCTAATCAACTACCCTTTCAGGGCATATCAATTTCGTGGTTCAAAACTTTAGGGTAAGGGATATATTTGGATTTAAAGTTTCTTTTTCAAATGAAAGCCTATGTTAAAGGAAATGTTTAAATGCCTGTAACTCATTAAATATCTACATTATTTAAAAATGTCTAATCAACTACCCTTTCAGGGCATATCAATTTCGTGGTTCAAAACTTTAGGGTTAGGGATATATTTGGATTTAAAGTTTCTTTTTTCAATTGAAAGCCTATGTTAAAGGAAATGCTTAAATGCCTGTAACTCATTAAATATCCACATTATTTAAAAATGTCTAATCAACTACCCTTTCACGGCATATCGGTTTCGTGGGTAAGGGATATATTTGGATTTAAAGTTTCTTTTTTCAATTGAAAGCCTATGTTAAAGGAAATGTTTAAATGCCTATAACTCATTAAATATCCACATTGTTTTTGTATTTTGTAAACACTATACATGCAAGATAATGTTGATGTAAAAAGAACATTTTAGTAGTTAGTAATTGTTCACTTTTTACAAAATTCACGGATCTCGATCGTTAAATACAGAAAGTGCATCCGTGAGTAGTGCTGTTTTGGTAGTACCGGTAGTAACTTAGGGTACTTGAAATATGAACTATTGGTCCTTGAAAAGTCCTTGAAAAGTCCTTGAATTTGAAAGAGAGTTGCCTGCACGCACCCTGTATACATGATAATACTGTAATATATTCAGATATCATTCATTCATTTCCATTTTCAGTATTTAAATCATGCTCTTATATCTAACCATACAATACAATAAAACACCCGAAAACATGTGTATTTTTTTAAGGTAATTTTCTGTGTCCGTTGTCCAAAATCTCTCTCTGGCTTTGACCGCGTCATAACAAAAGTAAAACAGATATCAATTTTCATTTACTACACATTCGTAGCTATGATTCGGAGCTATAATCATGACAAATGTCATGAGGTTGACATTGATATTAGCGATGTTATGAGGGAGGAGGTAGAACTTATTGAATGACCCTCGTATATATGAAATTCAAAAGACCTGCACAATGCACTGTTCAATCAAAACCCTGACTTAATCCAGGGATCAAAATAGCATGGTGAAATTTATACCCGACCCGCTTGTTATCACAGTGTTTTGTTTGATTAAAGGGACACTAAGAGATGTGTCGGAGGCCAGGGCTGTCAACTCTCCCGCATTAGGCGGGAGTCTCCCGCATAGACACTCTTTCTCCCGCACTCCCGCATGGCATACTAAATCTCCCGCATCAACTAAATTACCTCAATTAAAATGTGTATCAACACCTTTACTAGCTTCCGTCGGTACATTTGCGATTTTGAACACGCAATTTTCGTCCGGATTTGAGGAAAAGATCATCGCTACCCCCCCCCCCCCCCCCCCCCCCCCCACCCCACTTATCAGGATTTCAGCTGATGATGGGGGAAAAATTGTGCATGTTTTACGAAAATTTTTTGGAGTCTGTATCTCTCCCTCCCAGCAAATCCCAAAAGTTGACAGCCCTGTCGGAGGCTGCCCCCTCAATTATGATAAAAACTGGGATTGGTATATTTTTACAATTGTATGTATGAACTTACACCTATAAGGATTAATAAAAACCAGCCCTCTTTGTACAACAAAACGTTGATTCAAAAATGCTGATCGAGCCACGATCAGCATTTTACGTCAGACAGTGCCCCTTGCAGCACGCATGATACATAATGCGAAACATACTTACATAGAGGGCGTTTTAAGTAAAATGTTCAATAAATAGCGATGGTATTGTTTTTATCAAGTTTTGCTGTGTTTTGTGAGTAGAAACAACACTAATGATAATTTTTAATGTTCATCTCGAATTCTGAAGAAATTAATTTTAAAAACAAATCTTCAACACTACTTTTGTGTCCTTTATAATGCTTTAAAGGCATATTATGTGATCTTTTCTAGAGAGCGCCCTCTATTCATGATTTTTTTTAGAAAGTAGATTTTCTTGCAGATTTACATTTCTGATCATAAATCGTACATACATTCCAAGTTACAGCGATACGATTCCTAATTACCTCAAAATCATGGTTTTAGAGTGAATTTAGAGTGAAAGTATAAACTGTTGTGGTACATTTTCACTCTAAAACCATGATTTTGAGGTAATTAGGAATCGTATCGCCCTGTAACTTGGAATGTATGTACGATTTATGATCAGAAATGTAAATCTGCAATAAAATCTGCTTTCAATTTTTTTTCGATGTTGAGGGCGTTCCCTGGAAAGATCACATAATATACCTTTAATTGCTTTCAAATATCCTAGATCCTTATTTAACATTTAATTAATTTTATCAGTGGTCATAGATGAAATTGACCTCTTTCCCAGTTTGTGGTGCCTTGCTGCGCTGTACCCACACAGGGATTCACACATTAAAGTGATAAACTTGTGAGTTTTTTCATGTTGCTCCTATTTGGGATCTTCAGTAACATGTAGGTCCAGACATTGCATCCTTTTGATGTGACTGTACACGTATTGACTGAAAACTTTTCAGGCCAGACCTGTCTTGTAGAATAAACCAGTTAAAGGCACAACAAAAAGTTGTTGTGTTGCACTTTCCTGACTGACCAAATAAAAATTAAAATGTTTGAGCCAGATTTTTTGTTTTTTTATAACAAGACCAACGCAATAAAAAAATCAACCAACTGAGAAATATAGGGTAGGTCGGTGGATTTTTTCCACTAAATTATGAATAGGTAAAATGACAAACATAATATTTTTCTTTCAAAAATTTGTTTTTATTGCGGTATATTTGAAGCTGTTGGATTAAGTATTTAGTTGTCATGATTATAAAGCTATGTGATCAGCTCAAATCAGTCCTATTCATAAGCCACGCCATCATGAATAGCCTTTGATAATGGAGCGCAAATAATAACATCTATAAATGTACCGCTATTTCATCATTGGTCAAACTTGGTTCTTCTAACGCCCAATGGACGAAGTCCAAACTCGAAACCGATCGGCCAGAATTCATGAATCTACTATAGAACCACTTGATTCAGGCAGTGACAGTTAAAGGCATATTATGTGATCTTTTCCAGAGAGCGCCCTCTATTCATAATTTTTTTTAGGAAGTAGATTTTCTTGCAGATTTACATTTCTGATCATAAATCGTACATACATTCCAAGTTACAGAGCGATACGATTCCGAATTACCTCAAAATCATGGTTTTAGAGTGAATTTAGAGTGAAAATATAAACTGTCAGTGTTATTTCAAGTAATTATATGTATGATTTATGATCAGAAATGGAAATCTGCAAGAAAATCTTCTTTCAATTTTTTTCCGATGTTGAGGGCGTTCCCTGGAAAGATCACATAATATACCTTTAAAATAGACAACGATGGCGATCCATCATCAATAGAATCACAAAGAGTCGGCCGTGATTCATAGAACAACGACGATGACGATTTAGGCCAAAGTGACTGGCACCTTGACCCTATGCTAAATGCGGGACTTTTTTTTGGGGGGGGGATACAAAAAATTAGATCACCGTGTAGGGTTATGTGGCAAAAGGTGACTCCACATAGGTATGCACACACTGGTATGTGAGACAGATTTTGTTCATGGCCTAAATTGCGAGTGGTGATTGTTGTGGTTTTAGTTGGTGTGTGTAACATGATTTGTAACTGCATGGATACTCCATGGTAAATGTCTCTCAAACTTATTACAAATGCAAACCTCTGTGACAGTGCTAAACTTGGTAATATATTTGTTACTATCGGTAATTGGTTACCAGAAGCTGTTGCTGGGCAGGCAAAACACGCTTTTTTTCTTTGTTACCTCATCAAATAATTATTGAGTAAGTTAAAAAAGGAAATGTTTACAACAGGAAACAAACTTTTTTGAGCCATATTTAAATTTTCACACATGTGAGAGTAACACTTTTATGCTACATTTGATTAGATGAGTTTTTCACACTTCACTCTACTCTGTGCGGACCTGCATTAATTTTGAATTGGTCCTTGACAATGCTAGTTTTTTTGTACTAAATCATGAATGCATTGTAGTTTAAACCAATCACATCACTGGTCTGACTAATAACAGCCAGTGTTTCCAAACTATGAGCCTTACTGGGCTGTATAATATTGGTTTCATTAGCTTATTGGGCTACTGAGGACTAAAAAGCTGACATAATTACCAAAGATAGGCATTTTTGGGCTACTTTAGGCCCCACATTATGCCAAATTTGTGTTGTAATGTCTAACATATTGGCAATCAAAGTTGGTATTGAGAAAAGGTATCTCTCAGGCCTATTGTTTGCACATAGATTTAGTCAGTTTCAACTCATGAACAAAATATGCTGCTAGAATTCTCGTAGAAGCTTTGGTGGATAATTTCAAGGCCAAGGTAATGTTCAAAAATTATAGTCATCGAAATTGCTGTTGAGTTGTTGTCATTACATCTTCTTTTGGAAAAGTGTAACTTCATGGACTAGCCGAGGTTGAAATGCTCTGCAGGTCTTGGACAATATAATATATTGGACACACTGAAATGAGCTCCACTCAAAAGACAGACGCAAAATCCACAGACTTGCCTGCCTTTACAAAATGATCAATGGTCAGATAGATATCAACCACGAGGACTACACCACACCGAAGACATCTAGAAACAGGTGTGTTCATCACAGCAATTCCAACAAAAGCACCCAAGAACTATGCCAACTCTATCTTCATGAAGACTGTTGTCGATTGGAACAAACTCTCTCCTGAAATCGTCAAAAACACTAATCCATCCAAATTCATAACTACCCTTTCCCGCCCTCTCCGTTCCTCCAACTACCCCCACCCCTCCGTCGCACCCCCAGTCAAAACTCTGTTGGAGAATTTGGAGGTTCCAAGGAGTGTGAGCTTGCAGGAATGAACGCAAGCTACTACAACATCTACTTCTGTTTCTATTGGTTGCCTGTTTGCACCTCACATTTAATTTCTACTAAAAATTCCTTGTACGATATCCTGTCTTGTGATCAGCGCAACAAGAAAAAAAACCACTTGTGGCCAACGTGAATTGAACAAACACACCCCTACACATTAGTTTGACTCCACTAGAAGTGTTGGGTAGTATTTCTTCCAGAACCAGAAAAGCACAAGTTAGTGCACCTATTCCTGTATAAACTTTGGTTCATTACCGGATGCTATTTGAGGAACAATTCAGGAATTCAGCATGTTGTTAGTAACTGTGACTACATTTCTAGTCTGTGGGATGATGCCAGTGCCAAAGTTTGAGTAGACAGACCTTTAATAATCCGATCGAAATATGGTGGTGTTCCAACCAATTTGGGTAAGTGTTTTGAAGGTTTTTCCTGTTGCCTCCAGACAGAGTTGCCTGTCTGACGATCGAAGCTGCTAGTTTAGCAGTGAAACGTCACTAAAATTGAGAGTATCTTATCACCTTCTTATTGGATTTGTTCAAAAATAAATCAAATCTCAGATGTTCAGTCCAATCCAGATGAACTTATTCAAAGATTTCTATTCAAATATGTTTTCAATTTTATTCTGTGAATTATTATACTAGAGATATACAGCTTAAAAAAAGTATCAACACTTATGGGTCACCCTGTATCAGATTCATGCACTGATTGTCCCCTTTTGTAAAATGATTTTGGTGTATTAGAAATAGTAAACTTTAGCATGTAGAAAAACGAATGCCCATGAAAACGATAGAAAGGGTTGAAATCAATACGCGGATTTAGGGTTTCCCTAGTGTTGGGCGGTATCGCGCTGATGTTGGTACGCATGACTTCTGGTTTTACGCTACCATAGGAAAATGCATTGCAAAATGGGACGAGCGGTCAAAATAAACTCAGAAGATTATATAAAAAGCCAATATTGATCGGAAATAAAGTGATTGCTTTTCAATAAAATATTAGGCAAAAGTACACACCAAATGGGTGCAAAATTTGAAAAAAAATCCAATTCTGAGGGGGCACATCCCCCTCAGACCCCCCCCCCCCCCCCCCTGTTCGAGCTTTTAACCAATCTATACTTAAATCAAGAATATGCTCAACTTCTTTCGTGCATTGGTGCATTGATAAAAAACAAAATTTTTATTGGAAATGAAGAGGTCAAAATATTGGTCAAAAGTATTATACACCAGATCGCACCAAATGAGTTCCAAAATTGAATTTTTATCTACTTCTGAGCCTGCGGGGGAGTGGGCACATCATCCCTCAGACCGTGACCCCCTGTCCGAGCATGGCTTGGATGGTATCAATTTCATTTTTGCCACCCCCCTTAAACTTTTCTGGATCCGCGCCGGGGTGTGTGTGTGGGGTGGTGTGACCCAAATAGTCAAATAGTCGGCAAATCTGTGCATGTGGTCGACAAATTTATGCAGCAGTCGGCTAAATAAAGAAAAATGTTATAGAGAACTTATGAAAACCCGGAGGATTGGGCATTAGTTGTTGACTGTGCTGTTTTTTGGACTGTGCGATTTGTTTTGACCGTGTGAAAAATGTTGACCCCCGCCCCCACCACTTACGTGAAATTCACGAGGTGACTGCAAAAATAAATGTGGCTACCATTTACTATTTTTTGTTTGGTACGTCGGGGGAATCGAGAAGAATCCGAGTCTGAGGATGGAATTTCATTTATGGTCAGGTGCCCCCCCCCCCTCCCACTCCTGTGCACGCCACTGTACATATTACATAGTTGTTGTTTGTATACATACACAATTATTGTACCACAATAGACTTATATTATAAATTTGCAGAGTAAATTGCATAAAACACCAAAACCCCATTTTTCAAGGCTGTCTTTCCTCCGAATTTTGGCCTTTAAATCAAATAAGCAGATTTGAGTGGCTCTCTAGCCTATCCTAGGCCTAAACAAAGTTACCGCAAACATGGTCAAACCAAGGAGTTAATACTATAATAACTCTTGGTTGCAAACACGCCAGACTAGTATGGCCTAATACGCATATTTAGAGCTATTGGGCACGGCAAAATGTGGGTATTTTTCTGGCAAGATGCAAGCTTACCTATTGGAGAGTTTGAAGTCCTAAAATATGGAGGTAAACTGTTGACTAATGTAAAACAATTATTATTTTTCGTTAAAACTATCGAATACGGCGTAGTTTTGTTTGTTTTCATCGCGTTATTAGCTGGTTAAAAGCGTATTTCAATGCAATCCCACACGTTAGCGTAAAACCAGAAGTAGGGCGTACCAACATCAGCGCGATACCGCCCAACACTAGGGAAACCCTAAATCCGCGTATTAAATGTACCGTAGAGATAACTTTTTGATATTCATTGTGTTTTGATGAATAAAAACTGTTTTTAGACTCTTAGTCTATACTTAGAAGACCAAAGTACTGATAAAGCTCTTATTTGAATTCATGAAATTAACAGAACCTGTGTAGGTTTTAACTTTTTTTTTCTTCTTTCACTAGGATCGTCTCTTTACTGCATTCCAGGCCAAGTCATTTAGTTCTTTCAAGATATTAAGAACATCTGATTATGCCATGCCAGCTTGCATCACATCCCACCAAGTGCTCTAGTCTTCAAATTCATGAGAAGAAGTACTGCATACAGTAAAAATTCCTGGTGACACGGCGATGGCAATGGTCTAGCTTCTACTGCAATGCAATTCTGATTTTTATATAGGTGTCGGAGGGTTGAAAAATCGAGGATTGCACTATATTTTGATGATGCTTCACGCACGGAGCGGAGCGAAGGGGTGTTTGTTGGATGAAGAGAATAAAGATGAAGACCACTGATGACACATAGATTTAATTGTTTATCTTTTAATAATTCAATTCATGGCAACTTTATTACTCAATGTAGAATCCAAAATTGTTAGTATAGAATTAAAATAAGATATGCCGATGGAGGCTGAAGTAAGATGGACTTCTTATTACATTACTGACTGGATGGAAAAGTGATTCAAAAAAAGAACTTATTGTACAACTACAGAGGTGACTAAGTCCTAAACTCTGCCACACACACCCCCACCAATGACCTTTACACACATTTCCAATGACCATTCAATTATTACTTCCTGTGTAAGAGATGGTCACTGCATATATGGCAGACAAAGATCGTTTACTCTGCATCCTAAGTGGATTTCACAGAACTCAATAAGGCCAACAATTTGTTTTTTTTAATTGTCCACAGATCACTTTTAAAAGTTGGGTAGGTCGGTCGTGAAAAGGTTGTTTTTTTTGTTTGTTTTTTTCTCACTTGCCCTTTCAGGTACCAAAAGTAAAATGAGATGTACTTGTTGTGGTAACCAAAACAAGGAACAAAATCTTTAATATTTTGATGAGTATTTTTATTTTCTCAACATTTAAAAAAAAAATGGAAAATTTGGATTTATGACTAATATTTGTAGAAAAATGAAATTTTCAACAACAAAATTTAAATTTTTAATTTAAAAAAAAAGAAAGATTAAAAAAAAAAGAATAAAAAAAAAAAGGATTTTGGGTCGGAATGATTATCAGGGTCGGGCGGACGAGGACAATCAAACAAACAATTTTTTTAGCCTAAGAGAAACAATCATATTATACATAAGGATAAGGATTAAGTGTGAATTGCCTAATACTTAACAAAACATCAAAACCAGCGAAGATATCTCAAGGGCTTGAATTTCAATCAAACCGAAATTAAAATAAAACCTTTGATGATCAACTCTAAAATCAAAACACATGGAATAACTATGACAGAATGAAATAATGAAATAAATATTACTGAACATAAATTTATGCAATGGAAGTACCTGTTACATAGGAATTAGACCCATATCTGTAACAATCCACTTCAGCAACATTCTACAAGATGGTGCTCTCCTTGAGGTGCATGTCGAGGGTTGAGCGCCAGAAGGCCGTAACTCAAGAAATGCTATTTTGAGATAATCGACTTTAAAATATTTGGGACTGTAGCACCCAACTAACTTATAACTCTTATTTTAGTCAAATTAAGAGTGTTTATGAGTTTTATCTCTTTATGGTTCTGTAAATCTAGGTTATATTGATTAATTTTGTCCCAATATGTCAATTTGCCCAAAAATTGAGTTACAGCCTTCTGGCGCTCAACCCTCGATGTGCTCTAATAGTTAGTTTAGTATAAAACAAAATCAATATCTGAACTCTTTAAAATGTAATTAACCTTTTTGTATTAGGTATTTTCTCATTTCATTAGTAATTGCAACCATGGACATGTTTGCCAGACGAGGAGAAAGTTTAGAAAAGTGATATCATTATTCAAGGGACATGGATAAAAAATGCAATTATAGCTCATGAACTGATGATAGCGACAGCTTTATATGTCTTAACCCTAAACCCTACTACACCACACAGCAACAGATACTTTTTTCGACCCCAAAAATTCACCAGAAATGTCCCCCCCCCCCCCCCCCCGAAGTTGAACCCCGGGAGTTGAAACCCGGACCTCCTGCACCAAAGCCCAGCTGCCAATTCACTACACCACGGCTCCACTACACCCTGGCTCAGTATATTCGCCTTGTTATATAGTCTGGGTCCATTTTGGTGCCCAAAAACGTGCACACAGGGCTATAAAAACCGGCTGACCATGTTGTTGCCGTGTGGTGTAGTAGGGTTAGGTTATAATGATGAAAATTACAAAATAGACATTGGTATACTCCATCAACATGATTCACATCAGTATTATCAGTACAACATTGACATTTTGTGCAAGTGGAAGATGTAAAAGCTACCAACACTGATAAAACAAGTGCTATGTCCATTGATTAATTCTGCATAGGGGTGTTATTTTTGGGGTAAATAACAAAATGTTCATAATTTGATCATTTTTAATCAACAACAACAAAAGTTTCATTGCCAAAAGAACAAATTAGAGATTGGCAAATAAATATAAGGGGTCGAAAGTTAAAGAAACTAGATAAAATGTGCTCTTATTATCATATTTTATCTGTTATTATTATTGCTTTTATTTAAAATCATATTTATTGGTTTTATTTAAAGTCATGGTTCCTTTAGTGTACCCTACCACTACATGTCTACAATGGGGACTACCCATACAATTAAAGAATAAGAATGATAGGGTGTTCTAAATCTTAGCCAAAATAATTGGCTACTTTTACAAAGCTTTAATCTCGCATTAGGAAAAATTATGATAAAAATAAGTTTGTACGGTAACTTTTTTTTTTCTCCCTCAAAACCCAGATCCTCTTTTATACCCCTATGCAGAACTATTGATAGTGGACCCTCCACCATAAAGATATTGGCAGTTCATCCCCCCCCCCCTCCCCAAACATGTGTTGTGTGTTTATTTGTAATTGTGTGGTGGTCATTTATTCATTTGTGAATATTGTGAACAAAGCATCATCAGTTAACATGAATTACACCTTGATCCCAAAACGCTGAATCAACAGTTTTAGGTCTGATGGAATCTTCATCTTGAAGTGAGACATTGCTATTAAATGGGGTATTGTTATGTTTTAAAACCAAATCCACATAATCTAGGGTAATCTTTTTCTGTAATGATAAACACACATGTGAAAGGGATATTGCTGTTAATTCATGTTGGTCACTGGCGTAACAACAGGGGGGGATGGGGGGGGATATATCCCCCCCAGATTTTTACCTGGGACTAATTTGGAAGAGTGAAAGGCACTGCACCATCTCAAGACTTTATCACCTATAGAGGAATTTATGTTCTGTTCCAATAGACTTATCTGGTGCGTATTGAGTCATTTGCATCACAAAACTCCAGCACTATGCTATTGTTGCAATTCGCAATGAATATTCATGAGGTATGCATTGAATATTCATGAGGTACACAATGAATATTCATGAGGTACGCATTGAATACTCATGAGGTACACAATGAATATGCATGAGGTACATATTGAATATTCATGAAGTGCCAATGAATATGCATGAGGTACATATTGAATATTCGTGAGGTACACAATGAATATTCATGAGGTACGTATTGAATATTCATGAGGTATGCAATGAATATTCATGAGGTACGCATTTAATATTCATGAGGTACGTACGCATTGAATATTCATGAGGTACGCATTGAATATTCATGAGGTACGCATTGAATATTCATGAGGTACGCATTGAATATTCATGAGGTACGCATTGAATATTCATGAGGTACGCATTGAATATTCATGAGGTACGCATTGAATATTCATGAGATATTCATGAGGTACGCATTGAATATTCACATGCAACAGGAGCCATGCTGTCATCAGACGGGGCTGAATGAAATCTATAGCACATTTGATGCAATCACAGTTATGGATTTGCATGAAGAGAACAGACCAAGATTCATTGTTTTTCATTCTTCCAACTATTAAACTTACATTATGCCCTAAAAGCATGTATAACAAATATGTGAACAATCATATTTTCAACCAGTCATATTAAATGATTTGCATAAATGAATTATAATGATCATGAAACAAATAAGAACATTATGAATATTAAGAACCTACTTCATATTCATTTGTAATTCTTATTTGATATCAATATTGTCAATGTCAAAGAATAATCTGATATCAATTAAGAATAAATAATATGAAGGGGTACTTAGTCATAATGAGAAAAAATAAAGTACATAATGAATATTCATAAGGTACACAATGAATATTCATATACCCTCAGAATTGGTATTGGTGCGATTTGGTGTGTACTTTTACCAATATTTTATTCAAAGGCAATAACTTTCCCCCATTTCTTCTCTTTTTTTCCCCCTTCGTCTTTACAGTCAGTAAAAAATGTCAATGGGCGCAATGATTTTTTGTTGTGGCCACCGGGTCCGTTTTATACCGGGTCCTCACCGGCCGGGTACCGGGCTCACCGTCCTCATACATTTCTAGCTTACAATTCTGACCGGGTGCATAACACCTCCTTACCGGGTCCTCGATCCATACCATTCTACACCGGGTCTGTACCGGGTTCTCACCGACCTTGTCTCAGGATCACTGGCCTCATACAGTTCTAGCTTACCTTTCTCACCGTGTCCTCACCGTGTGATGCATACTACCTCCAT
Source organism: Ophiura sarsii (assembly GCA_035610835.1). Taxonomy (NCBI): domain Eukaryota; kingdom Metazoa; phylum Echinodermata; class Ophiuroidea; order Amphilepidida; family Ophiuridae; genus Ophiura; species Ophiura sarsii. The sequence goes on along the minus strand of CM069450.1, from coordinate 31,151,955 downwards.
ACCTGGGTACCGGCCGAAACGTCTTGATTACATCATCATGAGGTACACAATGAATATTCATGAGGTACACAATGAATATTCATGAGGTACGTATTGAATATTCATGAGGTATGCAATGAATATTCATGAGGTACGCATTGAATATTCATGAGGTACGCATTGAATATTCATGAGGTACGCATTCAATATTCATGAGGTACGCATTTAATATTCATGAGGTACGCATTCAATATTCATGAGGTACGCATTCAATATTCATGAGGTACGCATATTCATGATCTACTCATTACATGTCATCAGAAGCAAGCAGGCGAGACTTGACATTCGAGAACCACCTTGTCTGTGATTAAGAAAAACGGTCACCCCCCACTTAACACTTTCCATGTGGCAGTCGTCTGTGATTAACGGTGAACGGTCACCCCAAATCTCCCGTGCCTTGTTGAAGGACACATTTTCGGAAAGGATACTCGTTCAGGATAGGCGTCACATGGGTCGCATAAGCGCGCACCGATGCGATAAAATATAATTGGCTTCTTTATACATAAAATGTGGTCATGTAATATATCGTTGGTAAGGTAATTGCCTAAGCTTTCATTTGACACCAAAATGATGACTCTGTGACCTTCCGCTGGGAAGATATTTTGATTTGTACTTTTTTGTGTATACCCTTAGCAATGCGATTTCTTTTTATTTGGCCTCAGATTCTAGACGCACCACAATAAACGCACTTGGCAGGGTCGGTAGCTTTTTAATGTGAGTAAAAGTTGGCCCGCATGTGGCATTGTTTGTTTTTTTGCCTGCTCATTGGGTGTCACATTTTGAACGCTTGTAGTTTCGTCACGCTATGCATATGTATATATTTTTCAACGAATCTGTGATCACATAGGCCTACTCTTTCATCTTGCAGAGTTTAGTTTGATTCCAAGAGGGTCGGTTTTTCATGTGTAAAAAACTGCAAGGGGTTAACCTTTGTGTTTTTTCGACCCAATTTTTTTTATCGTGCACCGTTCTCAGCTTCAAGGTCAATTTAAGATGATGTGGTGGCGCTTCAATATCTGTTGTGTAAAATTCAAATTTACTACGTGTTGGCTTACACAAGGCTTTTAAACTGACACAGTTTACTAATTTTGTTTTAAATATTTTCGGAAAGGATACTTGTTCAGGATGCGTGTCACATGGGTCGCATAAGCGCACCAATGCGAGTTTTTTTGCGCAGCGTTAAAATATTCAAGAGGTATGCATTGAATATTCATGAGGTACGCATTGAATATTCATGAGGTACGCATTGAATATTCATGAGGTACGCATTGAATATTCATTCATGAGGTACGCATTGAATAGTCATAAGGTACGCATTGAATATTCATGAGGTACGCATTGAATATTCATGTGGTACGCATTGAATATTCATGAGGTACGCATTGAATATTCATGTGGTACGCATTGAATATTCATGAGGTAGGCATCGAATATTCATGAGGTACGCTTTGAATATTCATGAGTATATATTTGTCAACGGATCTGTGATCACCTAGGCCTTCTCTTATATCTTGCAGAGTTTAGTTTGATTCCAAGAGGGTCGGTTGTTCATATGTAAAAAACTGCAAGGGGTTAGTTAACCTATGTGTTTTTTTCGACCCAATTTTTGTTATCGTGCGCCATTCTCGGCTTCAAGAGCAATTTTAGATGATGTGGTGGCGCTTCATGATCGGTTATGTATAAGTCAAATTTACTACGCGTTGGTGTGCACAACGCTCTTATACTGACACATTTTACCAATTTTGTTTAAATATTTTCGGAAAGGATACTCGTGGAGGATGTGCGTCACATGGGTCGCACAAGCTACTGATGCGAGATTTTCCCGCGCCGCGATAAAATATATTTGATTTCTTTTTATGCAAAATGCGATTGTGTGATATATCGTTGGTAAGGTAATTGCCTTAGCTTTCATTTGACACATTTTTTAAAATTTTAAATCCTGTATCAGTATTAATATGAACACTCACAAATAACGATACATATGCAAAAGACAAATATCTCAATGTTAAAAAAGTGGTGTTTCAAAACATGTTTTTCTTCCATTTTTAAGATATTTTTGAAAAAAGGTGATTTTTTTTTTTTTTTAAAAAGAAAGAAAAAAGTTAAAAACGTCATGGTCTGGACTGTAGGAGACGGTCGGTCGGACGAGGACAAGCAAACACCTTTTGGGGAGGGGGGGCCTAACTCAAAATCAGCCCCAGCAACTTTACGCTCATTTTGTCGTGCCACGTCACATATAAGCTTGAGTGAAATCTTAGAAACATAATCATGATTCTTTTGTCCCAAGTCTTCATATTATCTTGGCAGCTTGAAGGGACCATTTTTTAACAAAGGTTTCCCATTTTCACTTATTATCCAATTTCCTGACACAATCTTCTAATGAATCAACCTCAATAGTCCAGTATATGACTCACACAAATTGTCCATATTTTTTCAAATCAATATACAGGGTCAGTAAAAATATTCAGGTCCCGATTTCACCAATTTTCTAAACCCGTGCAGATACAAAAAATAATACATTTAATGATATGCACAAGAATAACACCTTGTTAGCTATAACCTAAATTGTATATCATTCAAATTGGTTATTCCAAACGAGAGATATGTGCTTTTCCCCCAAATTCTGTTAAATTCAATCTGTTCCAACATCGTCCAAGAGACCACTACGAAAGTGAAATGTTTTTGCCAAATGGGGCACAAGTTAAACATGTTTAAGGAAGAGCTGGCGCTGAATCCAGTACCAGGCTATCACACACATGATATATGTGACAAATATCCTCCATTTATTGGAATTAGTGCGATCAAAAAAATATGAAAACATTATTTTACTTGAAGGGACACAATGACATGTTGAACTTTTTTAAATTTTAATTAATTTACTTCAGAATTCAAGAAGAACATTAAAAATTGTTGTTTCTACTAAAAAAACACCAGCAAAACTTGATTAAAACAATGTTTTAAATATGTTGGAATACCACCCATAACTAAGTAAAATGCTGGTTGCGGCTTTACCAGTATTCTTGAATCGACGTTTTGTTGTACAAAGAGGGCTGATTTTTCTTAATCCTTATAGGTGTAAGTTCATACATGTAATACAATTGTAAAAATATACAAATCCCAGTTTTTATCATACATTTTTGTAATTGAGGGTGCTGCCTCCACCACATCTCTTTAATGCCCCTTGATAAGAGAAAAATACAATCTTCATGTGTAAAGAGTGCCTGTATTTCCACACAATTCATCATTCACATTGCTTGATTGCTTTATGCATTTGTTTGTTTGCTATGTCATATTTTAATCGTTCTCGGGCCAATAAGAGATTGAGATAATGCAAACAAAATGTTGCCCAAAATTGCTGGAAATTATAATTTTAAACTAACTTGATTTCTCATCTCTTTAAACAGTTCTTGCGTTAAATAACTTAAGTGTGTACTTAATTAATTATTATGAATATGTGTGTGCAATACTGTCATGTCATAACATCTCAATATTTCGCAAGCAATGTCGTTTTAATCAGGCTAAAAAAAATAACAAGTTTGTTTCTTCCAGTAGCCACCTAAAAAGTCAAATGCAAAATGCATTTTTTTATTGTTATTTTTTGGCTCAAATTCATAGGGGAGATTCACTTGAAATGGTATAATTTAGTCAAATCTGTGCATTTTCGTTAATATATTCTCGCTTAAATGTGATATTCGCCGCAGATTTTCACTTTCATGTTTGCCGTATGTGGCCAATCGCCATCTAGAAACATGTTGGACACAGTTATATTTTTTCCCCGTTTTTTCTATAAAAAATAAATACGCAAGAATCAAGCGTCTCAGAGAAATGTGCGCACACTACTGGAAACAAAACAAACCCTTTTTTTTTTTGGCCCTATCAGAGATTCAACAAACATAACTTAATTAGGTCTATTTATCAAATGTTGATTCATTGATATACAATGGCAACAGATCAGTTTGTTGTGTTGTGTGAACAACTAATACTGCAGTAGCGTCCACATTCGCCAACTTGGCTTCATTCCTGTATACTTGGAACACTTTGGATTTTTCTTTTTTTCGTAAATATGTTGTAATTATGGTGTGTTAAAACTTCACTAACTATGAAGAAGTGTGTCTACTCATGTAATCAATGAAGAAATTGACCAAATCTTGACAGGAAGTGTTTTTCCTGATTTTTTGAAAACCGGACCTCAATATTCTGACCCCCTGTAGTGGGTAATCCTTTTCCGCGGTAGCGACGAAAGACCAGGTTTAATATTGTGTAATTTTAAGGTCTTTGTTAATTTAATTCATGACAGTTTGTCCGAGTCTATATATTATTTACTAGCATGAACCTGTGCTTAGCGTGGACTTTGTCTCCCTTTATAGCGGTTGGTAAATTGCAGCAGTTTAACATTATTATTGATGTGGGAAGGCAGGGTTTTTTTTGTTACTTTGCTAATCCAAATTATGAAATTTATCAAGTGGTGTCACTTTTGAAATATCAATGTGATGCATATAAAAAGATACATATCTGGAAAGGAAACGAGTCAGAGAATCCATTTTTGGTATCAAATTTCACTTAAAATCACTTTTTTGTCTCAATTTCTTTTGGACAACGTAGCTCAATCAGATTTTGCTAACAAATGCTGAATTTGCACCAAAATAATCTAAGGACACTTCTCTAGGAGCACATTTGTTATTTTTTCAGTTTTATTATTTTTTTACCTCAACCCACTGCTTCATTCATTAGCCAATCAATATTGAAAGTCAAGGCATCTCGGAGAACACTCGTGGACAAGATCTAGCGATCTTCCTTTTATTTATATCGATTTTTAAAAAATAATATACTGTATGATTCGGAAAAAGAAAGAAAAAAATGGGGATTTTCCTGTTTATCACTACCTGTTTTGTGCGACACTATCCCTCCGCAAGATTCAGAAAAAGCGTACTTTAGTTTATACTTGTATACCAGTATCGTTCAATACTGGTATATAAAAATTGCCAGTATCACACGATATTGGTCGAACGTTTTTAATTTCCAGTATCAGCAGTGGTCCAGGGGAAGCACCCCTTGAAGCTCATGGGTTTTTTAAATTTTTGTTAACTGACTTAAATCGCCTCTCGTTTGTCATATTCTTTTAGAATTTAAAATTCAAGTTATTTTTCAGAGGAAAACAGGGCTCGGTGTGGTGGAGGGGCAAGTATTTTCTCGCGGAAGGTCAGTGGTTGATTTTAGTAGGCCTATGAAATCTGACTATATCATGATATGATTTATTTTATTTTTTTAAATTAATTTTTTAACCACTCTCGCACCACTTAGGATGCCTTGATGCGCCACTCGCCGCCAGTTGAGAAAGCCTGATATACCACAGATGTGATTTTCATCAGTCATTTTCACCTACAGTCCACCCTCAGTTATCAGACCCCCGTTTAACACCTTTGATGTTAGTAGTGATGTTTAGTGCTTACATAATACATTGTCACTGTAATTACCCCTGATGCAGAACCCTTCTATTGTCCAAATGTGAGCCCTTCAGGACAGTCAATGCAGAATTACACATAATTCGCTTATCCAGATTTTTCACTTATCCAGCCATTGCTTGGTCCCATCATGTCCGGATAACCGAGGTTGGACTGTACTTTTAACATGAACATTTTTGCATAGATTAATGCAGTGGCTTATCTTTGACTACATTCTTTGAATTTAGTTTAATTTGTTTAAGAAATATGGTAGTTTTAAGATAACATATGCCAAATTGATTTATCTACCATCTCCAAAGCTGTCTCATCTCCAAGATGAGAATACATATCATCTGTAGAAAGAAGAAAAAAAATTCGGCATAATTCTGTTATACCCTACACACCAACATCGGTAGTATGTGTCGTTCTTAGAAATCATGCACTATGAATACCTCTGTGAAGGGTATAACAGAATTACTCCAAAAATTCTCTGTTCACTTGATCAGATAGACGTGTCTGAGCATAGTTGGATAATTAGCGCACATCAAATATAGTTTGACCTCTTCTTAATCATGAAGCTTAAAATGAGTTTGCAAGGGTCACTATCAAAATGACTAATGATGTGTAGATAGCTTTAACACAAGACATTCGTTGACCAATCACTTTGCATATTATCTCTTCAAACTATTATACGGTATATACAGGTGAGTCAGAAAGAACAGGCATTTTTTTCACAAAAGCATGACAAAGAATAAAGGCATACATTTTCAAAACCAATGGGAGCTAAAAAGACCTATAATTTGATTTTCATTCAAAATAATAGTTTTACAAATCTACCATTTCGTTATCATGTTACACTAATTTGAGTAAAACCCCAAATTTTGAGGCAATCCACGGGATGGTCGAATTATCAAGCCATTCTTTTAATGTATTCTAACAAGGTTTGATTTCTGAATCAGCAGATATGCCATCATTTTACCTTTTTTTCTTGAATTCAGGATATTTATTACTCATAATTTCAGTTCTATTTATTTCCAGTCATTTTAAGATTTTGTATCCAACATTCATGTGCCTTTTCAGGTTTTTTACTAGTTCAATTGATTAGCATCTCTGAATTAGGAAGCCAACATGACTATGTGTTATTGCCATTCCGTGGATTGGCGTTAAAATACCGGGTTCTACTAAAATTGTTGTAACAATATGACTTGGATGTTCAATTTTCTTTATATATTTTTTGAATGAAAGCCAAATATGCGGTCTTAGCACTATCATTGGTTTTGAATATGCTGGCCTAAAATGTCTGTGGCGCTTTCTGACTCGCCCTGTACAAATAAATTAAGCTAGCTTTTAGATTTTTTCCCCAAATAAGCTTAATGTTTTACAGCGGGTGCACCACAAATACATTTTTTGGTGCAAAGTGCAAAAAAGCAATACGCTACACGTGAAATGTCATCACAACTAAAGTAATTGCTTCCTTTTTTCAATTCAGGGTGTTCCTATGGTTAATTTTGTATTTGATATTTTAATAGAGCTTGCTGAGCTCCACAATAATCTGAAATCTGAGCTTGATCGGAGGTACAGTTTTATAGATATGACAATTTGTTTGCTAGCCATTGGAACAACCTTCAGCCACTAAAATCCCCACCATTTACCCAGAAATATTGGGTTATTTGGGTGGTATTGCAGGTTTCACCAACTTTTGCATTCAAATTGAAAACGCTTAATGGGTCATCAATCACAAAAATGCATCGTTCATATCATAATTGGGCTGAGAAAAATAAATAACCATGTTCTACAGGCCTGACTGACCCATCATTTTTGCATTATTTTAATTTTTTAAAAATTTAATTTAATTTTTTTTTTTAAATGTTGAAATGAAATGTGTCCAACATTTTATTTACCAAAATATTCATAACAATATTTTTTTTTTTTGGGGGGGGGGGGGGAAGTAAATGCCATACACCCCCCCCCCCCCCTCTACCTGACCGGCGTGTAAATCAATCTGTAGTTATATTTGATCTACAGATCTGATGAATCTCGTTAACAATAATGAGAAGGCTATTTCAATTCTTACAACTTATACAGAATTCATGTTTTATTTTCCATCACGAAACGTGTGACAAATCACATCACAATAATAAGCCACCACCAGACAAATTGCTATACTAGAATATTAATATTAAGGTCAGTAAATGCAGTGTTGTAGTATACCCATACTCATTGTTTAGGATACATACCTGTACCCATAATTACGGTCTGGGACCTGTACCAGTGGCGTAGTCACTATTAGTAAAAGGTTGCCCCAAAAAATTGTGCACTCACCAACTCATTAATTTCACGTAAGTGGTGGGGGGGGGGGGGGGTACACGTAAGTGGGGGGGGTAGAGGTCAAAAAGAAAATCGCACAGTACATGTATTACATGTACAATTTTGCCTTCTATTTGACTATTGGGGTTGAATATACCCCAACATAACCAGTGCCCCCCACGCCACCTCGATCTTTTATCATTTTTTTTTCTTCCTATTTCCTTTTTCCCCCCTTTTTATTTTTTTTAGAGGGGGAGGGGGGGGGGGGGGGGCGGGGGCACAAGTGGGGTTTTTTCCATCAGGGGGACATTTCCTGCCCCCTGCCCCCCCCCCCCCCCCCCCCGAGCTACGCCACTGCATCTGCACAAGTGCATTGATCTGTTCTCATCTTTTCAGAAACAAGACATACACATGCATTGACCGTATTCATACACAACAATACTAATCTAAACCTTTTTGTGCGTTTGTTTTTCACTCAATTACATAATGACATACAATTTTAAAGAATTTTATTAATTTATTTACAAGTTTTATAATAACTGCAGCACAAATTAGTGAACCTGTGCTGCATGAACAATTAATCAAAACAAAGAGTTGCTCATTCATGTACAAAGTGCATAATTAAGGCAGTTTTAGTTTGATCAGCTCCAAATTGGCATGCACGAAATAAGATAGAATGGTGTTGGAGCGCACATGAACGCAACAAGCGCATTGAGCATTAAATTTGTGATAAGTGCATGATTGGATTACTTTGGCGCATATTTCTTGCCAATTTGGAACTGATCAAACTATAGACATTTCCAATGCACTTTATGTAGTTTAGATTCCTGCTTTCTGATCGATTCCTGACCACTGAGCAGAATTTATGGCCATGATGCAAGGGTCAACATTAGCCCAATTCAGCTGCCTAGCCTTGGGGTTGGCAACACTGAGTATAAATAAACAGAATACTCACAAATTCCACTGCACAGATGAAGGCACATGGAGAATATAGAGGTTAATTAAGACAAATTCAAAGGTTAATTAAGACAAACTCAATGGCGATGGTACTGGGAAACCAGGATATTTGACCAAGTAAAATGTAACAAATTTGTAAGTTTAGTCAGTTCCAAATTTGCGAGCCTGCCGCCTACAGCAGGGAATTTATTCAGAAGAGTGTGGGCACGCAAACACTCGGATGGCTATATTAAAAAAAATCATTTGTCTCAAAGCTCCCGCGCGCGTTAGTTAATTGATGCACATTAGAAAAAGAAAAGAAACAATTTTCTTTTTACTTTTGTTTATTTTTTTCCACAAAAAGAAGAAAAATCCCAAAATTTCACAGATTTTTCAGATTTTCATTGATCACATCATTTTAAATTACAAAAGGTCACTTTTACAAGGATTTCAATATTTAATTTAAAAATAAAAAATAAAAAACCCTAAAAAAAACCCGCATTCCGCATTAGGTTTTGAAATACTGAAGAGCATTGAGACAAAAGATTTTTTTAATATAGCCTTAGCATGGCGCAGTGTGATTCGTGTGTGTGACACTCGCATATTCCACAGTAGTGCCCGTAAGCTTGGATTACTATTGTGTGCGAAGAGATAAAAAACGCATATTTCTTGCCAATTTGGACTAACTTATCTATAGATCCGAAATATTTTTAACCATTCGAAGGTCATTAACCTCATTTTCGCTGTTTTTGAATGTTTGGAGTGGTTGGTGCAGGATAAAACAAACTAACTGTAAAAGTGGTAATTTTTGCACGATTAATTTTTCACGCTTTGCCGACTTTCAGCCATTTCGCTTGTTTTTAAATTCACAATTTGAAAGTTCATTACATAGGCTTATACACAAAATAAATATGTTCACTTGTTTTTATTTTCGCGGTAGCTGCTTGGAGCACGAAAAGCACAAAAATTAATGTAGCACGAAAATGACCACGTTTATAGTGCTTGGGTTTTGTTTCTAAAAATAAATTAATGTCAAGTACTGATAAGATCTTTAATTTAAAACAGACATAAAAAATATAGTACTGATAACACATTTTATTCATGTACAAGTTTAGAAAAATAGAATACACAATTTATGTATGGACACAATGAGGTATTTTTTTCTATTTTCATAAAGATATACCTCTTTGACATTTCTTTACTGTACACAACACATTGCAAGTGCATTGATCAAACATGCCCTTATAAAAATAAACTATAGTATGAAAAATAAAAGTATAAAACTAAAACTTGTGATTAATATTACTCCTGACTACTTATAGGGTTCTATAGTACTGATATATATTCTAAAAATAAAAAAATTGTAGTTCTTTTTATTTCTTCCAATTGGGTCAGTGTAATCGGAAGAGATTACGCTGACGATTCTCTCGTTGTTCCCCTGTCTTCGTTACCCAAATCGTATTTCATTGAATACACGTTGTCCATCCCCCCAGCACCGTCGTCCAAAACCATTTTCATCCCGAATGTCTCCGTGACAGACGCATCCTCGGAGCCACCGCCGATGGCCTTATCGACAAACTCGCTGTCGGTAAACATCTCTATCACTTCGGGCTTTGCGTTTCTAGTCCAGTCTGAAGCGTGTGCTTTTTTTCGCCGCTCTTCGACGTCAAACTTTTGTCTCGATGCCTGTCGGCGACGGCAGACATAAATGAACGCGAAAATCACAGAGATAAGTAATAGAGCTCCTAATCCTCCCACGGTACTGAAGATGGTGGTTATTGATGTTGAAAGGTACACTGAAAGGGTTAAAAACAGAAACAAATTAAAAATCTTATATTTGTTTTTGTCGATGATAAATTGTAATACATGGCTTCCCTAATTTGTATATGTGATGCGTTGTATGTCAGGAATATTAATTTTGATTTGTATGTAAAAAGAAGTGACAAAAATCTTATGTTTTACTTTGTTTTCTCAGTTGGTTAACTGTTTGTAACTTAAAAACTAGAAGTTTGATTTTAGTGCGGTTTTAGACCATAGCGTAGCATTTTTTTCTTGCTTTTAAATAATGGACAAAATATCAAAATTCAAAAGTGCTAACATGTGACTCATTTTGCTTGATGACGTCACATACATGTATACACACAGACTTGCCCGCCTCGATGTAAAAGTGACGGCTTTTATTTTCACACACAAAGTTTTTGGGGCGAGTTTCTTTGTGAGCCAATATTTGTCATAATAATAGCATACTCGATGTACATTTACAATTTAGCATCGACCAAAGGGATTACACAAATTCCTTGGTAACTGGACCATATGCACCGTTGGGACTTTCAGTGCATGTCATAGATTTCATACAGTGATCATATCACTTCAAGTTCAGGATTTGGAAGCGTGATAAAAATGGTCTCAAATCATTAATATTTGCATGAGGATTCAGACAAAGTAGTGTTTGGACTATTTTTAGGATGTTTTGATTTGATTTGATTTTTAAATCCCCGTTTGCAATATTTCCTCAAGGAAAACATGTCTGATAGAGCAAACTATCCTAATACAATACATGATGCTCATATGAATAATTCCAGATGGATTTAATGAAACTACAAGCATTATTTCACAAAATTGACCTTTTGGATGACCGTTGACCTTTTTGCTTATAACTTGATGCTGGTTTCATAGATGGGTCAAACTATACCTTTTTTCAATCCTTATGACACAAGGAATACATTGGGAGAGCTTTTTACCAAGATTTGCTCTTTTTTTTGGAATTTGACCTCTGTAATCATTTCAGGACTCCCTCGCAGCTTCCGCCCATACTTTTGCAAAGGACACACCGCCCCCTAAAAATGTTAAGCCTTTTAAAAGTAAAATCCACTGGGAAACGAACCTTTGTTCTTCATGGTCACAGAATTAATTTTAATCTAAGCCAACAAAAAAACTCCCCTGTTAGGTAAGGGAGCGATCACTATAAATGCGAGGGGGGGGGGTGGAGGATTTCTTTTTTGGGGGTGCAATTTTGTTATCACCCCTTCTTGAACACATACACATTTTATGTCCCCCCCCCCCCTCCAGTACCGTATACGCAATGTGAAAAGTTGTTGTCTTTGCCAGAAAATAATTTGTGTCCCCCCTTCGTGTCCCCTCCTGATTTCCTCCCTGGCATGAATAGTGATTGCTCCCTAAGTGGTCGGACCTCTCAGCTTGCAAAGGTGGGTCTGGATTTTTCCCCCTTCAAAATGACATAAAAATCACAAAAATCTGAAGACATTTGGCCAATTTTGGATAAAATAAAAAATGAATCAAATAAAATCCTAAATTTAGGTTGGTATTTTTATCATTTACATGTGAAAATGTTCCCCCATTTTTAAGAAATCTGCGTCGGTGGAGCCCGTAGAAAACGTTGTTTTTTTGGTCGTCTTATAGAAACTTACTTCCTGGAGCCTCCGCAACTTCAACGTGAGAATCATTCTCCGGAGAGACTGTCTCCACCGATACAAGATCGTCCTCTCTGGGATTATTGATTTCAAATGTTCGACCAGACACTTCCACTGTAAGGATTGGTAACTCCAGTGTGCCGTCATCGGCCGATTGTTGGATCTCCTCCACGATGGTCAACGCCAGTGTTTCTAGAACATCTGCCGTGGTTGAGGAATTTGTTGAGCCTGATACTTCCTGTTTAGTAAACAAAGAAGATTGAAAACAATATATCATTAATATTTGAAGCTTTATCTCTGAGTTTATTAGTATCGACTAAGCACCAGCGGCTTAGGAATCCCCACTACACCACAGGTGTCAAGGCTACTTAGCCGAGTATACTCGGCCAAGTTTATAGCCTGGGTCCATTTTATCCTCGAAAAACTTGCAAGATGGGTGGAACATAGAGATTGGCTTGTTGGATTCAGTTGGATTTGGCAGGGTTAGGGTGAACGCACTCCCACACCCCCAGCCATCCACATACCCTTACACCTGTTTGCTCCCAAATGTGGATCCATGTCTGGTGCTATCCAAAATAAAAGTCTGAAGCAGAATTTCTATGCCTAACCCGACTCGGGACGTTTCTGTGTATTTTGTGTTTAAACATGACAAATTGCCACAAATTGCGGACGATATACTACCATGACAATAGAGGGCGTCACAGCCATATTAATCACAATGCATTTGAATCTATAAGGAGAGTGCGGGTGGTTCTCGGTGGGAGCAATGTTTGCATGCGTGTCCATGCTTAGCAGCAGATAACAAACGCACCATTAAATCTGGTATTCACAATTGCCACTGTGTCTCTATTGTCCTCACGCGTAAAGGGACCTATGTGTTACCTTGTGCTACGTTGTTTTATGCGCCACGATGTGCATTGAAGCGTGGAATGTTACAATAACGAGTCGGGATGGATTTTGGATTTGGAGGCAGGTGGTACTTCTCTGTATCTCAATATTCTCTGGCTTCTATGAATATTGAACCAAACATTTACCAATTTTTAGGGAGGGGGGGGGGGGGGGGGAGGATGGACCCATATGTTTACCAGAGACCCATAATCCTACATATTTGACAGCTTTTGCTAACAAATCTGTGAAAACAGCAAATTTAAGGATATTAGACCCATAAATTTACCATAAATGGCTATGAAATGGGGTCATTCATTTACCAGATGGGTTAAAAATGGAACCCTATTTGGTGGCACATCCCTGTGACCACATATCTATTAAGTACCCCTTCCCCCGTGTCTAACTCGCATGCATAGCATGTGTAGACCCAGTGTTGAGCTTCTTTGCTATGGGTGCTATGGACTAGTAGTAGTACTGTAAATCATGAGCATATTGAAAACTTTAGGGGTATTAAACGCAAAAAGTCCCATATGAAATCAACCTACGCTTCGTGATCCTTATTCACCACACGCTGTGTACTATCAGGACTCTGGGACCTGGGACTCTTCCATTGCACTCAATGGGGTGAAGTAAACAATACACACACTAATGCCGTTTGAACATTTCACCATAAACATTTATTTGTAAGCAATAAAACAATTCAGTAATATTGCAACGTCAAATGTTAATACAACAATTAACGTGAGGTATTGTGACCATTTTTAAATGACGAACTACAGCTGAATAGATAATGTAATCTACTTTAACACCCCTGTAGCGATAGTTCCGCGACCCAAGCATGTGGATTGATGTCGTATTGTATGTGTATTGTGTTGTATTGATTCACTGACCAAAACATCCGCTGAGCCAAGATTTTGCCTAAAATAGTCCTGATTGGTGGGGGAAAACGCTGGTATTTCCTTTCAACCAATCATATTATATTTTACATCAATCTCTGAGGAATTTTGTCTAGTATTCTGACGTAAGCGTAATTTTCGATCAGACGCTTCCATAAATTTTGCCATTGAATTTAGTACACCGACCCACGTAAAATGGACCTAAATCAGGCTATTTTGTCAATGCGTGGCATTCTTTTCTGCTAAAAGTGTAATTTTTATTTGGGAAAACGCGGGTTTATCTCAAATTTTAAATTGTAAGTGTTTGGTATTTTATTGAAGCCTATACTATTTACTGCACTATACCGAGCGTAATTGTAAGTTAAGTTATCCCAATTGGCAGTGATGATCAAAGAAGTTTCGATGTGGCAAGGGACAAGCTCAAAATTACGTGCTTAGTGAGGTAATTAGGTTTGCGTTGAGCAGATGCACCAAAGTTTTCAATATGAGTTTGCGGCATTAACATTTCGTGAATCACCGACTTTGGCCTTTTTCGTGGCAAGAACATTTTGTGAAAGTGTTGAGTAGTCATTACAGGCATTTAAAAAGCAAATCATAAATTTGCGTTTATGACAATTGCGAAATACACGAAATGTTTGATGCACACAAATATTTCATGCTTTACAGTACTCCGTTCTCATTAGGCAAATTTTTTTTTGTTATGTTGTCCTCCACAGCTTTCAGAGAGGTCGAGGGGCGGGCGGGCAGATTTTAAAAAAAAAAAAAAATTATTTGTTATTTTATTTTACCAGCGGAAGCTCAAAGTTCAGCCAACCATAAGTTGAAATCACTCTAAGAGTCGCACATATATGTTATAAACACTTAATTTAATATTCAATGCCATTTAAAATGTTTTTAAAAAAATTGAAAAGAAAAAAAACTTTTTTTTTTTTTTTTTAAATCTGAAAAAAAAAAAAATCAGAGCGGCCCTAAATCTTACGAGCTGGCGGTCGAGGACAACATAACAATTTTTTGGGGCATTAGCCCCATTCGTAGCAATGTCTTACCAGTATGACGGCTATTTCTCCAACGGTAGCCCTCTTTTGACGATTCTTGGGCAGCACTATTACACATTCATAGGTAATACACATCTGACTGGGCGAAGCTGTAAAAGCGATGAACTGTTCGCATAACGCCTGTGCTGTCGCCGTCTAAAATTATCATTGAAACAAATATTTAAACGGTTATACAAATTGAGAAGATAAGGGGGTGGTCATTTTCTTCGGAAGGGGGGGGGGTCCAACAATGTCATTTATCTACATCATTTTTTATGACCCCCCTAAACAAAAGCGAATAATTTTATGACCCCCCTACTCAGATGTTGTTGTTTTTTATCCCCCCCCCCCCCCCTCTTACACACACACAAACAAATTACAAATATGTACTTCTATAGTCACTGTCTTAATGGTATGGACGAAATTCATGCTATTTTGTTCGTGGAGCTGCATCCAGATGCATGAAATGCGCGAACTAAATAGTGCACCATGCGTGTGATGATTTCTCGTGTGATGCAATCAAGTCTATAGCATTATGACACTGACTATTATTAATATTAATGGAACAAATGAATGAACCTTGAGTATTATTTTGACAATTTGGGAAACATTTAAATCTTATTTTTATTTTTTTAAATGTGACCTTAATTTTTGAGATTTTAGGGTTAGTCGCTGAGAGTGTGACACAACAATCTTGTGTGGCCTTTTTTCAAGTATGAAGCCTTTTGGATATTCAACATCTTTTCAATCTCTTATTGAAATCTTGAACTTATTCGTCACCCAGCGAAAAGGAGGTTGTAAGTTCAGAAGCAGTAAATAGGTCACAGTGGGTCATTCAATAATCTTCCTGGCTGATATTTACATCCACCATTATATTTTTACATTTTGAGGTAGAGGGTTATAGGGGGGGGGGGGTAGTGATGGGGGGAGGTGAAGAAGGAGGTTGGAACAGGGTATGCGACTCAACTTGCCGATCTGAAGCTACTTTTAAGTTTAACTTTGGCCAAGCTCATATGTTTGGTGGCACTTTGTCATCTGCATTAGGTATAGACTTAATTGAAGTTTACACGGAATTGTTGGGAAAATTCCCACAAAACTATGCGTTTTTGAAAGTTATGATAAAACATACGTGCTTGGCGTTTTTTACAAGTCTGAAATATACGATACTTCACGTTTCATTGTTTATTTTATGTATTTGAATTCATTTTCTCACTTTACACCATACCATCATTGTTTGTGTCTGACGGACTTGTCAAGTCTATAACTTCCATGCATTCCGATGTCACAACCATATTTTTTTCCGTCATCATAAAGTGGCGCTGTTGCAGTTTTTAATTTATGCAAAATGAACCTGTTATCTACCTATGTGCAGTATAGGACTTTCCTATCCTAAATGTAATAGCATCCCTGGTTGGAAGTTCAGAATCAGTAAAAAAAGGTCACATAGGTCACTTACCAAATCTTCCTGGGCGATACCTGTCGAAATTATAAGCTGCTCACAATTGGGACTCTCAATACAGTTGCCCAGGGTATCACCACCACCACAAATGGTGTTGGGAGTACATGGTGGATTGTTGCATTGACACTGTCTGTTGCCTGGACAATCTGCATGGGTCGTACATTTAATGCCTTGGGCACTCTAGCGGATGAAAAGAAAAGGGTGCCAGTTACAATTAGTAATGGGCATGGTTGAATTGGCTACAATATAATTATAATACCATCGGCTTCAGTCAAATGTGTCTGTTTTTTGCGAAATTAACTATTTTTTTACTGCATTACTAGTGGTGTGCAACTCAAATCGCCGATCGGAAACTACTTCATCCGGGAAGTTTAACTTTTGAGTGATCATATCTCGATGGTGCTCTTTGCCATCTACTTAGGTATAGACAGGGTATATAGACTTAAAGGGACATTAAGTGGTGTTGAATATTTTAAATGTTTCAAAATTTACTTCAGAATTCAAGATGAACATTAAAAATTGCCATTATTGTTGTTTCTACTATCAAAAACACAGCAAAACTTGATTAAAACAATATCATCGCTATTTATTGAAAAACGCCCTCTATGCAAATATGGTTCGCATTATGTATCACGCGTACTGCAGGGGGATACTATCGGACGTAAAATGCTTGTCGCGGCTGTACGAGCATATTTGAATCGACGTTTTCTTGTACAAAGAGGGCTGATTTTTTAAAATCCTTATAGGTGTAAGTTCATACATGTAATACAATTATAAAAATATACTAATCCCAGTTTTTATCATAATTGAGGGCGCAGCCTCCAACACATCTCTTAGTGTCCCTTTAATTAAAGTTTACATGGAAAAATTCCCCCAAAAATGTGCGGTTTTAAAACTTATGTGCTGGGCGGTTTTTACAAGCCTGAAATATGATCATTCACGTTTCATTGTTTGTTTTATACATTTTGAATTATTTTCTCACTTAACACCATACCATATTTTTTGTCAGATGGACTTGATGCAAGTCTACATAAATTCCTTGTATATTATCGGCAGGTGTTGAAAAAATCAGTTTGAAAATCTTGTTTTCATAAAGTGGCGCTTTTGTTTTAATGACGTCAAATGACGATACTGTTTTCTGGGCAAAACGTGATCTGTTATTTCCACATTCATTCTTCGTTTTGTCTGCAAAAACAGTTCTATGGCCATTTTCTGAATAGGCTGTGTTTCCTTGCATGTATTCATCCAGTTTTGTGCCAAGATTTAGAAAATGCGGGCATTTAATTTTGCGAATCTGAAAATGTATACTGTTGCTTTCAATGCAAAATTGTAAGTTTCGCAGGTATTTAATTTCCCGGATCCACACCCCTCGCAAAATTTGTGAAATTGAATCCCTTGCGAAATTATGTGGTTTTACACTGCCTGTCAGTGGATGATTTGATGGAGCTCTGTCATTTTGTGCTCACCACGACTTATTTCTCCTTCAAAGGAAAAGTCTACATACAGGATTCAGGTGCAGCTATGGGTAGTCCTCTTAGTCCGATAGCCTGCAACATTTTTCATGGAATTGTTAGAGCAGCAAGCCATCGCCACAGCTCCCATCAGTTGTAAACCGAGGCTATGGAAACGCTTTGTGGATGATGTGTTGGAGATCGTTAACCCCCTGGAGTCTACCGGCCGATTTGGCTTCAAATCAGTATTTTGATTGGTTACTCATAACATTATATCATCTAATGAGCCAATCTGGGATGCTGTAAGAAAGGTATCAGTGCTACAGCGAGTCAACATACAGAGAAATAGACGCACTATTTTGATTGGTTACTCAGAGGGTTATATCATGCAATGAACCAATCAGAGAGACTGTAAGAGTAGTCCCCAGGGGGTTAAAAAGGTGGAAGCCGAAAACCTGACCGATCATCTCAACAGCATCCACCCGACCAACACAACATCAAGTTCACATACGAGCAAGAGGATGACAGCACTATCCCTTATCTAGACACTCTTATAATAAGGAAACACCGAACCCTGCATACAGAAAACAGATGCAAACAACGCGGACACAAAAGTACCACTACCAAGAAAACAACCAGCCCTACCCTACACTTACTGTCAACGGACACGATATCACGCCTCCGTCACCCTGTTGGTCACACGTGCAGGTAACGCCACACTCTTGATACTCCCATGTCTCTCCTATACCAAATGTTGCAAAACCATTCCAGCAGCGAGGCGGGCTGGCCAATGTATCAAAACCTATAATGATAAAGAAAACACAGGAATGCATCAATCACACCTGTTTACATTAGGTTCAAAAAAGAGGTTTGTATGCCCAAACAAGGGTGGGGGGGGGGGGGGGAAGTGGGTCAGTCTGTCGATTACATTTTTCTTCTTCTTTTGATATAAACACTTTGGATTCTATTCTAAAGCTAACCCGACACTTTTGAGTAGAAAAGGACTATATAATTTTGTTTTCAAATACTTGAATGTTCTTTTATGTTTGTTTTAATAGCGCCATACCAAAAAAAATGTGAAAAGTCTAAAATGTCAGTGAAAGCATGTGTATTGAATGCAAGGGAGGTACGTACCCTCAGATCATGTTTGATGTGCTGTTTTTGCCAGAATCTTAAATTTGCAAATCCTTGATGTTTACAAGTGAGGATATGAGTATAAATACAGTCTAGGACAGTTTGTTTATCTATTTGGCAAAATATCATTTAAAAACATACATTTTTCACCATAAAAGATATCTTAAAAAAAGAAGAAGAAAAAAAAGAGGCAGGAGTTTTTGACATTTTATGGGTTGGTTGTGTTTGGGCAAACAACCCTTTCTTTGCCATCCGGAAGCCAAATGAGGCATCTGGTTGAGCTCAACACACATTCAATGGCCCACAATTCAATGGGCCCAGAAAGTAAAACAATTGCAACATCGAGTTCATTGTGTTACTGCTATTATGTAGCCCCTCACAACATTTTACAATTACACCCCACCCCCACATCCAACCGTTGGTGATTCATTGACACTCACAGATTATTTTAGCGGGCTGTTCAATTATTCCATTATTGGGGAGCGTGTTGGCGCAGCGGATTGTTCTCTCGCCTTGCACCAATGAAACCTGGGTCAATTCTGTGCACAACCGCAGGCTTTATGTGCATTTGGTTTATCACGATCCATGCACGCTTTAGCAGGTTTTCTCCGGGTACTCCAGTTTCCTCCTGCTTTAAAAATCAGTGATCAGTTGTTTCGGTTATCAAAAACTTCCTTGACCCAATGGTATTTGGGGAGCTGCATTGAAAAATGGTGGATGTTACAATGTAAGTGCGGATAGGGTTTGCGCTACGGGCTGCACCCTAGTTTATGCGATCTGATTCTGATCGTCCATGCTCTTATAACTTCTCGTATTGACAATGGCAATTCTCTTCTTTTTGGCATCACTGATCACTTACTTCACAAACTACAACTCGCTCAAAATGCAGCTGCTCGCATTCTCACTAAGACCAGGAAATTTGATCATATCACTCCAATTTTGAAAGATCTCCACTGGCTTCCTGTTCGCGAAAGGATTCATTTCAAACTTCTTCTTTTAACTTGGAAAGCTTTGCATGGCACTTCACCAACTTATATTGCTAATCTTCTTGTTCCATATCATCCAAAACGTACTCTCCGGTCATCTGATAAACTTTTACTTGTTGTTCCACGGACTACTTCTTCATTTGGAGATCGCGCATTTTCGGTTGCTGCACCAACTCTCTGGAACTCACTACCTTATAATTTAAGATGCTGTGATTCACTTGACTCTTTTAAGAACTTGTTAAAAACAAGATTATTTGACTCAGTTTATAATTGATTTCTTTGTATTATATACATGTACATGTATATGCAAATCATCCTTGTTTATGTATTTTTCATGTTAATTTGTATTTTTGTTTTATATGTTGCGCCTCGGAATAGTTTTACCTAGATTGACGGCGCATTATAAATGCCATTATTATTATTATTATGATTCACCAGTAGCGAAATTACAGCGCTTTGTATCCTTTGGCAAAGGCGCTATATAAATGCCGTGTTATTATTATTACTAGCGGGCATCCACGCTTTGCGCGGACCCGCTAGAAGATTTCACGGGGAGGTAAGTAAACAAAGCGTAAGCAAATTTGATACAATATCAAGAACATGTACTACATGTATACATAATCCAGACGGGCCATAAATAATACGAATATCGCAGGTGCTTTTGATAATCCAGGTATACATGTGCCTTAAAGTAGGTAGGCCTACCTTTGTCTTTCCAGATACCTATGGAGGCCTCCCATGTGACCTGAAATGCAGGTACCCGTTGTCCCATTATATCCAGGGACCCCATAGGCCTAAGCCCTACCCCTAATCCAGTTACCACAGGTGCCCTTAATGGCACCGGATACCACATAATCCAGGTACTGCAGTGTGCCGTTATATCGAGATACCCAGGTGCCTTACTGTATCATTCAAGTAACTTGAAGGCACCCGTGATAACTGTGTATGCGGCTATTAGGGCCTACGTGGATTAACAAGGACACCTGAATGGTTATTACACCCCTGAATGGTTATTCAGGTGTAGGAATACTTAAAATATTCAGAGTATCTGGATTGCCGTAATATCCCCTCCCCCAGTTACCCCCTGTCAGCTCATGTCCCTACCCATTTTGTACCCCAAATAATACAAAAGTTGTATTTTAATGTCAAAACTGAAGTAACTTCAAATTAGCTTTAACATGTCTCCCTCGATTCTTTTATTGCCCCGCCACCCCGTTTTCCTCCTTTAAAATGTTGATATGTGTGCTATCCGGGTTTTGTTTGGCCTATTTACTTAAATACATTATTCCTCCAATAGGCATGTAGGGCCTAAACGTATGTAGTCCCTCTGTCATGTTTGTTGTGTTCTAAATCCAGTTATCTCAGGTGGCACAACTGCGCATAGTATAATATCCAGTTAATTTGAGACTATCTGCGTTTTATAGTGAACCTGTAATCCAGATACCACTGGTGCCCTTACTTATCCAGACACTCTATAATAATCATGATAATATATATACTACACGTTCCGTTTATGCCCATGTGCCCGTATATCCAGATTATCAAGTAAGGGAAGTGCGGGGAGGAGGAGGTGGCTTTAGGGTATGATGGGGCAATACCGCACGTTCCGTTTATCCAGATACCCATGTGGCCTTAGTAAGGCCGCCTACTATATCCATATTATCAAGTAAGGGAAGTGCGGGGGAAGGGGGCTTAGACCTTAGGTTATGATGTGACAATCCCGTAATTTACGTGCTATAATAAGCCGCACGGCGAATAAGCCGCAGCACCTCAAATTAAGATTCAGACCTCATCGTATACAGTAAGCCGCACCGCTGTATAATAAGTCGCACAAAGAAAATGAAAGGGGTGTGTGTGGGGGATGGGTGTGTGTGGGGGGTGGGTGTGTGTGGGACCATGATCCACCAGCCCATAGCTTCATGACCAGCCATGGGGTTACAACTGCATGAGTGACTACATCAAATGTATTTTCCTTCAGCCACTTCAGTCACTTTAAATATGTTATCCTGGATACGGTTTGCGCCTTGCTCCCAGTTTCTTTATTAAAATAAAGGTCTTGGCTTTATGATTAATGTTTTGTTTGTGTCTTGCTCTCGTTACATTTTATTGTACTGTACGGTATGCACACCGCGGAGCAACCGTACGGACTGCCTGCTTTCACTGCATGCCCCGTTTACAATGTACAGTTTGCTCCACAAACGCGTACACACTTTGTCTGCGTCATTACGTGTGCGCCGAATCCCGTGCGCCATGTTAAACGCGGTCGCGCAGCAACAACAGCGGTTGGTATGGTACCGCCAGTTTCTTTATCGTTAGCAAACTCCGCGTTCATCTATGTTATTAATGTGAAAGTGTCACATTAAGATCTGCGTAAGAGTTTTTGTTTACATTTAGAAAATGTCGTAAAATATTTTAATTTTTTTGGACGTATAGTCCCGTATAAATGCTTGTTACTATGCGTTCTTTAAGAATAACAAACAGCCGCATATACAGAAATGTAGCTATATCCCTGAAGAAAATATTTTGGGTGAAGACCATATGTCATCACTCATTCCAAAAACCACAATTTGTGTCCGAACAGTAGCTACCCGAGTAAAAGAAATTCAACATTTTGGATTTTCACATGTGATCCTTTCTGCGCATGTCTGAAAACGGGAAAAAACGGGCATTGAACTATCTAATTAGCTCGTGTATTAGAGGCGCAATTACCACGCTTTTTCAGTTGAAGAGGGACGCGAGTGTAAAATTATATTGAACTATCTAATAAAGCCATGTTCCGAAAATTAGTATATAGATTATTCACGGGAGGTATAAATAGATTAATAACAAACAAAAAGCATTTGGATGATATTTTATAGCAAATTATACATGTTGTTTAGTTATTACTAAAATGGATTCATTGCATTGCGTTTATAAATGAGATTAATAACTTTGATCAGTTGATTCATCAGGTTTTGTGAAAAAGTTCATAACATTGAACTTTTGACCTCAGATCTTCCCTCGGGCCACGCCCTCAGAAAATTCCACAGCCTCAAAGTAAAATATTTATGAAGGTCCACAGGAGCCTCTAAATACAACTCTGATACGTGAACAAAAATGGAAACTTTCTATTTTTGGCACTTTTTAGTCAAAATTTCAAAAAAATATTACATTAAAAAAATGAAAAAAGCGTCCCTAAGTTTTTAAGTCTTTACATCATAATCAAGCAATTTGGGCATTTTACTTTTTGTTAGCTTTGTTCAAAACAATTGGGTCAAAAAAGTGAATTTTGTGATTTTCTCCAAAAAAAATCAACATTTTTTGGTTAACATTGACGCCAAATTTGAATTCTCTGATCCATTTTCTTTCGAAAAATGTATACTTTTATATACATTCGAGTCATGGTTCAATAATTACAGCACTCACAAAAAAAAAATCCTTGAGTTCTCCTTAACCTCTTATTGAAGCTAGTTAGCAATATTAGTGCTACACCCTTACAACATTTTACAAATGCACCTTCATCCACCAACCTACCAGCTTGCCACCCTAGTCTCCAGCCAGTCAGTGCTATCTCTGCACTTGTCTTGAAGTAAAGCCATGCTGCATCCCCCTCGATCACCACCGGCCCTGGTAAGCTGTATCCACCAAAATTGTACACGACGCCAACCTGCGTGCTCAGCGTGTTACCCGCATTCAACACCAGCGGATACTCGAATCCTGGGCCAGCAAAGAGACAATCTTTAACCTCTCCTTCTACCACTTCCACCTCGAAGATGGTATTGAAAGTCAGCGTGATGTACCTAGCACCGGGAATCCAGATCTGGTAGTATGCGATGTGGTTGTTGATGTACGGTGCGGGATAGTTTGGAGACGATATGGTGCCTGTCTGCCAGTCATTCCCGTATCTCGAAGTCACTGAATCAACGACTGTGATAGAAAATAGATACGAGGACTAAAATGTAGAATATCATTGAACAAAATAGTTGATATTAAGGGGGGAAAGTTGACTTGCCATTTAGTACCAACCCTGAAAACGGAAAATCTAGGGTCGCTTTTTTTTCTTCTTGTCTGCCAGTCATTCCTGTATCTCAAAGTCACTGAATCACAACAGACTGTGATAGAAAATAGATATGAAGAAATACCATTGAACAAAACAGTTGATATTAAGGCAACGAAAACAAAATATCCTGTTTTACGGGTGGACGGACCTGTCAAGTAGGGTCGGTCAGACTGGATTTTTTTTTAATTTTTTTTTTTCTTATCTAAAATGTCGCCAAAATCTGCCCAAATCTGGAATTTGTGAACAATTTTCTACATATTTCCGGCAAAAAAACGGCTGCTTTTACAAGATATTAGAAGAAAAAAATTCTAAACAGATTCTAAAAGTATTCTTGAAAAACGCAAAAAGTGGCCCGTAAAACAGTGTTTTTGTTTTTTCCTCGTCCAAGGAGGGAATAGTTGACTTGCCATTTGTGACGACCCTGAAAACCGAAAAAAATCTTCTTTTTAATTTTCTATTTTTTTATTTTTTTTCTATTTCTAAACCATTTTAAATAAAGACAGCAAAAAAAGTAACTCGGCTGTTGTAAAAGCACCTATAATTTTGAAATTGTTACTCACATTCTAAAAATGAGGATATATGCAATAGTAGATATATGCAATACCAGGAGACGGAAAATTTAATTACGGTGATTTTGACACCTTGTTTGTTAAAATCGATAAAGTATTGTTGTCGCAGTATGTGCTTACAGGGCCCATTTCCATTGTTGCAGTAACTCCCATTGATCTCTCTGATTCAGTGTGAAGATAACAGTGGGAATTTTGATTAGCTGTTCTTGTTGTGCTGTAAACTTGATTAGCATAATCCGGGACAAATTTAATGGGGATGACAGGCGTACTTCTTTACAATTAAAAAGGATGAATTTAAAACTCCAAATGCTCAGAAGGTCCGAGAAGACAGACAGGACAGGTCATCGCCATGGGCAAACTATCAAAATCCATTTTTTACATTGAAACTAACGGAGACTCAAAATTTACGTCCATTCGTGTCCATCGTCGTCTGATCTAATCAGTAATAGTGTAACCTGCGTACACACATGTTTTACAGTCACACCAAATGATAATGCACCCTTCCCTCGTCGGACCTAGTCGATATATGCAAATTATGTCAACAATAAAAATGGGGGGGGGGGGGAGGGGGAAAAGAAAGAAGGAAAAAAGAAAGACCGAATAAAAAAGTTAAAAAGGGACACTCCCACCTACCTTGTGGAGTATTACTATTACAGCTGACGCCCATGGATCCTGCATTACAGTTGGCACACACATGTGGTGTTGGATAGCTCCCTGGCCTTATCGCACATTGCCCGCCATTGAAGCATGGGTTGGTCATACAAACTGTACAAGAAATAATTAGAAAACATCACATTTGCCTGTTGTCACACAGAGATCAGTACTCGTCAATGCCAAAAACATTTCAAGTTTTTTCTCACCATGAATATCACTGACTATATAATACAGGGGTTGCACTATTACATTTTCAGGGGGGGCATGGAAGTTGAAGTCGGCCTTGGCGGTAAAGTTTTTTTAAAACATAGAATAGGAACCAAAAAAAAAGGAATAAAAAGGGTTCACTCATTTAAAAGACAGATGAAAACAGTCCCTTTTTGGAAGCACATCCCCTAACCTAGTATCCATTAATAGTCGGGTCAAAATACTTGAGTTATGATGACCATTTTAGGGTTTTGACGGACATCTTGAAAATAATCACTTTCAGTTAGTCCGATTTTCTTGCGGTTTTTATTTGGTCATTTATTTATGATATCAAGCAGAGCCCAAAAACAGTTGAATTTATGTAGCAATTTTTGGTTGTTGATGTGTTTCTCAACCGACGGAAGGAGGTTCTACGGAATAAACCGTATACTTCATGAAACCTTCAATAGTTTTGTTTTTTAATTAATCTCATTAGATCCCATAAGGGTTACAGAGATACAACAAAAACATAACAATACAATGATTTAGTCAATCGTGGATTGAAACAGAATTCATTACACGAACTTAATTAATATAGTTTCTATAGTTTGATGAGTTACAAATTGGCGAAGCCTCCTGACAGCAGCGAATGAATACAGAAGGATGCAGGCGCGCATAAGGCAATAAGCGCACTGTGCATCATATGTGTGACATGTATGTACGACCAAAACCGTATGCGTGTGGTGGCCATAATCGCGAGCGTACACTTGGATTACTTTTGTTGCGCACGGAGCGTTAACAACCGAATATTTCTCGCCAATTTGGAACTGATTTAAAAAGTATACGGTTTATTCCGTAACATCCTTCCGGCTGTTGGAAAACTGAAGGGGTAGACAATTCTCACCGTCAGATATACAATCTGTCCTGCCGTCTCCGGAGTAGCCATCGTTGCAATCGCATTGCGGCTCATTCTCTATGATACGACACGCGGCATTTGCATCGCATTGACTATTGGGGCATGCGAGACCATCATCACCACAAGTGCAGTACTGTTGACAACTACCGGTGTAGTAGGACTCCCCAATCTTTAAAAAATAATAATTATAGTATTGATAAAGTTTGATGATATGACAAAAACCTCTTCACAATTTGTTCATGTTAAAATAATCAAAATAGGCAAAATGTGTAAATGTCATTGGAATGGCAAAAAAAAGTATTATGTTACAAAAATAGTCCTTTGTTTTGATTCGTTGTTCACGCAGCACGGGTTCGCTGATTTTTACTGCTGGTGATATCAAACTTGTTAACCCCCTGAGAACTACCGGCCGATTGGTCAGAAAGATAGATACATCATTTATTGCACCAATCAGAGACAGTGTTAGAATAATTGTATCCCTGATAAAGACTGGAGTGAACTATTTTAGAAGCAGTATTTCAATTGGTTATTTAAATGAGTATATCTGGAAATTAACCAATCATAAGCATTGTTAAATAGGCAGGTAGACCCCAGGGGGTTAAATATGTTTTCATTTGTTATTTATACAGAGATTAAAAGTATGCGCAAAATGGTAAACTTTGATTTGTATTGTTGTGTATGAATTAGGTCAATACATGCATATATTTTGTTTCGCAATCAAACAGAAAAATCATTGCACTTGCGCAAATGCTGATATGTGACCTGCTCCCACAAAATTAGCGTAAAGTAGAGGCGAAGATGTTGCTGAATGAGGCAGCATAGCGTGTTATTGATTTGCCGTTTAAATTTTTGTTGGTATGGACCCATGGTCCCTTCTATTATAGGGGAATTCTAAAATAGCAGTATGTATAGTTATTTTAAGAGTATTACCAGCCATGCCAGGCTGTTTATTTTATAATCCCGCTATAAATAAAAGGGCTTGGTCCACATACTAACAACAAACGGCAAAAATCAATAACATGCTATCCTAGCTCAATTCAGCAACATCTTCGCCACCACTTTACGCTCATTTTGTGGGAGCAGGTCACATATGGTCTCAAAAGTACTGTAGTCACATATGGTCTCAAAAGTACTGTAAAAGTTGAAATGTTCGCGCTTTTCACGCTAAAATCAGCAAGCGTGAAAATGAAAATGCATGAATATATTTATTTTTTATGTAGGTCTATGTACGAAAGCTCAAAATCGCGAAAATAAAAAGCAAAATTGTTCAAAATGTGCGAAGCGCGAAAATGTACACCCGCGAAAATTTACGCTTTTACAGTATGAGAGACACAATTCAGCTACAACAGAATCTGGACCATTTGCACTAGTAGGAGGGAGGCTGATTAACGGATGGAATACCATAATGATATCATGATTGTATCTGATATGGCCAAACCAAGTATGAGAAAGACACTGTTCAGCTACAACAGAATCTGGACAATTTGCACTAGTAGGAGGGAGGCTGATTGGCGGATGGAATACCATAATGATATCATGATTGTATCTGATATGGCCAAACCAAGTATGAGAAAGACACTGTTCAGCTATAACAGTATCTGGACGATTTACACTAGCCAGAGGGAGGCTGATTGACGGATGGAATACCATAATGATATCATGATTGTATCTGATATGACCAAACCAAGTATGAGAAAGACACTGTTCAGCTACAACAGAATCTGGACAATTTGCACTAGTAGGAGGGAGGCTGATTGACGGATGGAATACCATAATGATATCATGATTGTATCTGATATGGCCAAACCAAGTATGAGAAAGACACTGTTCAGCTATAACAGTATCTGGACGATTTACACTAGCCAGAGGGAGGCTGATTGACGGATGGAATACCATAATGATATCATGATTGTATCTGATATGGCCAAACCAAGTATGAGAAAGACACTGTTCAGCTACAACAGAATCTGGACAATTTGCACTAGTAGGAGGGGAGGCTGATTGACAGATGGAATACCATAATGATATCATGATTGTATCTGATTGTTTGGGACGCATACCTGTACCCATAATTATGATCTGGGGACCTGTACTTGTACCCATATTTATGGTCTGGGATCAGCACTTGTACCCATACTCATTGTTTGGGACCCATACCTGTACCCATACTCATGGTTTGGGGACCCGCACCTGTACCTATATTCATTTCTTGGGACCTGTACTTGTACCCATATTTATGGTCTGGGATCAGCACTTGTACCCATACTCATTGTTTAGGACACATACCTGTACCCATTCTCATGGTTTTGGACCCGCACCTGTACCTATATTCATTGCTTTGGACCCGATCCTGTACCCATAGTTATGGTCTGAGACCAGCACTTGTACCCATACCGTACTCATTGTTTGGGACACATACCTGTACCCATATTTATGGTCTGCATGGGACCAGCGATTGTACCCATACTCATTGTTTGGGACATGTACCTGTACCCATACTCATGGTTTGGGACCTGTACCTGTACCCATGGTCCTGTACCTGCGCCCATACTCATAAGTTGGGACCCGTACCCATACCCATGAATCATACTCATACTACAAGTCTGCTACATACCGCAAGATAACTTCCATCCCTTTGGTCTTGGCAAGTACAACTCGCAAACGTAACACATGTGAGACCATTAAGCACAAAACCAGAATCACACTCGCATCCTTCTACGCATGGTCTGGCACAGTTATCGGAACCCAAGGGGCCTGCACAAGTTGCTGGGCAGGCTGTCATGCAGGAGCTGTACATTGAGTCAGCTGGGCAGTTTATAGCTGTAAGATAGAATCCGAGATAACATATTAATGTACAATCTGTCTGAAGGCAGTCAATTATTTAACACTTTCCACGCGCAGGTGTCTCTGCAGACGACATTTCAAAATTTCACAACATGTTTCAAAATGTCAATAGTGTTAAGTTTCATAACCATATTTGGAATCACTGTGTGAAATCCATTAAAACAAGTACAAACATGCCTATAGTACAGTACAAAAAAATCAAAACACACAAATATACAAATGTGCCCATAGGATTAAAAGTACATCCAGATAAAACAAAAACAGAGCATAATATACATTTTAAAACAAACACATATCAATGCAAACCATAATAAATGATTATCTAAAAATACAGCACTACAAGATGTGTATAAAAGTATACATTTTTTGGATAGGAAAGGGATCAGAGAATCCAAATTTGGCATCAATTTTGACCAAAAATGTTGGGTTTTTTTAGAAAAGAAAACAAAGCACTTCTTTGACCCAATTTTTTTGAATGAAGCTAACAACAACAAAAAAATTGAGCAAAAAATGCCCAAATCGCTTGATGATGATGATGTTAAGACACTAAACTTAGGGACAATTTTTTTTTAACTTATCTAATAATTTTGGAAATATTGACTAAAAAATTGCCACAAAAAAAAGGTTTCCATTTGTGTTCACTATTTTGGCACTTTTTGGTCCAAATTAAAAAAAAGATTAGATTAGCTTAAAAAAAAAATGTTCCTAAGTTAGTGTCTTTACATCACCATCAAGCGATTTGGGCATTTTTCACTAAAAATTATTTTTGTTAGCTTTATTAAAAAAAAAAAACAAAAAAAGGGTCAAAAAAGTGAATTTTGTGATTTTCTCAAAAAAATAAAATTTGGATTCTCTAATCCATTTCCTTTCCAAAAATGTATACTTTTATATATGCATTTATATTAATAGTTCAATAATTACAGCACTCACAAAATTCAAAAAATCAAATCAAAAACTTCATTGAGTCCCCCTTAAGAAAAACTTAAAAATAGAGGAACACTGGCAAGAGTCAATTACAACAAGCAAAATGTTACATTACACATTAAAAAGGTAAGTTTTCAGTTTTGATTTGAATTCTGCCACGGACTTGGCGCTACGAAGTGAAGGTGGCAACCAGTTCCACAAATATGGCGCTGCTACAGTGAAACATCTGTCACCATGTCATAACAACACAGAGGCATTCTCTGCCAAATTTCATTTGTGTTCGCTAGATGGCATTGCACCCTGTGTTACACCCGTCGACTTGAAGCTTTTGTTCACACATTGACCGGGAAAATGGTCTCAAACTGGGATTTCTGCCATCCCTTGTTACGCTTTTCTTTACTGAAAGCGAACTACACCTAGCACATAAAGTCCCTGACCAGGTGCTTTGAGGTTGGCTAATTCAAAATATATGATCGGTACCAAAAATCTGAGATATACATCAAATGAGCAAATTTCTTCTCCGCAGTTTGATACCTCATTCAACAAAATCGAATGGATACTTTTAAAGTTATGTCGATTTCAATGACCGCGCATGCAACAGAAAAGTTGCACTAGGTATAGGAAATCATTGATTTGTGTGTGATTTACCACTGTCACTGAAAACTCACAGTTTATCAGCTAAGACTTGTATTCTTCACAGCCAGATACACCCTTTGTCCCGCACATTGCGGTTATCACTAAAGACCCATTCATCTGTCTCGTTCAGATAGCACACAGTTATGACAGTAATCACACACAAATCAATGATTCCTATACCTAGCGCAACTTTTCTGTTGCATGCGCGGTCATTGAAATCGCCATAACTTTAAAAGTATCCGTTCGATTTTGTTGAATGAGGTATCAAATTGCGGAGAAGAAATTTGCTCATATAATATATATCTCAGATTTTTGGTACCGATTATATATTTTGAATAAATCAACCTCAAAGCACCTGGTCAGGGACTTTATGTGCTAGGTGTATTCTTCACCACTTGGGTGAGTGGCACAGAGATGATAAACACTATCAGTGGTCTGTACTTTTCATGTGGCTATTAGTTTTACCATGCATATACAAAACACATTTTTCAGAAATCTTTCCCAACTTTCAAGGTGTATCTCAAGAATTACTGAACCAATACTAGGAATGTTTTTTGTTATTTTAATGCATTTCTCATAGTGATTCCAAAAATGGCGATCAAAGTTCAATAATCGTGACATTTTTGAAACATTTTGTAAAATTTTGGAATGTTGTCAGCAGACAGTGTTAAGCAACCCCATCTGCTTTCATACTTACGGCAGAATTGTCCCGTTCTCCATATCCCGACTGATACCAGGCTGGCCCTGCACTCACTGGCGTAGGCATTGATGTCTTCACACAAAGCATCGCTTGTGGCACAAAAGTCGTACACACAGTTATCAAAGAACGGTGTGGGATCAATATTACAGGCTTGAAAGGCACCCGTTGCGAAACCATCTGCATAATTGAAAAATTAAGAGTATGATATTTAAGACAATGTGTGATTAGATCCAATCCAATTTCCCATCAATATTCAGATTTTGTTGTCAGAAAACAATTAGCCCACGTGTTACTCCTGAGATGTTTGGTGCCTCGAGCAACAAAAAGTAGTGGATTATCTCCAAATGTAGTGAAGGCCAAGGCCAACAAAAACAGTTGACTTTAGGTAGTTTAATGCAATGGCTTATCTTTGTTGTTAGGTGGCATATTTGGTATCAAATTGTGCCAAAAAAGATTCATCCAAATGGGTCTATCTAACCTGTTCGGTCAAAAAATAATCGAAAGTCACTCATAAGGACCTAAACAAAGTGTATGACTTTCTTTTGTTGAGCACTTTATTAAAAATGACTAGCGGGTACCGGCACATAGCATGATACCAACTAACCTTAAACCCAATTAATTTAATATTTCATTTTTCTGACAAAAAGTGTTGTAGTGTTGACATAACATATTTTGGCTGAGGACCCCACATCAAGATAGACGAAAAAGGACTGAATTTCTCCGTTGTTTGAGTGCTGTCAGTTCATAATTTTTGTGTGTAAATGTCGCGTTGCCATTCTGTTAGCAAATCCACTAAATTTAGTTAATTAGTTCATGACCAGTTGCTAATTTGGAGTGTAATGTCGATCTCCAGCCGGCTTCATGCACTCCAATTGTGGCACCAGGCTCCTGAAATAATCTACTGAATTCAGGGCATTTATCTGTTGACTTTTATTTCTTATAAATATTTTATATAGCTTAAACTAAGTTATTTAGATATCCAAAACAAAACTGATAGATATTTCTATATTTCTACGGTATAACCAATTCAATTTATCATATTTTCGAAAAAAATAGCGCTGGTCTGTATTTTTACCTGATTTCGAACACGAGATTTAGGATTGCAATATAAACGGGCTGGCAATGGCCCTAGGTACAGTCGGCGCTCTACCTTCATCTAGCTCGTTGATCTTACTTACAAGGCTAACTAGGCTTATATAATAAGTGGTATCAATTGGCAAGCAGAGTTGTTCTTTTTTCACCTCCCCTTCCTCCCTTCCTAGACCGGGTCCCGCGTCCCTTTATATGGCCGCCATCTTTAAAAAAGGCGGACCAAAAAGAGGGACAGGGAAAAGAGTAAGTCTAAAAAGTGTGCGGATTAGCATTTAGCATATATATGGATATGAAAACAATCCATCGAGCATGCACATTTGTGCCAGAAACAACAGAAAAAACGCCTGATTGGTCCAATTCAAATTGCAGTGCGTCGAACGATCGTCATGCCGCGCCACAGGAGGCACTATCGTGTCACCCTGTGTTCAACGCCGCATGAAACTACTGGCGCACTGCGGCGTGAATATGCTCATATATATTCAGCAGTTTATTAGCGCACACTTTTGTATTTTTTCCACAGTCTTCACATTTAAGCACCCTTGCAGGAGCTGTGTGTAAAATAGGAAGACATGGAGGATGGAGTCTACTCCCCCCCCCCCCCCCCCCCCCTCCCCAAATAATCTACTGATATTTTGGTACTCAAATATCAAATACTTACCCCTGGTTTTATCGAGTAATGCGCAAGCATTCTCAGCGTCGGATCGGCTTGCGGCAGTAGTACATGGGTCATACGTTCCATCCGGCTCTAGCACACATACCTCAGGGTTCAGCACCCAGTCGTTGCCAAACTCATTTGGTGAAATCTGTGAAGAAATGGAAACGTTAGGCAACAACAAAAACCCTGATCAAACAGACCTCTCAGGTAGGGTAGGTCGGTCAGTGGGTTTTTTGTGTGTTAAAATTGGGTGAATTTTCGAAATTTTCAAAACATTACCCAAATTCCTCAAATAAAAAATAAATAACAAAATGTCAGAACATTTCCAAAAAATTGGTAAAAAACAAGTCCCCCTATTGCCTTATGGGTAATTAACCGTAAACCCCTCTTAGGCATGGTTTGAATATTTTTTTCTCCAAGAGTAGTCAAATGAGCCAAATGTTAAGGGAACGTATGGCTTCTCCCATCCATGGGAGCAGCTTCAGCCATCCATGGGAGCGGCTTCACCTATCCATGGGAGTGGCTTCACCTATCCATGGGAGCGGTTTCACCTATTCATGGGAGCGGCTTCACCTATCCATGGGAGCGGCTTCACCTATCCATGGGAGCGGCTTCACCTATCCATGGGAGTGGCTTCACCTATCGATGGGAGCGGCTTCACCTATCCATGGGAGCGGCTTCACCTATCGATGGGAGCGGCTTCACCTATCCATGGGAGTGGCTTCACCTATCGATGGGAGCGGCTTCACCTATCCATGGGAGCGGCTTCACCTATCCATGGGACTGGCTTCACCTATCGATAGGAGCGGCTTCACCTATCCATGGGAGCGGCTTCACCTATCCATGGGAGCGGCTTCACCTATCCATGGGAGCGGCTTCACCTATCCATGGGAGCGGCTTCACCTATCCATGGGAGCGGCTTCACCTATCCATGGGAGCGGCTTCACCTATCCATGGGAGCGGCTTCACCTATCCATGGGAGCCCCAGCAGTATCCACAGTCACACTGGGCTACCAATAGATGGGTATAGTGTTCATTCAAGGTTCAACGATGGGTCAAGTTGTGATGTTTGGCAAAAAAGTACAGTTGTGAAATCCATTCAAATCTTTTCCCATAATGCAGTTCCATATTCTTACTTTCCAATAGGGCATCCATGTGTCGGTCATATTTGCGGGAACTTAAGTCTGTTTCCGAATTTAAAAAGACCAACACCACTTACCTAAATCTGTGACTGACACACGTGTTGATGCATACTGGTTTAAATAACCCGCCAAATGTATAGGTCATTCTTTGAGCAGCAACGCTTGTAGTATTAAAGGTCGTGCATTGAATTGATCTGAACAACGAATACTACGGGAACGAGAAACCTTTGTAACGGGCATGCATGAGTGAAGTGGATCCTCTCTATGGTATCAATTAATCAATACTACTTTACATGAACAATATTGTTAATTAAAAACCAACACCCCTTAAATAAAGAGCGCCATCCTCAAAGGATTAAACTGTATTCTGTGTGTGCATATGTAGCCTTATATAATAAAACCAAACGAGAAATAAAAATCAATGAAAATTCTCATTGATCAAACGGGTAGGCATAAAACTGTACTCACCGGCGTATTAGTCAGGTATTCTACAATATCGTCACTACCATCATTGTTATAGTCTCCGCACAGACCGCACGTTTTACCCGCATATCCGGCCGGCAGATAAACGTCCACATTGTACACGCCGTCGTAAGTCACCTCCAGACCAAAATCTGTCCAAACAACCTGCGTGAGAAAAACACAACAAATAGCCAGGAAGAAAACTGGATGTCAACAATTGGAATGAGTGACAACTCAAAAGTGACTTCATGTTCAACTAAAAATTTATGGTTGGCCAATTACAGTTTAGTTGTTCATGGGTGTCTTATGATATTTATAGGTCAGTGCATGATTTTAAAACAAAATCAGATTTAACTCCCCCCCCCCCCCCCCCCCACTCATATTAGGTGCCCATCTTATAAATAGAAAATTTAAACTTACCACTTTTTGACCATCGAAGTAGACCCCCATCACTGTTAAGCTCTGTGGCAGTGTCACTGGGAAACCATCAATGCTCACTACTCTGCCACGCTCCACCAAGATGACCTGTCATTAACGTGTTTAATAAATAGATTGCAGTAAATTACAGTGTACTGTAAAAGCTGAAATTTTCGCGGTGGTTTTATTTTAGGGGTAAAAACAATTCGCGAAATGTCTTTGATATAAAAATGCGCGAAAATATTGGCTTTTACAGTATTATATACAAACAAACTGTGATTAACACTTTCCACGCGGCAGGCGTCTGCAGACGACATTCCATAATGTCACAGAATGTTTTAAAAATGTCAAAATTATTAAATTTCATTACCATATTTTGAATCACCATGAGAAATGCATTGAAATAAGAACGAACATGCCTAGTATTGGTTCAGTAATCCTTGAGATAGACGTTGACAGTTTGGAAAGGTTTCTGACAAATCTGTTTTGTATGTGGTAAAACTAGTAGCCGCGTGGAAAGCGTTAACATGAATACCAAGAGTAATATAGTTTGCAGTGATTACAGTGTACTACAGGGTGAATCAAACAAAATTGTGCACGATTTGAAACGGCTATTTGACCTTGATGCGTGCATTGAACCATGGAATTGTTGTTGTCTGTATAAAGCGTTGTTAATCTAGTTTATCCTCCCAAAAAATGAAAATAATCAATTGAAAAATAAGCAAATTGTGGCATGTTTCGTAAACTGACCGCGTTTTTCGCCATTCCAATGGGATTTACACACAGTCAAATTGGTTTTGCTAAAATGGTCATTATCATCACATTAATTGTCAAAATGTTCCTGAAAAATCATTCTTTCACTCTAGGATAAGTAATTAATAATCTGATACCAAGTTGTCAAATGAAAAGGCAAATTTGAATACAAGCATCACCTGTTACAGACCAAAAAGGCAAGAAAAAGAAGATAAACTAGATTAACAACGCTTTATATAACAATAATTCCATGGTTCAATGCACGCATCAAGGTCAAATGGCCTTTTCATTTGATTCACCCTGTATATGACAGTATGTGTTCTGTTCCCAGGACTTCGTTTATGTTTTATTTGGGGGGAGGAGAGGGAGAGACTTTGTCAAAAGTGGACCCCTTTTCCAAAATATGAACCTTTTTGCCAGGGCAAATTTGGCAAAAGTGGACCTTTTTATCAATATGTTGAATACCCCGAAGGGCCCAGTCCCAGTCCCAGGTGTGTGATAGCTGAAATTGTAGTTCTCCTGACTCGCACAACCCTCTCCTAGATGGCATCTTCACTCCTCGTTCGTGCCACTGGTCATCCTGGTCAAGGATTACAACATCCTCAAACTAAAAATTATGAGCTGAGTCCTTTAGATGAGATTCCAAAGATTTCAGCTATCACACACCTGGAACCAGGCTCTTCGGGGTATTCCAAGCCGTCTTCATCTATCACATGACCCATCATCATCAGCGGGTCAGTTGCCTGATAAAGTGTGATGGTTTCATATGCAACGTAGCAGTTGTAAAAAGTAAGTTCCAGTATTAGTCTAACTTATCAATTTAACTTCAAACTACTGGATGCCTGATAACATTCATACTTAATTATTTTTATTAAACATTATCTTGACTTACATGTCCATAGGCCTCCACAGACACCGCTCTTGTCACGGCAACGTTAGCATTATTCGCCCAATTCATGTTATATTGAGTCACCAGGAAGTATATAAGAGCAGGATTGTCATCATCGATGCAAAGCTGGGACAAGACATAGTTGCAGTTCCCTTGGAAATCATACCTCCTATCATCAAAGGTCTTGTAGTGAGGATCGCCATGGGCGGCGCAGTGACCAATCTCTGTTGGAATGAAGAAATCGAAATGCATAGTTTGTGTTTCGGATCAACGTAATTATGTTAACCCTCCTTCCTGGAACCTATACGAAACCCGACAGTGCTGCAATATTACACCGAGCGATCTCATACCACGTTCAGCGTACGTGGCTTTTTTTTTTTTAACCCTCACCCGTGTAGCTTAGTCGGTAATAAATGATTGAGGACGCTATTTGACTTATTTGAACAGATGATGACGAACAGTTTCGTTCATGATTATTCAGGGTTAAATTATGCGCATGAGTTTGGGCTCAGCAGACTCCACAACGCTCCAACGCATTGACAACCATGTTTACGTTAAAACCGACGGGGATTCCAAATGTACGGCCAACCATGTCCATGATCATCTGTATTTGAATATTTATCAATTGTACAACTTACTATCATTGCAGGACAGACCTGTCCAGCCAGGCGGACACACACATCGGACAGAACCATCGGCTTGGACTCGGCAAATGCCTCCATTGTTGCAGACGATATCAGCGCAGTTGTCTACAATATTCATAAAAAAGAATAGCAATGCATGAAATACACTACAAAGCATGTAAAATGGCTGAAGTATTATACAGTCATCAAAAAAAGTAACTATGCAGGTAATAAATGGACTTTTAACTCTAAAAATATATATCCTACCTAAAAATACTAAATCATAAAGTTGTTGAGAAATTTATATTCTTCGATATGAGATATTGCACGCTAGGATCGGTTGAATATTGAAGAAGTGGCAATCCAAAATGTAAGGTAAAGTCACAATTTCATTTTCACATTTTACATCTCAACACAGGGGAGAGTATGACAGGTAGAGTGTGTGTGGCGTATTGATCCATCGGAACAATATGGCCGACTGTCCAACCTGCGCATGCATCCCCCCAATTGCACTACCGGTAACCGATAAGGTATCTGTGTAGAAAATAAAAATATGAAAATGAAAATTGGACTTCACTTTTATCTTTATTTATCTTTATTTCTTTATTTCCATATAAAAAATACATCAAATCACATATAAAAATAGAGTAGACTGGAAAGCCAATAAGTCATTTTGGAGTGTCACTTCCTCAAATAATCACCCGATCCTAGCGTGCAATATCTCATATTAAAGGAGACAATTTTTTTCAACAACTTTATAATTTAATATTTTTAGGTAGGATGTATATTTTTAGAGTTAGAAGCCCATTTATTACCTGTATAGTTACTTTTTTTTGATGAGTGTACAAATACAACATGGTCTAGAGGGAAGTAGTGTGGATAACTGTTCATGAGATGTTGCTATGCGTTGGGAAGTAGACAGAATCGCGAAACACAAAGGGACCAGTAATTCACACTACTTCGCCCAATATAGTTGTATTTGTTTTACTATACCTAATGAGTAATTGTAATGCCTTTACAAGATAGTCTGCATAGCGTTATTTTGGTGTAGAACTGCGAATAATTCACTCGTATTGATCTGCTCCACTTCTAAAATATCAAGATCCGTTTGTACAATAAAAGATTCCCACTGCTTTCCCAATTACAATTTTTGTTTGTTTCACAATCCTTTCCATGCAATATATTTTGCAAATCCTTCTCCAACAGTCTATGAAACAACCAGCGTCTGCTCTTGGGCCGTCATTTTTACAAACTACCATACGGAAATCATACTCATTCCCAAGAATGCAAAGTTCATATCCTGCATGGGACGTAATATGTTCTGAACTGTTGCTTGTAGGGATGATAAGGGGTGCAATAGTCAAAGATCAATTCCCCCTCCCGCTTCTGTGTGATTACGAGAATCCATGGAAGCACAGTCATCAAAAAAAGTAACTATACAGGTAATAAATGGACTTTTAACTCTATATAAAAATATATATCCTATCTAAAAATATTAAAACATAAAGTTGTTGAGAAATTTATCTTCTTAAATATGGGATATTGCACGCTAGGATCGGTTGAATATTGAAGAAGTGACAATCCAAAATGTAAGGTAAAGTCACAATTTCATTTTTACATTTTACGTTTTAACACGGGGGAGAGTATGACAGGGAGCATGTGTGTGGCGTATTGATCCATCGGAACAATACGGCCGACTGTCCAACCTGCGCATGCATCCCCCAATTGCCCTACCGGTAATCGATAAGGTACCCATAGATGGGTCCGTGTGTAGAAAATTAAAATGTGAAAATGAAAATTGGACTTCACCTTACATTTTGGAGTGACACTTCCTCAATAATCACCCGATCCTAGAGTGCAATATCTCATATTAAAGAAGATGAATTTCTCAACAACTTTATTATTTTAATATTTTATATATTTTTTAGAGTTAGAAGCCCATTTATTACCTGTTTAGTTACTTTTTTTGATGACTGTAGTTGAAATACAAGCTTTACATACTGGCGCAATTGATAAATAAAATCCAGTAATTAGCTAGTAAATATTAATGACGTATAGTAATACTGAATTGTTGGCATACACAAAAAAACTATCAACTATAGTTGTTGAGTCTCGATAAGACACGCGGTGACTTCATAGGTATTTTGACCTCAAGGTGATGACATGTACCTGCATCTATAGACCATTTCAAATCGAGATTGGAAAACTTTGGAAAAATAGGTAACATGGACTATAATAGTGCGTACGCTGCGTAATTAAGTGGTTGGTCGCATTCATAGCATTGGTTGTCTGCTTAGTGGTTTACAATGTTTACATACAAACGTACACCCAGGAGAAGTAAAACTAGTAGCAAGACTATTTTGTTTTTATCAAAAATGGCGTCGATACCAGCAACCAGTTCAACATTTATCGAGCTGAAGATAAAATGTGAAGGTATTACCCAGAATCCCTTTTATCTTACCATTTTTGTTACTGAAACACCGCAAAATACAACTTTGTGAGGAAGACGATCTCTCACCAACACCAGCGCAATCCACACATGGGTTATTGAAAAACCCGGGTGAAAACATGTTTATTTTCTGTGCATGACTCACGAGTCATGAAACTGGGTACCAAAACACTCACCTAATCGGAAACATTCTGAACCAATCAAATATTTTCGGATTTGAAATGGTCTATGGATGAGTGGTGTGGAGTCTATGCAGGGAAACAGCATGTGTGAAACTTTTTTATTTCATGAATGCCATCTTTAATTTATACAGGGTGAGTCAGAAAAAACGGGCACTATTTTCGCACAGGCGTCACAAAAGTTTTAGGAATGCATATTCAAAACCTATGGGAGTGATAAAAAGACCCATAATTTGTCTTCCAATCAAGAACAAAAAAAGAAGAGAATTCTAAAAATCAAACATAACATTATTATGTTACACTCATTTCAGTAAAACATAAAATTGTATAGCCAATCCATGGGATGGTCAAATTATCAAGCCATTCTTCAATGTATTCTAACATGGCTTGCTTTTTGTCTTGTATTCAGGGTTTTTCTTACTCTGATTCCTTTTCCGGTTTTCACCAGTTTCAATCATTGATTGACATCTCTGAATCAGCCAATCAGTGATGTGTTATTATCATCCCTTGGATTGGCTTTAAAACAAACTGGATTCTACTAAAATTGATGTAACATTATGACTAAGGTTGGGAGCGAGTCCCGGGTAATCGAGTCCCGCCCGAAATTTCCAGTCCCAGGTGTCAAATTTGGTACCCGGATACCCGAAATTCAAAAAAAAAAAAAATTGTTGATTGAAAATATATCAGATATTATGCAGAGCTTGGTCATCATGCATGCCCCTGATGCCTAAACCTGTCATTGAACCTATTTCATTACTAACCCAATAAGGGTAGTCTTTTATAGATAATTATGTGGATTATTAAGAGTCAAATACGAGTCAATTTCTTTTCTTTTTTTTGAATTTCGGGTACCCGGGTACCCGCCCGAAAAATATTTCGGGTACCCGGGTATACAATTACCCAAAATTCCCACCCTTAATTATGACACAATGGTCAAATTCCAAAAATGATTTTTATTGTTGGTTTTTTGGGGGGGGTTTTTGTAGAAATATGGGGTCTTTTTAACACTATCATCTTTAGGCCTGACATCTATACTATGGCCTAACATATTTGTGGCGCTTTTACTAAAGTACCCATTTTTTCCCGACTCAACCTGTACATGGCAATATTTTTGTTGTGCATACCTGGACATTGATGTGTGTTGCAAGCTTCCGTTTGTGTCGAATCTCCAGCACAAAATACATTATCCCCGGGAATTGGATCCGTACAAGTCCGTCGACGTATTATGTTACCGCCACCGCAGGATTGGCTGCATGCCGAGAACTCGCCCCAATCGCTCCAAAAAGCTGTGTTAAAGA
Source organism: Ophiura sarsii (assembly GCA_035610835.1). Classification (NCBI taxonomy): domain Eukaryota; kingdom Metazoa; phylum Echinodermata; class Ophiuroidea; order Amphilepidida; family Ophiuridae; genus Ophiura; species Ophiura sarsii. Next base: position 31,110,526 of record CM069450.1, on the reverse strand, counting down.
GACAGAATATAGTAGGGTATCCACAACATAAAGTCATTACAGGTTTTCTTTTGAAGGGTCGATCCATATCTGTCAACATTGTACAGCTGTCAAATTTGGTACACTGCGGGACAGTACTCCACTACAGACATAGAGTGTATGAGATTCAATGGTGATAGTGCAAAGTGTCAAACTGTTCGGAAAGCGCTTACAGGAACACAAAGTAGATGTATTCCTACAGCCTAAGAAAGGGATTACATTATCATACTGCACTACATGTAGTATAATTACCACTGTGTTATTGCATCATGATGAGGCCATAAAAAAAATTGTTTGCTTGCCCATAGATGCTCTCTAATAGGTAGGGTCGGTCAGTCGGATTTTTTTTTTGCTTTTCCAAATTAGATACCTGAATATCAGAAATAAATTTATAAAAATAAAAGTTTTACATTTTTTCATTGTATAAGTCCAAAACAGGACCTTAGGTGTCCCATATGGGGTCACATGGTCATATACCTGACTTGAAAAAGTGTTTTTGTTTGTAATCCTGAGCGTGGATTTGGCCTAGCTAAAGTTTGCTGGTGCAGCAAGCTCCCTCACTGGAAACTGGATTGGGGGTAGTCGAAAGGATCTATGATCAGATCTAACACAAAGCTGAGGTCGATAAAATCAGTTCTTATACAAGGTATAAAACTGTTCAATTTGCCTTGTTTAATCAACTAGTGATTTATGGGACATGAATATCCCATTCAACTCAATACAGTCCTCAAAATAAGTAACTGACCAGTTAATAAATATGCTCTCAACTCCAAAACTATAACTCCTACGTAAAAATATTAGGCGATAAAGTTGTAAGAAAATTTCTTGTCTTTAATTTGAGATATTACACGTGAAGATTGAATGAATATTTACTCAGTTATGTGCCGTAAGCCAAAACAAAGTCCGTTTTTCATTTTAACATGTCGTTCGTCTACACGCAGCCTCGGAATAGCAACAGACGGTAGTAAGACGGATATTGGGGATGCATCAATTGACCAAGTGTTAAAATGTAAACTGCACTTTGTTCTATCCTTTTCAATGTCGCGTTCTTAATTATTAACCGATCTTAATGAATAATGTATCAAGCTAAAGAGGAGAAATTTCTTTACAACTTCGTATTATTCAATATTTTGATGTAGGAGCTATAGTTTTGGAGTTAAGAGTATATTTATTAGCTGGTCAGTTACTTATTATGAGGACTGTATATTGATATGGTATGGGAGAAAAGCATGCAATAGGAAGGAAGGGCCAGAATCACAGTCTTCTCATTGATACTGTATAGAGTGTAAACTCATAGGTCCGTATGCACAAAAGAGTTAGACCGGGTCTAAAGTTAGACCTGGTTTAATATAAGTGGATTTTAGTTTTTGTGAAAGTACACCTTTAATTACATTTCCTTCTCAAATAAGCTAACAAATTGTAAAGATTCGGATGCAAAGTTCAAAAATAGCACAAAATATCTCATGAAAATGCAGAGGAAAACAGATTTTGAGGCATGAATAATTTTCACTTAGACCAGGTCTAACTTTAGACCCGGTCTAACTCTTTTGTGCATACGGACCACAGGGTGGGGGAGGGGGAAATAACTCTGAGTAGGGGAGGGGTACAGGCATTAAGCAAGGAAGAGGATCATGGAATCTGAGCAAGGCAAAGAGAGGGTCCTCCTTCCTCACAGTATTTTCCTACACAGCCATTTTCTTACGCCTGGCATGATGGTTTACTCTGCTGTCAGTACTGTTAGTAACCTGTATGGGTGCGGTACACAGTCATTTTCTTATGCCATGCATCATGGTTACTCTACCGCCAGTACCTGTACAGGTATTGTATACTTAGTACCTGTATGGGTACTGTTAGTAATTGTACCTGTATGGGTGCTGTACACAGCCATTTTCTTATGCCAGGCATCATGGTTACTCTGCTGCCAGTACCTGTACAGGTATTGTATGCTCGTACCTGTATGGGTACTGTTAGTAATTAGTACCTGTATGGGTGCTGTACACAGTCATTTTCTTATGCCATGCATCATGGTTACTCTACCGCCAGTACCTGTACAGGTATTGTATACTTAGTACCTGTATGGGTACTGTTAGTAATTGTACCTGTATGGGTGCTGTACACAGCCATTTTCTTATGCCAGGCATCATGGTTACTCTACCGCCAGTACCTGTACAGGTATTGTATACTTAGTACCTGTATGGGTACTGTTAGTAATTGTACCTGTATGGGTGCTGTACACAGCCATTTTCTTATGCCAGGCATCATGGTTACTCTGCTGCCAGTACCTGTACAGGTATTGTATGCTCGTACCTGTATGGGTACTGTTAGTAATTAGTACCTGTATGGGTGCTGTACACAGTCATTTTCTTATGCCAGGCATCATGGTTACTCTACCGCCAGTACCTGTACAGGTATTGTATGCTCGTACCTGTATGGGTACTGTTAGTAATTAGTACCTGTATGGGTGCTGTACACAGTCATTTTCTTATGCCATGCATCATGGTTACTCTACCGCCAGTACATGTACAGGTATTGTATACTTAGTACCTGTATGGGTACTGTTAGTAATTAGTACCTGTATGGGTGCTGTACACAGCCATTTTCTTATGCCAGGCATCATGGTTACTCTGCTGCCAGTACCTGTACAGGTATTGTATGCTCGTACCTGTATGGGTACTGTTAGTAATTAGTACCTGTATGGGTGCTGTACACAGTCATTTTCTTATGCCAGGCATCATGGTTACTCTACCGCCAGTACCTGTACAGGTATTGTATGCTCGTACCTGTATGGGTACTGTTAGTAATTAGTACTTGTATGGGTGCTGTACACAGTCATTTTCTTATGCCAGGCATCATGGTTACTCTACCGCCAGTACATGTACAGGTATTGTATACTTAGTACCTGTATGGGTACTGTTAGTAATTAGTACCTGTATGGATGCTGTACACAGTCATTTTCTTATGCCATGCATCATGGTTACTCTACCGCCAGTACATGTACAGGTATTGTATACTTAGTACCTGTATGGGTACTGTTCAGGTACGGGTACTGTTAGTAATTAGTACCTGTATGGGTGCTGTACACAGTCATTTTCTGATGCCATGCATGATGGTTACTCTACTGCCAGTATGTCCTGTACAGGTATTGTATATACTTAGTACCTGTATGATACTGTACAGTACATGTGTGATCCAACCTAAGTAGCCACATAGTAGCCGAGTTCTGGTACTTACTCTGGCATGATGGTTACTCTACTGCCAGTACCTGTACAGGTATTGTATACTTAGTACCTGTATGGGTACTGTCAACGCATCAGTGAAGTACCACCTACAGTAGCTGCACAGTACCAATAAGTCTGCTACTGTGTGGCTACTTTGGTTGTAATGTACTGCACCGGTACTGTACAGCTTCCATACAGGTTCTAAGCATACAGATCTCTATGCAAGTACTGGCAGTCGAGGCACCACAATGCCAGGCATACTAACGAGGCTGTGTAACCCACTGGTTATTCCATTTATCCAACTATAGTTTGATCAGTTTCAAATTGGCGAAGCCTCATTGCAGCACTTAAAGAATACAGAAGGATGTGGGCGCACCGTAGGTAACAAGCGCACTTTGCATCATATGCGTGACGCGTGCTTCAGGACAAAACATTGTGCATGTGGCCACAATCATGCACGAACCCTTAAATTATTTTTGCGGCGGAGAGATAAAAGCTTAATATTTCTTGCCAATTTGGAACTGATTAAACTATAGAACTCCTTAAACCTAATCAAAAAACAAATATCTGTATAGCTCACTTGTTTGAGTACCACAATTTGCTGCAAGAACACACGTCAGATCTTTAAGCAACCAGCCATCGTCACATTCACATCCTTCTATACATGGTTCAGGACAGGTGTCTGGTCCAGTAGGGTCAGTACAAGTTGCTTGACAAGGCGTCATGCAGGAGTTATATGTCGACCCAGCAGGACAGATTACAGCTGCAAGATACAATTCAAGATCAAGTATTGGGCATATAAATGTGATGTGATCAAAGCAAAATGAGTCAATAGCGTTGATTTTGAGATACCATATTATCCATATTAAGCGCCCAGGGCGGTTAGCAAAGTCATTTTGGGTGGGCGCTTATTATGTTACCTTTTTTAAACTTATTTATCGTACTAAATAAAATGTACTAGTGGTCATTTGAAGATGCTGACCATTTGAAGTAATAAATACAATGTACAAGTGGTAATTTGAGAAGGCTGACAAGGCTGACCGCTTGACGTACTAACGAAAATGTACAATTGGTCATTTGAGGAGGCTGACCATTTCATGTACTAAATAAAATGTACAAGTGGTCATTTGAGGATGCTGACCATTTGAAAAGGTGGGCGCTTATAAGGGATTGTTTGTTAGTAGTCATTGAGAAAAACAGGGGTGGGCGCTTATAAGGTCCTGGGCGCATAATAGGGATAATCGCGCCTTGACATGGGAAATTCTCTGCTTTATGGACTCCCGAATCTCCAGATCAAGCGTCTCAGTCGCTTACAAAATATAGCTGCTAGAATTATTACACGCACCAAACGAACTGAGCATATCACACCAGTTCTAAGAGATCTACATTGGCTTCCAATAAAGGACAGAATTATCTTCAAAATACTTATTTATGTTTATAAATCAACTATTAATATGTCACCATTGTATATCTCAAATCTTCTAACTCCATACAAGCAAGATAGACAATTGCGTTCGAACAGCAAAATACTTTTCACTGAACCGCGATTTACAAAATCCTGTGGATCACGTTCTTTTTTATGTGCTGCACCTCGCTTATGGAATAAGCTTCCGGAGTCTGTAAAAACTGCAGAATCTGTGGATTCATTCAAAACATTGTTAAAGACTTTAATGATGAAATCTGATCTTTGATTAATGTTGTTCACATTGTGAGTGGGGATTGTCATTAGTTCAACCATGTCAACGCTACCATTTTTGTTGTTGTTGTGTTGAAGTGATGACGGTTTTCCTTCATTCAGATTTTTGTACTAATTTTGTTTTGCAATGTTGTGTCGATGCGCCTGGAGCAACAATTTTGTTGAATGTTGGCGCATTATAAGCTGCCATTATTATTATTATTATAATACGGTATATCTAAAATGATAGAATTCTTTTGTTTTATATTATTCACAGATAAGAGACACAGGAGAAAAATTCAAGGTATTGCTCATCGGCTACAATGAGTTTATTAACTTTTATTGAGAACTCTGTGCTAAAAATTGGCATTTTTTTCTTTTCCAACGATGCTACCACGTGTAGATTATCTACAATTTACCTGTAATTTTAATTAGCATCATTCATTTGTAGAATTTAAATTAACATTGTTTTAATCTATTAACAATATGTCACCACACGTAGTATTTAGAACCTTAATAATGATATTCGTTGGATAGTGAATTTATCGTAGATAGATTGAACTGATGTCCATTTTTTGAAGAAAAACATTTGAGAATTTTTGGAAATTTGGAAAAGTCTTCACTGAAGAAAAAAAGTGAATTTATCATAGTTAGATTGAACTGATTGTCCATTTTTTAAGAAAAAAAATTAAGAATTTTTGGAAAAAATCACCAAAGTTTTCACGGAAATGTTGACGAAAAAAACACCACAAAATCCCCAAACAAACAAACAAAATCGATTGCCCGCTACTACCTGAGAGAGATTGCCCTTAGAAGGTTTGTTTCTTTATTGTTGCCTAAAGTTGCATAAAATTATAGACACATAGAATTTATACTTACGACAGAATTGTGGCGTTCTCCACATCCCAACTGTTACCAGATTGGCTCTGCACTCACTAGCATAAGCGTTGATATCTGGACACAAAGGAACATCGTCTGGATACGTGGCGCAAAGATCGTACACACAATCCGCATAGAATGGAGCCGGATCAATGACATCTCTGCATGCAGTAAATGCATCTGTATTGGGATGGAATGTAAACGATTATTTTAATTTTTTCGGGGTGGAAGAGGGCGGAGTAGTAGCTAGGGTGGGCTTGGAAGGTGTGGGGGTGTGTGTGCGTGCGTTTCAATCGGCAAACGTGGACACACAACAGATTCTAACCATCTAACCGTGGACCTTTTGCCAACCGTGGACCCGTCCACAGTTTTAGACTAGGTGCATGGGGCTGCAATTAACACAAAAATGCATTTAAAAGCACGTTTAAATAAGGTCCTCAGTCACAGGTACCAATACCGTCCGCGGTTGGTAGATACAATTTTGTAAAAAAAAAAATCCTTGTTTTTGTCGATTAAAATGTGATACACACCGTCCTCGGTTGGATAGTTCTAAACTACATCCACCTTTGGAGGCGATTGCATGTAGGGGGGTGTGTGTGTAGGGGGGGGGAGGTAATTATTCAATTAGACCCACCAAGTGTGTAACTTCCTCTGCTTGATTCAATCTCATTATGTTTATTTATGTACAATTTTGTTTTTGGTATCTGCACCAATAGAGTGATACCGAATTTATAATGATTTCAGGATATGTTCACAAAGTGCATGATACATAATTGATTTGCTAGCAGTGTATCCTTAGCTGTACAGTTTTTTTCTTGGCATATCAGCTCCGCCATCGCCATTGAGCGCTGAAGCGCCCTCTTTGTCATGATTCACCAACCTGGGTTTCCATCTTGTGCTATATCTGAGGTCCGTTCACATATTGTTACTGGCAGAGAACTTGAGCACGAAGCCTCATTCCATAGTCCAGTCGCAGCCCGGAGTTCGAGACAATCTCCGTTATCATTACTATTCGGTTGAGTATCCCAATCTGAAAGGCAAATATAACAATTAAGATATATAGTAATAAATAAGTGAATATGTGACCAGTCGCGTCAAAAAGAACATGTTGTCGGCAAACACAGTTTTGAGATAGAGGGCAATATATTTGGTGAAACATATATAGAAAATAATAGACAAAAATATGCTTCTTCAATTCATATCTTGTGATTACAAAGTCTGATTACATTCAACAAGGTATCATTTCAAAGCTTAAAATGTTCTCCTACAAATCATACCAATAACTCAGAATTGACTCGGGCCTCCAACATGTCCATTTTGATGTGACGGGTCACATATATTGTAGCTAAAACAAGTTCATATTTACTCCAGTCAGACGAGGAAAATAAAAAACCTGTTTTACGGGCCCGACTGACCCACTTTTGCATTTTTGAAGAATTTTATTTTATTTTTTAGATATCTTTTTCTCAAATCATGTAAAATCAGCCGTTTAGGCCGAAAATGTCGAAAGAATTTTTTTCACAAATTTGTAAACAAATTCCCGATTTTGGTGACATTTTAGGTTTTAAAAAAAGAATCACCCGACCGACCTTGACAGGTCCGTCCGCCCATAAAAAAGGGTGTTTTTTAAATTTTTGTTGCCTAACCTCCACAGAAGGGTCCCCTTGATAACCCCTGGCCGGGCCCCTGGCCAAACCTATCAATATGAGTCTGTGAACAAGCCCACACCTTACATCAGTAACCTTCTACAAAAGAGTTACCCCTGGTCATCCTATCAAATCTGTGTCTCTGCCCCCAGGGGCAGGGTGGTACCCTGTAAAAATGGTTGGTACATAATAATGGGTCACTTTTGTTACCAACTGTAGGCATACCTGTACCATATGTAATGCAGCACATCACGAGAGGACACTTTGCAGGTCAATTTTGAATTTATTATGTGGGCTCTCAGAGCATTTCCTAAGCTTTAAAATGGCACCAAATTGATCTAAATTGATCAAAGCATTCAGATTTTACGAATGAAAATGACTTCTAAATTCGTGCTTTTTTTTTTGTTGGTCTGTTTTTCATCGATATCTTGAAAAACACACAGCCACAACCCCCCAGTGAGATCCCCTGATACACCCCCCCCCCCCCTCCCCTCCACTCCACCTCCCCTTGATCAAGCAAATAACTATCGAACAAGTCAATACTTACTCCAGTAACCCTCAGTAGTCGGATCACCTAGTTGACCTCCCTGACCAACCACAAAACTCTGTGTTGGATCTGAATCAGCACAAACCCACGTTCCATCCAGTGTGAAATCATTACAACCCAACCATACTCCATTGCTGCCAGCTGAGAGTGCCTGCACTATGGCTAGATCGTTGACTGATGCGATAACGCCAAACAGATGTCCACGACTAGTACAAATTGATCGTGCATTGATCCAAGTTCGCGTTTGATCCGTGTACACTATAAAGCATTTGTTGTTGTCCCCTAGAGTATGATCAGTTGGACAGGCTAGGGGTTTGAAAAAAAGAAGAGATTGATCAAAAAATAACAAAGGAACAGCTTTTACAGTCAAACGATCTTTACAGATCAGTGACCGCACTACTGTGCATTAGACTTTTGTAGTCTGTAGTAGACAAGGGGCAGTCTATACGTTATTTCCATTGGTCAAGGGGCAGTCCTTTGTCCTATTAGAATCAAATTTATATATAGTAGGCCAGTGGCAACCTACGTGTTCAGTGGAAGCGGCAATCCATCTGAACGGCTCTTTTCAGAGCCACCAATTCTTTCACAAGTAGGAAAGGGCACCTACTCTCAAATCATCGGGCAAGGGCAGCCCAAATGATGATAACAAGAGAAGTGGCAATCTCTATGTTTTGTTTAATATTATAATAATTTGGTCCTGAAGAAGTCAGAGCTAATCCTGATGAAAGCTTGACGGATTAAAACTTGTCCGACGGCGAACCCGTTAATTTTTTTTACTTATATTATGAATACCCGTCGTAAAAGCCTATCTCACAAGCTTTTACAGTATTCCTATTTGAATTTGAAAGAGTTTGGTTATGATATGGTTTCTGTACTAGGAGAAAAAAATGGGTCATAAATGGAGTTAAAAAAAACTGCTTAGAATATAAATGGATAGCCAGCCGGACACAATGTACACTTTCATTGCTATAGCAAATAGTGAAGACGAGAAGGATTCAATCTAGACTGGGTCACTGTGTCCCTCTATCAGTCTTCACATTTGAGCACCCTCGTAGGGGGCTGTGTGTAAATTGTGAAGACGGGAAGGATTCGGTCTAGTCATTTTCTTGGGTAAACAAAGTTGGGGTGAACTGATTTAAATTCAATTCACATGGTTATAGGTCTGGCCCATCATTTGATTACTATTGCAAAATGTCTCTGAGACAAACCTTTTTTTTGTTGGCCTTATTGAAGGTTTTTCTTTATATTTACAAGCTACAAATCGCAAATTTAAAAATAAGCATATTTGTTCTAAATCGGCAAAGTGTGAAAAATAAAGCACGCAAAAATGACCCCTTTTTACAGTGTCTACTGCTCAGTACTCACCAACTGCATTAAAAAATCAAAAATTCACCAAAACTTTTTTTGGATACCAAGCCTGATTGACCCTGCCCTAGAGGTTCATTTGCCAGTAGTACAGGGTGGTGTGTTTTTTCATATCCTAATAATTATAGAAATTTAAAAAATAAAAAAGCAAACATTTTAAAATCTTCAAAAATACTTACCCCCTGCAACTCCCAACTGCATACAAAGCATAGCTTGAATGGTAGAATCATAACAATCATGGGAGGTCCACTGGCCAGAGGCGGGATCCATCAACAAACAATCTAGATTGGTATCGGCATTGCTTGGCTCACCATTTGCCCAATCTAAGGAAGGGACAAAAAGTGTATAATCAGTTTAGGCTGTGAAATTTGACTCCACTCTTGTCATTTTCTTGACTGGGTCCATCTGCTAGACTGGGTCCCAGCGTCCCTCTATATGGCTGCCATTTGAGCACCCTCGCAGGGGCCGTGTGTAAAATAGGGAAGACATGAGGATGCCATCTTTTAAAATGGCGGATCAAAAAATCGAGAGACGAGGAAAAAACACGGCAAAAAAGTGTGCAGCTCCTCATGGAATTTCATAAATACTGAGCATGCGCATTTGTATCCAGTAACAACAGAAACACCACACGATCGGTCCAATTCCAACGATTGTCACGCTGTGCCACAGGAGATTAAATTGTACACCCTATTGAGTCACCACAGGGTGTACAACGCCGCTTGAATCTACCGGCGCACTGGCGTGATGGTGGGGGAATTAGCTCATGTTTTTATCAATCAACTTATCAATGTACTTTTGCAACTGTATTTTTTCAGTTTTCACTCTTGAGCACCCTCACACAGGGGCTGTGTGTAAATTGTGAAGACAGGAAAGATTCAATCTAGACTGGGTCACTGTGTCCCTCTATCAGTCTTCACATTTGAGCACCCTCGTAGGGGCTATGTGTAAATTGTGAAGACGGGAAGGATTCGGTCTAGTCATTTTCTTGGGTGAACAATGTTGGGGTGAACTGATTTAAATTCAATTCACATGGTTATAGGTCATCTAAAAAAAAGAAATCTGGCCCATCATTTGATTACTTATTACCTAAAGGAAGGCATATGTTCACTTAATTTCCAGCCTGTTCTTTCTTCATATATCTATTTAACACATGGACTACAGTACTTGAAGAAGAAGAAAAGCAACTTACACAACGATGCTAATCAAAGTTACATGCATACTTTACTCGCTTGGATTTCAAAAAAACAAAAATGTGTTAACAAATCGGATAACACCCATAGTAGAAATTGGCGGACCCATGCTGCATGAACAATGAATCAAAACAAAGAGTGCAATTTACGAGAGACACTCAGAGTGCAATTAGACACTGTGAATGCACTCCTTGTATTAAGTTTCATCTTGTTTTCTGATTGGTTCTTAACTTCTACGGATGTATGTAGGTTGATACAATCCATGTGGTTCTGCTTCTTATCCAGCTGCCAGGAAGGTCTCCAGTTTTAAATGGTAGTAGCTAAAACCTAATGAGTGGGTGGGGTGGGGGGGGGGGGGGAGAAATGCACATCTTGTTTACTTACTGAAATAACCAACGCTGGTTCCAGCACCTGTTCCCACTGTCCATGTATGACTTGTGCTGTCTGCATGCCACGTCCAGCTCCCTTCCTGGTTAATATCGGAGCCGGCTAGCCAAGCGTTGTCGCCATTATAGTTAGATGTCAATTCAGCACGGACGTAGTCGTTCTCCGTCTGGGAATTGATCTCCAGGACGCGGCCATTCTGTCCTAAGCATGTACTTTCTGCTTGGCTCAAAGTCCTCGCCTGGTCTCTGTCAAACTTGTAGCACTTATCTAAATACAACTGCCATCCAGGAGGACAAATTCCTAATTAAAAAAGGAGGGAAATGATGATGCGTTTTTTTTGTGTGAGCTTTTATGGGTTCACTCTAGGGAGGATGTTGGGGTATTGGTGACCCATTTTAAGGGATATTCTTACCTAAGAGAATGTCTGATTGATTTGATTTTATGATTTTGGACCCATGTTTGGGTTTTGTTTCGATTTTGGACATGTTGAGGGTTTTTCAGCACAGATTATACCCCATTTAGGGATTTTTTGCAAAAATCAAACCCATTTGGGAGGAACATATCTTTACCCCCCCCCCCCCCCCTCGGTGTTTTACTGACGAATGTTGCCAACTAAATGTAATGAGACCCTGTGCATGTTTCATTTCATATTGCAGAATCCCCATACCAACTCATCCATACCATACATGCAGGTACAGGCTTGTCCATCCCCATCAAGAATAGACTCTTACCTAGACATTGTGCTGTCGCTCTATTGCGATTGGCAGAAAATAGCAATTGACGCGAGTTGTAGATAATTCATTGTAAAATGCTCAACAAAAGAAAGACATACACTTTATTCATGTCCTATAGAGTGACTTCTAATTAAGTTTTGACCAAACAGGCTAGATAGACATTTGGATGAATCTTTTAGGCACAATTTGTACCAAACTTGCCACAAAACAACAATGATAAGCCATGATTAGCCTCATTTAAAGAAAATATGTGATGTTTCCAAATTCGCTAAAATACACGTGCATCTGAATTGAATTGAATCTCTTGAATTTTTAACTACGGTTTTTTATCTGGGCCACTACATGAATTTACCCTATGAGTGCCCTGGGGACGATATTTGCATAGTTTAAAATGAGTTTTGTTAAACACATAGTTTAAAAGATAAACTTGTGTTTAACTTAAACACGAGTTTAGTTAACGAAAGTTTTAAACTAAAATCGATTTAGTACAAGAATATGGCCCTTTTTGATTCTGCGCCCTCACTGTTGAACAGCCTCACAAGAAACATCAGGGAGGCATGTACATTGCCTAGTTTCAAGAAGGATCTGAAGTCTCATTTGTATCCATCATACTGACTTTGTTTTGCATTGTGTTTTTTTGTTTTGTTTTGTTTGTTTCATGGTGCTTTGATCTCTCTGGAAAAGCGCCTTATAAATGCTGTTTATGTATGTATCTATGTAGTTGTGTTGTATGTATGATATACTCACTGCTTGTGCTGAGAAGAATGGCGCAACGATGTACTGCATTTGATAGTTTCGCCCCTGTATCGCATGGATCATAGATAACTGAAGGCTCTTGCGTGCATCCCGTTGAATCCTCAATCCAGTCATTGCCAAATTCATTTACATTTGTGATCTAAGAGGTAATAAAAAAAAAGATTAAAAAAAGAAAAATATTTCACCATGAATAAATACCTGCTTGTAAAACATTTAGACCAGGTCGATGTGCTTGACTTCCTCCTTACTAATGGCCCTGTCACGCCTACAGCGATCAGGCCAGCGCTTCAATTGCGCAAGGATGCCCATGTTCACATCTGATTATCCCGCCATCAAAAATTCAGAATAATTTCATTTTTTATTAGAATCTAGAGCATTATAAGGAATTCATATATAGCATGGGTTATGTAATTTGATTATTTTATCTCCCATGTAAACAAGAAATGAAGCATTAAATTCCAATTACGTCACAAATTTACTCGAATTATCAATTGTTAATGAGAGACTCATTTTGCAATCTTATGCCTGATTTGGGTGTTTCGTGGACAAGCGTGTGAAATGGGTGCCTGGTAAAAGGTTCACCAAAGGCAAACGAAAAATGCAATTGAGTTCATTTTTTTCACATAAAATTAGTAACAAATATGTTATTCTTTATAACGTTTGCAAACTTGGACTTGAAAACGAGACGGCTGCTTTCCACTATTGCAGGTTTTTTTTACTCACCCTGTATAAGGCAAGTTTGGTAAATCAGAATGTTTCCCATATTTATTTTTTGCTAATAGTTGATTTGGCAACACTTATACACATAGTTATTATGATATCAACATTATTACTATTAGCATCATGGTAGCCAAATAATACATCTTTTGCAATATATCTATGTCCAGATTATACTGTTGCAAAAGTATTTTTTCAATCTTTTTCCATATAATTGTTTTGATTTTCTCACAGCTATAAAAGAAATGTTCAATGTAATCAATTTCGTTACAAGTTTCACAATTATTATTTTCCTCCTTTATTTTCTTAAGAAATACTTTTGTTGGATAAATGTTGCTAAGATTTCAAAGGCGTGGTTCTTTGACATCTTGAGCTAGTGTTTTCCAAATATTGAATCTATCAAATTTATATTTGGAAGTCTTTTGTGTAACCTTCTGGATGGGTTTGTCCTTATTGCTGACGCCAAGTATTTCTATTTAATTATAGGAAAAGATCCAGCTGAAAGTTTGCAAGTGAGTCTCTTTAATTACCCAATACTCATGCTGTGGGTTGATGGCACCCACGTGGGTTGATGGCACCCACGTGGGTTGATGGCACCCACGTGGGTTGATGGCACCCACGTGGGTTGATGGCACCCACGTGGGTTGATGGCACCCACGTGGCTTGATGGCACCCACGTGGGTTGATGGCACCCACGTGGGTTGATGGCACCCATGTGGGTTGATGGCACCCACGTGGGTTGATGGCACCCATGTGGGTTGATGGCACCCATGTGGGTTGATGGCACCCACGTGGGTTGATGGCACCCACGTGGGTTGATGGCACCCACGTGGCTTGATGGCACCCACGTGGCTTGATGGCACCCACGTGGGTTGATGGCACCCACGTGGCTTGATGGCACCCACGTGGCTTGATGGCACCCACGTGGCTTGATGGCACCCACGTGGCTTGATGGCACCCACGTGGCTTGATGGCACCCACGTGGCTTGATGGCACCCACGTGGCTTGATGGCACCCACGTGGCTTGATGGCACCCACGTGGGTTGATGGCACCCACGTGGTTGATGGCACCCATGTGGCTTGATGGCACCCATGTGGCTTGATGGCACCCATGTGGCTTGATGGCACCCATGTGGCTTGATGGCACCCATGTGGCTTGATGGCACCCATGTGGCTTGATGGCACCCATGTGGCTTGATGGCACCCATGTGGCTTGATGGCACCCATGTGGCTTGATGGCACCCATGTGGCTTGATGGCACCCATGTGGCTTGATGGCACCCATGTGGCTTTGTGACATTTGTTTCTACTGAATTCACCTTTTCGTGAGTTGCCGCAGCATTGGTATTGACAGGTGTTTTACTTTCAATTTACTTTTAAAAAGTTGCGAAAAAGTTTCTTTCAGTGAGTAAGGCCACAATGAAAAAAATCTGCCTCACATATACTGTACCCTGCAAGTATGTGGACTCACTTTTGCCTCACAACCACCCTACGTGATGAGTTTAAGTGTGGCAAAACATGATAAAAACAGATTTTCTGCATTTAGCATAGCTATTTTTTTCTGAAAACAAGTAATAATAAATTTCATATCGCACAACTATTTTCCCAAATGTATGTGAGCCAGACCTTTTTGTTTGGCCGAAGTCCCTCACGAATTTGACAAGGTCAATTTGATGGACAGTGCACTTCTGCACAGTTCAGATGCAAAGAAGTTGTACAGTTTTAGTATAGATGAGGTGACATTTGTTGACATTTAGGACTCCCTCTGTTGGTTTGAGATAAAACACACAGGGCAAGAGTTCCTATAGTTTACATAGGCCAGATCAGGTTTTCTAACTAGATTGTGGTGTCACAGCAAATTGTTATCAAAACTGTCTTTAAACTTGCTTAGGAATGCTATAAGCTATCTCATTTCACTAGAAAGAAATTTTGTGTTGTCTTCATTAACTTTACTGTATATTCTGCCTGGAGGGAAACAACAGAGGGTGTCCCATTTGTAAATACATGACATCATAGGTCACCTCATCTATACAAAGAAGCATATACTTACCACTCCTCCGCCACGACCTACAAACTCATCATTCACGGCATCGTTATAGTTCCCGCACAGGCCACACGTTTTACCTTGATAGGACTTTGGTACTTGAACTTCAGCACTATACTGCACTAAAGACACCTCAAGGCCAAAATCAGTCCTGACAACCTGAACAATAGGAGTGAAGACAAGAATCAGTCAATACACTCACGATTGCCGACCGGCACTCTTAAAAAAAAGGGTAAAAAAACCAGCACTAATTTTTTTAATTTTTTTTTTTACAATTTGTGGATAAAATCATTAAACTGCCTCATAAAACAAGAACTTATGTGGCAGGAACCAAAAACATTAAGAAGGCCTCTAGACTCCATGCCATGATCAACTGCACTTTGTTTGCAACACTTATTCCGTTCGCCGTCAGTAAAATTAACCGGCACTAAATTTTGGCTAGTGACAACACTGATAATACACTTCATCTCCCGTCCCCCAACACATATTAATTTAGGGATTTTAAATCTACAAAGGCATACATACATACATAATCTTTATTTATCCACGATACATAGGTCAACTTAACAGCTGTTTTTCACTGAGGCCGTGATAACTCTAAAATTACATAACATATTTCTTGAATCTTATACAGTGTAATAATAATAAAACAAAATTACAAAATTGAATTTTAAGATACCGATAATTACAACTGACACATTCGTTTAAGACGGTTGATAAATATACTAATATTGGGGGAGACTTGAATATTTTTGTCAAGTTTGTTCCGTTCAATGGCACCCCTATAAGATTTGCGTCGTCTGCTTGGTTCACGTTGCACAAGTGAAATAGACCAAAGAAGATATTCAGAATATCCCACAATGCATTGCGGGAGCACCAACCAACTATGTTTATTTTTCACGTGATGCATTTGTGGAGCGCTTAAGTTTTAGAAATAAGAATAAGGAACACTGAGAACTTATTCATTAATTGATGTACTGTAAAAGCCAATATTTGCGCGTAAAGATATTTTCGCACATTTTGATATCATAGACATTTCGCAAATTGTTTTTTTCGCAGGCGACCTTCTGGATGCATTGCATGAATGTTGAAATCAATATTTTCGTGTGTTATAATTTTTGTGGAAAAATATTTTGTGCGAAAAGCGCGAAAATAAAACCACAGCGAAAATTTCGGCTTTTACAGTAATCCATTTGGGCCACAATGAATTGAATACCTGTATACAGTGAACGCATGACCACTCTGAGGACGAGATTTGCGGAGTTTAGAATCGGGTTTTGTTAAACATCTCATTTAAAAGATAATCTCTCGTTAAAAAGTTTAGTTAGACACGGATTTAAGCTAAAACCGTGTTTAGTACAAGAATACGGCCCTATTTGTTTGGCCTAATGGTGAGGTCATTGAGGGGATATCAGAATTCCATGCCCCTTCTTAGAATCTACCCAATAATTATAGACCATTTGCATCTATATAGAAACACAAAAAAATCATAAAACTTACCACTTTGTCAACACCATCATGGGAAATGATCACTCCTTGTATGGTGTACGGAAGATTATTCGTTATGTATACAAAACCATTGCCCGTATCGATGCTCACCACTCCGCCGCGCTCTAGACGAACAACCTGTATCAGGGAATTGTAACGGGTCTAAGTTTATCAAAATGTTTTTTATATAAGTATTACGTTCTAGAATCACTACAAGAATTTGATGTGTTTATGAATATTTCGCCGGCGCTTCAATCGCTGCCAGTTGTTGTCCACACATAGATAGATGCAGCCTGACATGTAATACTTGCATGATTGTTATGAAATCTTTGTTCTAGACTATGACCTTAGGTCCGTATGCACAAAAGAGTTAAACCGGGTCTAAAGTTAGACCTGGTCTAAGTGGATTTTGTTTTTTGTGAAATGTACACTTTTATTACATTTCTTTCTCAAATTAGCTAACAAATTGTAAAGATTCGGATGCAAAGTTCAAAAAGAACACAAAATATCTCATGAAAATGCAGAGGAAAACTGGTTTTGAGGCAAGAATAAATTTCACTTAAACCCGGTTTAACTTTAGACCCGGTCCAACTCTTTTGTGCATACGGACCTTTAAGGGTGTTTTTATTCCATCACCACCAATCACCACAAATATCCACTAAATTTGCATTTCTATTCAGCACCAAAGGTAGGTGACTCAGAAAAAGGGGGTGATGTCGGAAAACCACCAAAATACGCGCAAGACAAGCGTATCAAAGCAAACCGTCACTCTAGGCGCCCAACTTAGTAACCAACGCGTGGACACACTGTCCACTGTCTCATGTAGCTATCAGTTTTATACATACCGGGTGGTTCCAAAAAAAGTTGACCCAAGTTCAAAATAATTTTTCAACCACATTAATAGTTTCAGAGAATTTGTGTTTACTTGGTCATGATCAGCAGTAAGTTTTGAAATTATCCTGAATAAATGGCGCGTTTAGCTTGTTTGGTTCTTCAGATATGGTTCATTACAGAAAGCATGCACAAAACTGATTTGTCCACGGGAGCGTCATTTAGTTTTTGTCTTCAACAAAACAGCATGCTCTAGATTCAGAATTGAAAAGCCCGCCCAGACAAAGTATCCCAATCTCTATGCTTATGTGCCATTCACATTCAACAAAGAAACGTAGGTACGTATGTAGGTAATGTCATGCACCAGACAGATGTTTCAGATGTCTCCTTTTTTTCTTTTTCTCCGGTTTTCACAATTTGTGACCAATCGTGTGTAAGTCCACTTTGTGCATTCTATCTCTACTAAAGGATGCTCCCGTGGACAAGGCAGTTTTGTGCATGCTCTCTATAATGAACCATATCTGAAGAACCAACCAAGCTAAATTTACCATTTGTTCAGGATGATTTCAAAACTTACTGCTGATCAAGACTAAGCAAACACAAATTCTCTGAAACTATAAAATGTAGTTGAAACCTTGAACTTGGGTCAACTTTTTTTTGAACCACCCGGTACAGGTCGACCCAGAATGATTTGTATCAGGTTTAAAAAAGAGGGCACAGCAATTTACCTACATATCATTGAAATTGAGTTTTGTGCCAAATAAAGTCAATGACGTTATGAGATACAAAAGATGTAATTTCGGTCAAAATTTGAGTCATTTTTTTTAAAGAGTCCATACTTTCTATCAGAAAAGTCTGTTTAAAAAATTCAAAATTCATGAGAAAGCTAAGTATATGTAGATATTAGAATCATATGCACTTTGACAATGGTATTCACAGCTAAATAAATGCACCTTTCACCGAATGAATCATTCTTGGACACCCTGTGTCAGAATAAAGGGTCTCAACACTTTCCACGCGGCTATTGGTTTTACCATATACAAAACAGATTTTTCAGAAACCTTTCCCAACTTTCAAAGCCTACCTCAAAGAGAACTGATCCAATACTAGGCATGTTTGTACTTTTTTCAATGCATTTCTCATGGTGATTCCAAATATTGTCATGAAATTCCATAATTTTGACATTTTTTAAACATTTTGTGAAATTTTGGAATGTCGTCTGCAGAGGCCTGCTGTGTTGAAGGTGTTAATATCAAGTCATAGTTACACTGCACTACTGCAGTAATGAGACATTTTTTGGTTTACAATATTTGAACTTGATAGATATTTAATGTTTGCAAATTTTCTTAAGTGTGCTCAAGTTTGCTAAATTAAATCCCAGTGAAATATATCACATGGAGGATAGTTTCACTTAAGAAGTTAATCCAAATCAAATGCCCTGTTGAAGAAGGAGAGACTTTACAAACTTTGTCAAAATTGTGCATTCATAAAATAAAAGGGTTTTACAGTAAATGCAAATGCATGCTGATGATTTGTATTAAGGCCATTAAAATAAAAATGATTTGTGTGCTGTAGCTCGGAAATGACAGTGATACTTCAGCTATGACTTTTCCTTCCTTATCTGCAACACATGGAATAGGAGATGGTAGCTTCCGTTTAAATACAAAACTGTGCTTAGTTAACACTTTCCACGCGGCTTTTAATTTTACCATATATATAAAACAGACTTGTCAGAAATCTTTCCCAACTTTCAAATACTATCTCAAGAATTACTGAACCAATACTAGGCATGTTTGTACTTATTTTAACGCATTTCTCATAGTGATTCCAAATATGGTAATGAAATACAATAACTTTGACATTTTTGAAACATCTTGTGAAATTTTGGAATGTCGTCTGCAGACGCCTTTCGCGTGGAAAGTGTTAAGACTCCCTCAAGATTAGCAACTTACCAAACCAGGAAGCTCTACGTCTACTGATTTTGTCACGGCAACATTCGAATTCAATTTCTCGTTGTCTTGTATAACCTTGAAGTCGTCCAAAGTATTATCATTACAATGTTCAGCCAAGACATATGTGCAGCCTCCTTGGAAGTCATACCGTACACCATCAAATGTCACGTAGTGAGGGTCACCATGAGCGTAACATATGCCAACCTCTGTAATATGAGATAACAATACATTAAGTGTGAAGTACAGTCCTCAAAATAAGTAACTGACCAAGTAATTAATATGCTCTCAACTCCAAAACTATAGCTCTTACGTACAAATATTAAATTATAAAGTTGTTAGGAAATCTCTTTTCTTCAATTTGAGATATTACACATGAAGATTGAATGAATATCAACTCAGTTAAATTGTGCCCAAAACCAAAACAAAACATTAAATTATCAAGTTGTAAGGAAATCTCTTTTCTTCAATTTGAGATATTACACATGAAGATTGAATGAATATCAACTCAGTTATGTGCCCAAAACCAAAACAAAATCAGTTTTTCATTTTAACATTTTGTTCGTCGACACGCAGTCTCGGACTAGCAACAGGCAGATTATTGATTAACTGGTAGCGATAACTCACAGGTTGAAAGTAAGATGAGGATTGGGGATGCTTCAATTGATCAGTGCAGCCCATAAACATACCTGTCACACAGTCCTGCATGTTCAAAACCCAAGTGTTAAAATAGATGTAAACTGCACTTTGTTATATCCTTATCAATGCCATTTTCTATTGTAGCCGAATTTGCGGTGTTAAGAAGGGGATGTAGAGGGGATTATGGGATTGGTGGTCAGATGTGAGTGGTGGCGGGAAATTAGAAGAAGGAATTATGGGTATGATGATGTGATGGTAATTACTTGACCGTTTTCGCTCGAACGACGCGGACGGTTTGAATTTTCGTTGTTATTGACGGAATCAATTATATTTTACTTTTTACTGAATAGTGTCTTGTTTCAAATCCAACGAGTGTTAACACCTTCTTTTTGTGTGTTTTGAGTGTTTTTCAGTCATATACAACACATATGGAACATGAGCTATATTGGAAATGTAGAGAGACAACAAGAAGAGAAGAGAAGCAGTGTGGATCAAAAACAGATAAGAAGTGGTGCACAACTGAGTTTGTAGGTTCGGATCCTGTGTGGGTATGTTGCCAATTATTATTATTACAATTGTTATTTAGACATGAGTATGCTTTCCATAGGGAAAGCATAGTGTGCTTCCGTCGTCGTTCTTCAGTGGAGTCCGGTGTTCCCCATGGTTTGGTGATGAATACATGTTTATGTTTCAGCTGTGGCGCCAAATGAAGGCGAATTAGAAAATAATTTATTTACGGTTGAGCGTGCGAATTAGTAAATAATGTAATGTTCTCAATTATTAACTGATCGTCATGAACAATGTCTCAAATTGAAGAGAAGAGATTTCCTTACAACTTTACAATTTAATATTTTTACGTAAGAGCTATAGTTTTGGTAAGAGTATATTTATTACCTGGTCAGTTACTTTAGGACCGTAGTTATACTATAGTAGTAGGAACCTGGGGGGGGGGGGGGCACTCAACTTTCCCTCAACTATGGTGTAGAGATAGGTTTGCATAATCCAAAGGTTATGGGTTCTTGTCATATTTCAAAATTACTATTTGTTGACGTAGCGCACGTTGGTCACTGGTTGAACCCTGGGCCCATATACAACTGTTCTGAATTATGATACTGCCATAGGCTTTGTGTTATGATCAATGTCATCAGTGGCATGTAACAAAGTTAGCGTGGGCCAATTGACCTGGCAACGACCGGGATATATTCTAACATATATACTACGCCAGCTGATTCTACAACATGGAGTGCATTGAGAGGTATTATCATGCAAATTTAAGCACAAGGGTATTCCCTGTTTAGGCTTTTACAAAAGAAGAGTTTAGTTCCAAAAGGAGCTAACTCAAAAAAGTGAAATAGAAGAAAAGCTTGACTTCTTTGGTTATGATTATTTTCTGCCCTATGAAAGATACCATACAAAAAGCTTAAAAAATTGTTTGATTTTATTCTTCGATATTCACTGTAATTCCTGTCTTTTTTATTTTCGGAAACGAGTGGAGTTAGCGCCTTTTGGAACAAAAATATTTCCACCAATTTTCAGAAACCACTTTACAACAAAATCTTTATTTCAAAATAAGGTGCACCTGAAAGACAATGTCAAATCACATTGAAAACAGAAATTCGCATTCAAATACCTCTTAAACTTTTAAAATTATGAATTTTTGTTATTTCATGAGAAAACTGTAAATTTGGACAATTTTGCACTTTTTTTCAAACAACAACAGTTTTGTTTGTGTTCAATTTTCAAAACAATAATCCCATACATCTTACATTTTCTTCATTGAATTTCATTAAGGACATTCCAATCAATGTTTTACCACGATAAAAGAACCATTTTCCCACCATTTTGGCTTAAAAAGAGTAAATTATGTTCAAATTTCCGCACATTTCCGGCAATTACAGAGGGCCATATTTTTAAACCGGAACATGCTACAGATGTAGAACAAAGGTTAAATATATGTATTTTGTATCTCTCTTTCATGTTCTGCACATAACTCAATTTTGACAAAAAGTGAGTTAGCACCTTTTGAAACTATAAGCTTAATTTAATTTATTTTAAAGCTGCCACATGAAAGTGGATAAAGATATCATCCTCAAGGATCATCAAAATAGGTCTAAACTCTAAAACCACAAACCTTGCTCACCTCCCCCCCCCCCCCCTTGACATACAGTGGATAAAGATACTATGCTCCAGGAGCATCGAGGTAGGTGTATAATCCAAAGGAACACTTTTAGTTGAAACCAACTTTCTTTCGCCGCATAGGTTGCTCGTCCACACTTAAATGAAATTATCAAGTGAACTATGAATGTGATGTATACATTTTTGGAAAGGAAATGAATCAGTGAATCCATTTTTGGTATCAATTTTCACTAAAAATAGGGACAGCGGTCCCAAATAGGTTGTCCGTTTATATGGGTAGATTAAAAAACAAGGTGGCTCTCAAACCACAGGCATCAGGCAACTAGAAAGAAAGAGGTTAGACCACTGACGGATCCAGGATATTAAAAAAAATACACATCCTGCAGTTTGGTTGCATTGTACTTCACCTGTTTAAATGTAATTTACTTTACATATGCAGCCACTTTTACATCTTGCCCTCAGATGACCTTTGACCTTGGTATGTGACCTATGACCTCATTTACATATGACGGTTTCCATGTTGCATCTATGACCAAAGTATGGTTATAATTGTATGTATTCAATTTTACATATACAGCCACTTTTACATTTACATCTTGACCTCATATGACCTTCGACCTTGGTATTTGACCTTTGACCTCATTAAAATATGAAGGTTTTCATGTTGCATCTATGACCGAATTTTGGTTACAAGTGGTCATTGTATGGCAAAGAAATGGACAAATGTATTCAATTTTACATATGCAGCCACTTTTACATTTACATCTTGACCTCAGATGACCTTTGACCTTGGTATGTGACCTTTGACCACATTAACCTATGAAGGTTTCCATGTTGCATCTATGACCAAAGTTTGGTTACAATTGGTCATTGTATGGAAAAGAAATGGGCAAAACAAAAAGTGTGTACCAATTGTTGACAGACTACAAAGACAGACATACCCACGAGAGCTACATTGTGGGCTTTTAGGTGTCTGTATATTGTCCAAGAAAAAGTGCACAATGTTCAGACACGCAAAAACCCATTGACGCTGTCTGTAGAATCAGACACAAACACTCTGGGGATAATTAAGAAGTGTGTGTGTAGGGGTACCCTATACCTCTTGGAAAATTTAGCAGCCAAAAACGACTTGTGGGGATAGCCCCACATTGTAAACAAAGGCCCACAATGTGCGGCTGGAACTTACAAAGCACCCCACAATGTAGCTTGTAAACTTAGACAGACAGACAGACTACACAGATGAAGGATGTAGCCATAAGGTCTCTCTCCTACGGACGAGCTAAAAATGCTGATTGTTTTAATTTTGACAAAAGAAAATATTTTTTGTCTCAATTTTTGTTGTAGACAACGTTACAATATCAGTTTTTGATAAAAATTACCAAAATTGCACCAAAATTGGTTAAAGACACTTCTCTAGTGGATGAAGATATTATGCTCTAGGAGCATCTTAGTAGGTCAATAACTCAAACAAACACTTTCAGTTTGAATCAACACCACAGAGATCGCCTGTCCCCCCCCCCCCCCTACCACCTAATGGACAAAGATAGCGTGCTCCATGAGCATCAAAGTAGGCGGAACCAACTTACCTTCATCACAGAACTGTCCGGTCCACCCTTTCCTGCATACACAGAGTGCAGAACCATCGTCTTGTTCCACACATTTACCGCCATTGTTGCACCCAATGACATCGCATGGATCAACAACTAGAATGGAGAAAAAGTAAAATGGGGGAAAATGGACAATTGCTCATTTTAATGCATCATCTTAAATCAAATAAAAACATGTAATATCAACTATTATTATTTATATCAGGCTTTTTAACGGTACAATAAAACTGCGTATTCAATATTGTTTAACCAAAGTACCCGGATGCATCCAATATTCTAAAAATATTGCCGTCCAATATTTTTTAGTCTCATATACCGTATTATCCCTATTAAGCGCCCATGCCCTTATAAGCGCCCACCACCGTTTTTCTCAATGACTACCAACAAACGATCCCTTATAAGCGCCCACCCTTTCAATTAACGTAGCACTGTACAACAACATTTTTCACCACGGCGTCCTTCATTAAAGCGCAGTACCAGTAAGCCTGACGTCATGTAATGTGGCCACAGTGAGACCACTGGGACGCCACAATCCCAAAATTTTTAAACAGGTTACTTTTCGATCGCACATGGTTTTCCGCTAGTGCAACCTCGCCGAATTCGACAGTGTTTACGATAAATGAGTTTAAAAAGGGTAACTTAATAAGCGCCCACCCAAAATGACTTTGCTAACCGCCCTGGGCGCTTAATAGGGGATAATACGGTACCCATCATTTGTTCGTTACGAATATTCGTCTATACCATTGTATACGAAGGAGCTTACGCAAATTTAGCATTTATTAAGCATGCAGTCGAGACTAATTTTCGCTGATTGCATGTTTTTCACAAATAAGTGTTATCGGCTTAATGAAGAAGGCTTACGAGGGGCACCACTACGAAAACAACCACTCAACAAGTTTGCAAAATGGCGAAACCGCAGCAGACTCCGGGCAGGTGGAGATTCGCTTCTCTAGCTAAGCCAAAGTGATGATGATTTTAACGAACTTTTGCGGAACAAAGATTCTGCAAATACAATTAAATCAACATGCAACGCGGTCAGCATTTTCCGAGCACACCTTCAGGAAAAGGGGTACTCAAAGATTTTGAGAAGTTTACTTTGGCGGCAAAAGTTGAAAGATTTTGTTGCCGAATCAAGACGAACAAACGCAACAGTGAATTCTACAAGATGGCTTCAATGAATGGGTAAGAGCCTGATATAAATAATAATAATAATATTGGATGTCTTATTTTCGGGTGATACAAGAATATATTGCACTTGCTATAAAAAGTAGTCTTGTATCACCCTCAAAGCCATCCAATATTATATAAACTAGCGGCACGCCCGTCCTGCGGACGGGCTCTCCCGCTAGGGTATAGGGCCTACCAGATAGACACCTACAAAAATAAAGTGTAGAAAATTGATAACGAAACACATAGGAATAGAACAATATTTAAAACATACATTTTTGTTTTAAATCAAAAGGTTTTGTAGCCTAATTCAAAAGTTTTTAAATTTCAATTTAAAAAGAAATTGAAAATTACCCCCCGCCCGCACACGCCCCGTGGCATATTTCAACACCAAGGCTTAAACCTTAACCATCTCCCGTACCCCTACCGTTCCTCCCCCTCCCTGTCCCCTCCCGGCCCGCCCCCGTCCAGTGGCATATCCGTTACGCAATTTAGCATCACATTTTTTCATTAACCCCCTGTCTCCCAAACCACATTACATCATTACACACAACCCCCATTCGTCACCGCCCCGCCCGCCCCTCCCCGTGGCATACCTCAAGCCCAAAGCCCAAAGCCCAAAGTTCCCCGCCCGCAATTTATCTCAACGCCAAGGCCTAACCTTAACTATCTCCCGTAGCGCGGCGTACTTCTCCAATATTTGTCCGCCCGCGTGTCACATACAGTATCAAATCCCACATCTGACACCATCGTTACGCAATTTAATAATACATTTCTTTATTAACCCCATCCCAAACTACATAACCATAACATAACCTAGGCCCTAAAGGGATCATTACACACAACCCCTAACCGCCCCGCCCCCGCCCCGTGGCTTATGCAACCCCAAGGCCTAAACCGAAACCAACTCCCGTGGCGCAGCGTATTTCTCCAATATTTGCCCGTCCGCGTATGTAGAGGTGCGTGGGTGTAGTGCGTGTGCGAGTTTATTTTGCATGGCGCACTGCTGCGCGCTATGTGTAACGCGCGCCGACTGCATGGTTACAGTGTACGCATTGAAAAACAAACATGGCCCGTAGAAATTAGTCTCAAAAGCCGGGCTGAAAAGGCCTAAATTGGATATCATTTTGCTCATATCTCGGTCAATTCTGTACGGTTTTCGGCCATTTATAGCTTATAACCTGTCTCAAGACATCATCTATATTATCAGTGCAATATTCACGGCTTTTAGACGCAAAATGAGAAAGCCTTTTCAGGATACATACATACATACATACATACATACTCACATACATACAACATACGGTGAATTATAGTAAGATTAACCCCATCCCAAACCACATAACCCTAATAAACGCTAGGCCCTAAGGGTATCATTACACACAACCCCTAACCGTCACTGCTCCCGCCCCGTGGCTGATGCAACCCCAAGACCTAAACCGTAACCAACTCCCGTGGCGCAGCGTATTTCTCCAATATTTGTCCGCCCGCGTGTGTAGGGTGCGTGGGTGTAGTGCGTGTGCGCGTTTATTTTGCATGGCGCAATGCGACGCGTTATGTGCTACGCGCCGACTGCATGGTTACAGTGTACGCAGAGAAAAACAAACATGGCCCGTAGAAATTAGTCTCAAAAGCCGGGCTGAAAAGGCCCTAAATTGCCATAATTTTGCTCATATCTCGGTCAATTCTGTACGGTTTTCGGCCATTTATAGCTTATAACCCGTGTCCGGTCATTATTTAGTATCAGTGAAATAGTCACGGCTTTAAAATGCAAAATGAGAAAGCCTTTTCAGGATACATACATACTCACATACATACATACAACATACGGTGAATTATAGTAAGATAGTAACTATATAGAACCGTCTAGCAGACCTGTGCCAACAATGACAAATCCATATCTGCCAGTTATTATGGGTGCACACTGCCATGAACACTTTCCACGCGGCTATTGGTTTTACCATATACAAAACAAGATTTTTCAAAAACCTTTACCATCTTTCAAAGTCTTTCTCAAGGATTACTCAACCAATACTAGGCATGTTTGTACTTATTTCAATGTATTTCACATGGTGATTCGAAATATGGTGATGAAATTCAATAAATTTGACATTTTTGAAACATTTTGTGACATTTTGGAATGTCGTCTGCCGCTTGGAAAGTGTTAAGATCAATGCACTTCCGGAAAATTTCATGATAAAGGAAGGCACTTTTTTCACAAGTTGACTGAGTTATAACCATGGTCCAGGGTTTTTTTCTCAAAAAATGTTGGTTGAATTTGATGTTTTAGGATTTATTGGAATGTATTCATGGCAATTTGAGAAGAAAATGTAGTAATTTAATGTCATTTGTTGTTTTACCGGCGGATCTGTTGTTTCACTCTGCGCACTAGGATATGCACTAGGAGGCGCGGGGTCGGATAGCTAGAAATATGATCCAGTGTTAAATGGTCAGGTCTTATATTAAAAATCTAGTCATTCAGTCGGACCTGAGGATTTAATATTATAAGTTAGGACCACCGGAGCGCTAAACGTTGTGCCAATTGTGCCAACTTGAATCTAGAGGTTTTTCAGAAATAAAGCCAACTTCTTTCCCATAGAAACCATACTACAGCGTGTAATGGTTGTGTGGACCCATATACATAACCAATTGTCTAAATAACAGACTCTTGATATATTTTTAAAAAAACTACCACAGGGCAGGTATAACCAATGGCACTTCTGTTCTTGCAGGCTTACACTAAGGCAAAAAAATGAATGGTTGTGTTGCCCTCAGTGACCGACCCTAAAATCTCAAAAATTAGGGACACAATTTGTTTTTTAAGAATTAAATTACACCGAATTTGTCAAAATATCACTATTTTCTACTTGAAATGAATAAGTTTGCTTGAATGAGTTTGCTTGAATAGATTGCTTTTAAACTATTATCACACTAGAAACAAAAGTCAAATTGACATTTACTAAATACCAGACCCTTGATAGAACTAAACATAACACAAGACAAGTTGCAGGCTTACATTAACAATGTGAAAAAGCCCCATCTATCAAAGGTTCAATTAAGTGTCACATATTTGTATAGTCTGTGCCGATCCTTTTATATTTAATACTACAAGTAATTCAAAGCAGCTGTAACAGACTTTCACATACCCGTTTGTTCACAAATATAGCCATACAGCGAGTTGCATGGTACGTCTTGCCAAGTTCCGGAGTTGAACGGTAGACTATAAATCACACAGTCTTCCACTCCGTTGTCATCTGGTTGACCATTCATCCAGTTACTGATGAGAGGTAAAATGAAATGAGAAATAAGTTTTGATTATTATTTATATCAGGTTTTTCAACAGTACAATTCAGGGGTACGGCCGTAATTTAGCAAAACAGCGTAACTCAAAATATTGACTTTTTGAGTTACATGCATTTCTGGGGAAATAGAGGGCGCTCTTTTCATCTGTGAGAGTCTCAAAAGACCTCGACGCACCGTTTTAAAGATAGCATAACGTATCTCAGCCTTATTTTGCAACTTTTAGCATTTTAATATGGTAAAACAGCGTTACTCGAGTTTCGTGTTTCAAAATCTAGTATTTTCTTGGCAAAACAGCGTATGTTTAAGTTACGCGTCTTTTCCAAACAACTATTTTGCTACGAGATACGCGGGTTTGGCGAAAAAATAGTAACCAAAGAATTACACGTAACTTGAGTTACGCTGTTTTGCAAGATTAACTCTGCGTATAATTAGACGTCGGATTGGCAAACCCGCGTATCTGGACAAAATCAGCTGTATCTTTAGTAAAAATAGTTTACTTTACTTAAGTTTTTAAATATTAAAAAAATTAAACATAATGCACGTTTCCATTTTTAAATCAATTTCCTCTGTAAATAATAGAGAAAATGCAAACACTCAAACTTTTAAGTGCTCATATCTCAAAAACGTCATTTTCGAGTTACGCTGTTTTGCCAAATTACGGCCGGGTAGTTCTAGGTTTTAAAACAAGGGGTTCTGAAACGCCATTTCGAACCATTTACATGTGGAAACCATCCCTCCTTATTTCAGGTCATTCCGAGTATTGATTTTTCGGTATTCTTCGAGTCTGGCAGCTGTCAATCAGCTACTATACATCATGTATATTACGATCGCTTTGTAAACAACCTAATTGAATAAATCGATTGCACCGCGGGGTATCTGCATACGTGTAGGTTGGTTCACTTGTTCACTGACACACACAACACGTATTCAATTGCGTGTATACAAAACCCAATGCACCGTACTTGTAATTGTACATGTTACCACGCTGTTGCTGCGCTGCTGCTTGCATTTGGACTTTTCCGTTTACTTGCTCAACATGGCTCATATATTTTTACGTTACTCTTAATTTCCCTCCGTTTTGGAAATACTCTCATCGCATTTTTAGTTGTTGTTCTTGATTCATATGAATATAATAAATGTAATACATGGATCAAACATTTAAATAAGGATTTTCACGGAAGTTTATTATTATACACGGATCATTTCATAATTTAAAAAAATAACATCATCTAAAATAAAGTTAACATTAGCGCTGTCTGTTGGGCTATGATTTTTTAATTTGCGCGTGGAGAAATTTGACGACTAATTATGAACTAAATTTTCCATGGAAATAGCCCAAAATACATCACGAGAAATTCAGACTTTATTACATTTATAAAGTGTTACGATAAAATGACAAAAAACCGGGTAAATATACGTAAATGTGGTTATTGAATATACATATTATTTTTTCATAGTTTAAAATATCAACATGTTTAGCAGCTTTCGATCTCTCTTTACTTTTCACTGGTGCATAAATAATATTTGACAATCGAAAAAGAACTTGAAAATATCATACTAATGCAAAATATCATGCCAAGGGTTTAATAATAAGTTCTCTTGCATTATGTATATATTTGTTATTCAAAGATAATGAAGGATTGGCAGGTTTCTATTCATCATTATTCCTCACAAAAATATATGAACGACAAATTATTTTCCCGCTGTTTCCCTTCACTTTCACCTATCTTGAAAATCCATCTTGCCAAGCAAAAACTTTTGCCGAGATTGTTTGTGCATAAATTCGTGGTATTAAATGTTGACGTGAGGGGGGGGGGGGGGGGGGGGGGCACGGGGTTCTGTCTATTTTTGGTTGAAAAGGCTAGTAAGCAGATGTACAGTCTGGCCGTGGGTCAACTTTTTCTGGTGTCTGAGACGATTTACTGGTAGTCCTACATGTAGACCTTTCCATTTTAATATAGTACAAGCAAATCTGAAGAAAAAAACCTTCACTTCCAACTTCAATCAATTTAAATATTAGCTTCAGTTCAATAGTAAAATTTGTATGGCAATATTGGAATCTAAAATCTTCAAGAGATCAAAACTTTATAAATCATATCATACCAAATACAATAAATCTATAATTAAAACATCTAAAAAACTCATGAGCGATTTAATTAAGTTCATATCATTTAATAAGTTTTCCTCGATTTTCTATATCAAAATAAATTATGAAGGATATAAAACTAAAAACTAATATTTGTTTATAATCTTATAAATATAAAATATTAAAACAAATCAGACAAATGCAGAGCGTATTATATCAACCATTTATCTCACATCAATTTTCAGAAGGGGGGGGGGGGGGCACATGGAAGTGATCATTTATTTATTTAATAATAATTATTAAAAGATGGTGGGGGGATGATGATGGAAGTGATCATTATTATTTAACAATAACTATTAACATGCTCTTCATTCATTCATTCATTATTTATTTATTTATCATCCGATTATTTATTTATTTATTTATTTATTTATTTATTTATTTATTTATTTATTTATTTATTTATTTATCATCCGATTATTTATTTATTAGTATATTTATTTATTTATTTATTTAAATAGAGCTATTTGAATTAGTCCGAAAGCAGGTACTCTTGATACCCTCCCACTTTATTATAAAACATTATTATCATTCTATATATAAATATTAATCATGTACGTATTATAGTACATTTATTATTTCATAACTATAAACAACTGCGCTAAAAAAAGTTGGGAATTACTTATGTATAGCGTTGTTTGATACACACAAAAAATGTCTACCAAGTCCCAACATCGGTGCATAGTGAATAGTATAGGCCTAGTAGTAACAGGCCTACACACGCGACACGTCAGTCAGTATTCCCCCCCCCCCCCCATCCACCACACGACCCCACCTCGGTGATCACCGTAGCCGTAAAACCACTGTAAACCATCATGGAATTTTTGAATGTCTTTGGATAATGAGTATACCGTGCGTGCATCGGGCCGGTGCGTGGTGGTGGTGTGATCAGGGCGCTCGGTACCCGGGCGGGCGGGAAGGAAGGACCTGTTGCGCTGGGTCAACATATAGGGCTCGGTGCGGCGCTGGTCGCGGTAGGACATTCTCTCCACTGTGCCGGTAAACATAGGCGACGATGGACATCGTTTAATAGGCCAAGTCAAACATTTCTGACGGTGACGGTCATGTTTGAAGGTAATTATTGCGAATTTGGTTTTACAAATAGTGAATAACATACACTGTCAAACAATAAATTTGCTTGTACCAAGCTAACGAGCTCGTTATGAATTATCTGTTTATATCCCGACCCTGCCTATTAAATATTATAGTCCAAAGTTGATGTTCTTGTAGAACACCCGTTTCAGATTCTAAACTTCAACCGATAACATTTACAGTATACAGACTGAATTCATAAGGATTTGACTTGTGCATTTTATGGTAAATTTCCCCCCTATTTTTATCGTGACTCCAGCGCCAAGAAGAAAGTGCTTCATGACACAATATTGGTCCACGATTTGGAGTGGCTTCCAAAAATTTCACGGTCTATTAAATCGATTGACACTAATACAGCAATTACCGGAACAATCACGTTTGCATGAACACTGCTGACAACGACAATGTGTGTGGATTTAGCCATGCTGGTTTACCAATGCATTTCGTTTTATTGACTTTAATCGATGGCGCAAACACATAGGCCTACAAAGCATCGTTTTACAGCAATTACGCAATCAAATAAACACTGCCGACAATTCGTGTGTATCAAGGCACCGCTCGCTGGTTTTATTGACTTTAACCTTAGCCCCGCCCTGATATGTGTCACTTTAAGCGATCCCTTAAAGTGAGAATTAATGACGCGGTATAAGGTAGGATGGTTCCCACATGTTAGCTGTTTTAGTATAGAGGTAGAGGGTTTTTTTTTAGCCACAATGGATCATTGACGCTTGTTGAAATAGTCCTAATTCTAACCCGCACCCTATAAACCCTTAACATTTACTATAGTATAGAACAGTGGTTCCCAATCTCTGACGTACTCTTTGTGAGTCGCGGACTAGCCTAATTTAACAAAAATAAAATGAATCATAATGTTGTATCATAGTAACACACGTGACTTTGTTCTGTGAGGGTCGCGCTCTGATGCTGTTTTCTGGAATGGGGTCACCACCAGAAAAAGGTTGGGAACTACTGGTATAGAACTGGTATAGAATAAATAAACCGTAACTCTGGCCCTAAAGCTAAAATATGCTATAATAACTAACCCTTAAAACTTCCAAACTCTGAAAAAATATGATCCCACAACGTGACTATGTTGTGTATCAGGTCAACCGCAACACCCAAAATGTCTATATGCACCACTAATTTACTGCTATTTTATCCTATGAGTGTCATTCAATAAGTTCTACCTCCTACCTCATAACTTTATTATTATATAAGCCAGTCTTATCAAATATCACACAATTGTAGCTTGGGTACGAAACCATCACACTTTATCAGAAGACCGGCCACTTGATTATGTGTGATGGTGGATATCACGATTTGGAATAACTAACGTGGCCACGTGGTCAGGTGTGCTAGTTTGACATAGATTTCATTCAAAGAGGGTAGCTCAAACTTCTTCCAGATAACTTCTTTCTCTTCCTCCCCTTCCCGCTACTTATGATCCTGATTCAAGAATCCTAAAACAACACGTTATGGCTGGTGTCCTTGAAATAAGTGATGATCAAAGGGTTCAAGGCCTCGTTACAGCTGATGGTGATTGGCCCTACAGATTACAAGGGATTATTTTGTCTCCAAATAAATTTACTTTCTATTTTCGTCATGCCAATATGGTTTACAAACAAATACTGTAAAAGTGGTAATTTTCGCGCGATGAAATGTTCGCGCTTTGCCGACTTTTAGCCATTTCGTTTGTTTTTAAAATTCACATTTTGAAAGTTCATTACATAGACTTTTACACAAAATAAATATCTTCGCAGGAGCTGCTTGGAGCACAAAAAGCGTGAAAATTAATGTAGAAATTACAGTAGACCAACACACACATTAACAAACAAACAAACCAAATAAAAAACAATAAAAAAAACCAGATACGTAACAAACAAACAATAATGATCAATACTCACGTATATAGTAAATCAACATTGTTACTCCTGGCAATTGTGCCGTCCACCCATACAAAGGTACCCTCGTTAGATTCATCATCTAAACCAATCCAGAAGCCAAAACCAGCAAAATTGACCAAAGAATTGGCTATGAAATTCTTTTGAGAAAAAAGAAAAGAATATACAAATAATATAAGATATTATTAAATAATAAAGAGACTCTGTTAAATTGTTGTGAATGAATATACAAAGATCATAGCAAAATATGGTCAATGTCAGTTAGTCGTATCTCTGACATCGCAAATTTGATGATTTTCCACAATTACAATTATCAAGTTGAGCCAATTGGTTATGCAATTACTATAAGTAAACCTTCACTAGGAGAATTGAAACGGCGTCATTGTCGTATTTTTGGCTTCAAATGGCATCAATTGACATCAAATAGCTTCCAATGGCATCTAAAAGCTGCGAATTGATTCAAATGGCATCAATGATGCCATTTTTGCATCAGTGAAGTCATATTTGGCATCAGTGAAGTCATATTTGGCATCAGTGAAGCTATTTTGCCATCAGTGAAGCTATTTTGGCATCAGTGAAGTTATTTTGGCATCAGTGAAATCATTTTGGCATCAGTAAAGTCATATTTGGCATCAGTGCTGCCAATTTGGCATTAATGCCTTCAATTTAGTATGCCAACACGATTTCACTGATGCCAA
This sequence comes from Ophiura sarsii, assembly GCA_035610835.1. Taxonomy (NCBI): domain Eukaryota; kingdom Metazoa; phylum Echinodermata; class Ophiuroidea; order Amphilepidida; family Ophiuridae; genus Ophiura; species Ophiura sarsii. The sequence goes on along the minus strand of CM069450.1, from coordinate 31,076,394 downwards.
AATGATTTCACATGATGCCAAAATGATTTCACTGATGCCAAAAAGATTTCACTGATGCCAAAATAACTTCACTGATGCCAAAATAACTTCACTGATGCCAAAATAACTTCACTGATGCCAAGAAAGATTTCACTGATGCCAATAAAGACTTCACTGATGCCAAATATGACTTCACTAATGCCAAATATGGCTTAAAATGGCATCATTGATGCCATTTGAATCAATTCGCAGCTTTTAGATGCCATTGGAAGCTATTTGATGTAAATTGATGCCATTTGAAGCCAAAAATACGACAATGATGCTGTTTCAATTCTCCTAGTGCTTGGACTGTTTCAATGTCATAGATGACATAAGTCCAACAAAACACAAATTTGTTTCAGAAGAAACTGAAAAAATGCTATGCAAAATGCAGGGTGTTTTTTAGTAAAAATTGCTATGCGAAATGCGTTTTTTTAATTTTTTTACATGAGACGAGCTTTTAATTTAAAGAAGCATCATTTTCAAAAGTTTAGAAAAAAAGGGGAGGGGGGGGGGAAGTTATGCGCTGAAATGGGAATTTTAAAAGCTATGCGTGTGGTCTTCTGAGATAAAGTTATTTTTTAAATGGCCTATAGATCGATCAGCTCCAAATTGGCAAAGCCCTCTTACAGGAGCAAATAAATACAGAAGGACTCGGGCGCGCATGAAGCCAACAAGCGCAATATGTGTGTGAGGTGTGCGTGCGACCAATACCGCGTGCGTGTGGCCATAATTGCTGGCGTTATGTTTGGATTACTTTTGCGCGCCGAGAGATAAAAACCGAATATTTCTCGCCAATTTGGAACTGATCAGACTATAAATACTTACATTTTCAGCTTCTGATGTTATCACAACGAGATCACTATTCATGGCTCTACAGTTATCTACCGCGCCGTTTTGGGTTACGCCTTGTGTGGGGATAAATCGGTAGCACTGTGTTCCAAACTGTACCCAGTTTTCAGGACAGACACCTACAACGAAATCATAACAGAAAAGAAGTAAGTGAAAAATACATGTAACTTTATGTTGAACAAATCCATTATGTTACTCACGATTAGACCGTTTCGTCTGTCCGTTCGTAAGACTTCTTCGGTAATATAATGAATTTGGTCAACATATAGTTTCACTAGCATTCCAATCTACAATCCTGATGAACTTATTCAAAGAAAAAAGAATAATACATGTATATTAATACTTTCCATGTGGCAGGCGTCTGCAGACGACAGTTTCAAAATGTCACAGAATGTTTCAAAAATGTCACAAATATTGGGATTCATCACCATATCTGGAATCACCATGAAAAATGCATTAAAATAAGTACAAACATGCCTAGTATTGGTTCAGTAATCCTTGAAATAGACTTTGAAATTTGGGAAAGGTTTATGTAAAAACTTGTTTCGTTTAATGGTAAAACTAATAGCCCTGTGGAGAGTGTTAACATAAGTCCAAGGGTCAAGAGAAACCCCTGTTTTTTATGGCCTGACTGACTGCCCTACCTGATAGGTTAGTCACCTCATAGATAGGCAACTTAAACCTGGCCCTATTGCATTAAGTTAATCTTAATCTTAAGTGAACTTAGGAAGAGTTTATTCTTATCTTTTCTTAATCCTAGTTATGAAGAATATGTAAGAATATTTCTTATGGGGGACTTAAGGAAGTCACTTTTCCAACTTTGTGAGTGCTGTAATTATTGAACTTTATTATTGGACTCAAATGTATATAAAAGTATACATTTTTGGAAAGGAAATAGGTCAGAGAATCCAAATTGTGCGTCAATTTTGACCAAAAATGTTGATTTTTTGAGATTATCACACACACAAAAAAAGTTAACAAAAATCATTTTGAGTAACAAATTCCCAAATTGCTAGATTATAATGTAAAGATACTAACTTAGTTAGGGACTATTTCTTTTGGATTCTCTGATCCATTTCCTTATATGCATTTGATTAATAGTTCAATAATTAGAGCACTCACAATTTCTTTTTTAAAAAACAAGTCAAAAACTTCCTTGAGTCCCCCCCCCCCCCCCCCCCCCCCCCCCCCCTTAAGTTGAGCTTTATGAAGAAGGGCCCAGTTCTAAAGTTTGACCTAGGGTCTATATCAAGAAGATCAACTCACAAATTATCAAACAATCTTCCTAAAGAAGAGTTGAAAATGTAAGAAGAATAACTCTACTTAAGATGAATCTTAAGTTTTATGCAATAGAACCCTGGTCCAACTTGTAGACCTGGTTTAACTTGTAGACCTGGTCTAAATAAAGAATAGTCCTCCCAGAATTTTTTTTTTTTAATGCTTAGATGAGATCATTTCTGAATTATTCATGGACTTTAAGGGGTAATACATACATGTTAGTGCCATATTAGCACAATAAGGCAATTCCAATTTCACTTTTGAACTGTTTGTGGGTTATATTTATAAAAGAATAAAATGGTCCATTCAGAAGGACTATTTTCATTTAGACCCAGTTTAAATAGTTTTGTGATTATGGTATGAAATTTCAGAGTATAATTAGATTTGTCTGTTTCAATGAATTAAATCTGTGTAGCTTGAGCCAGTAGTTGCATTCATTGTGTAAAAGAGCCTTTAAAGGCAAACTAGCACTTGAGTCTTGAGTCTGTATCTCCAAAAGAAGCAACTGCTTGTCCATAGAGGTTCGTGCTGTGCGGGGTGAAGAACTGGTGCTCGCCAGATTCGTAGATATTTACAAATGGTGCAAGTAAAAAACATATGTACTGGAAGTTACAGTTGGTGTTGGGTAGCTGTCGGAAGCATCCCACGGAGGACCGGCAGTGCCAAAGATTGAAATTGTCGGACTGTTGGTGCTGTGACGACATTTGAGGGGAGTCTGTTCCAGATTGTTATTGTGCATACGAAGAAGGAGTACCTGTATGAGTTTAGGCTTGGTGATATGTTCTGGTAACATAATGTATTTGTAAATCTCCCTTGGCGAAGAGCCGGTATGACACAAGATGGAAACGGGATATTGACAAGTTGATTTTGTATTTTATAGAACATGGACGACTGTCCAAGGAGTCTTCTAGTAGCAAGAGAGTCCCATCCCAGATTCTGTAGCATTTCAGTGACGCTGGCTGCGTGGTCGTAGTTTCCAGTTACGAATCTCGCCGCTTGCCGTTGGACTGCCTCTAACGTGTTAATTTGTTGTTTGACGTGAGGGTTCCATGCTGCAGACGAATACTCGAGCTTAGGACGCACGAGAGCTTGGTACGCACGGGTCTTGACTGCAGGTGAGCATGATGAGATGTTTCTCCTGAGTACGCCAAGTGTTCGCCGGGCGTTTGCTGAGATGGCTTGTACATGGTCTTTCCAGTCAAGGTGGCTGTTTATGTTTACCCCCAGGTATTTGTGTTTTGATGTGACCTCGATGCAGTGGTTGTCAAACTTATATATAAGTGTGTTTGAGTGGTTTGGTCTTCTGTGTAATGGAGATGGACTGGCATTTTGCAGCATTGAAGGACATCTGCCATTTATCGGCCCACTGAAAGATTTTGTTGAGGTCATCTTGTAGACGTTGTTGGTCATTTGCATTTTTGATTTCTGTGTACAAGATGCTGTCATCAGCAAATAACCTCAGGGTGCATTTGACATCATCAGCAATATCATTGATGTATAGTAAAAATAGTGTGGGACCAAGGACTGAGCCTTGCGGGACGCCTGACTTAACCTTTGCATTTGGAGATTTGGTGCCATTTACAACAACACTCTGGTTACGATCATCAAGAAAGTCCTGTATCCAATTGAGGGTTTTGCCCCTGATGCCGTAGTAGTCAAGTTTGGTTTGTAGCCTCTTGTGTGGGACCTTATCAAAGGCTTTGCTGAAGTCCAGCAACAAGACATCTGTTTGGCCTCTTTTATCAAAGACCTTTGCCCAGTCCTGAGTAGCTTGGATTAATTGAGTTTCACATGATAGCTTTTCACGGAATCCATGTTGCTCGTTGATTATAATGTTGTTTGCAGCTAGGCGTTTTGCTGTGTGAGACAAGACAATGTGTTCCATGATTTTACATGCAATGCATGTCAGGCTGACTGGGCGGTAGTTTGCGGGGTTTGATTTTGAGCCCTTTTTGTATATGCACTCTGGGTTTTCTAGGCACATTCAGTTCTCTTGGGGATTTGACAAGGTTACAATTTATCCATGTTAACTCTGTACAGTCTGTCATCAAGTGAACAGGTGTATGACCAGTTCGTCTGTGGTAAACTGCCAAAGTGGTAGTAGTAGTAAGACAAACACTCAGTTTGATATGTCCATCGCGAAATAAACTCTTACATTAGAGGACATTATATTCCTGTTACCGGTATGATTCACAGGAAAATCAATCTTCAGGGTTGGTTTTTTTTTCTTATTCTTTAAGAAAACAATCTTTGACAAAACCTCAGTTGTTGTTCTGGTCATTCCTCAGACCAGAACAAAAACCTCCGATTTAAAAACAAAATCCCGAAAACAGTTGTTAAAAGCAGTCATTTTTCTCATTCATTACTGAAAAAGATGCATATTTATCAAAATCGTTGATTTGTATCGATATAATCGCGCTAATAATTGATTAGTTTTCTGTTTATTTTGTCCACCCCTTCTTAGTTATTGAAACAGTCCAAGTCAGGTCATCCCCTCATTAACATTTTTATCATTCACCAAATCAGAAATAAGCTTTAATCTATTTTCCTCATAACTCATTGAATATTCAGTTTAGGGGCGTGAGGCTTTAATTTGATTGGTTGGTCAATGAGCAAAACAATCGAACACTTTGGCGCAGTACTTTTGGGCAATTATTAGTAACCTGCGCTCGGCATGCACGTTCTCATCTAACGATTAATTTTATTGGAACGCACTTGGTACGCAGCTATCACGATTATTCATGAAGTTATGATTTTTTATCGAAAACTGTTTTGAACATTTTGATTAGGATTTTTAAAATATTGTGATATCTTTGGAAATATTTGAATTATTCTGAATATTATGAACACTGTTAAAAATTTTGAGGGAAAAAGACCCCAACAACATAACAAAAAAAATTCAAGATGACCAAACCCTACCTGAGTGGTCCTAGCATCACTAGAACAGGTTTTTCCCAGTCTCAAGGAGAGCATTTATGCATAAACTTATAAGGCCAAAAAAAAAAAGTTTGTCTCAAAGCTTGCGAAGGCTTCAAAATCGGGTGACTCGCGCTGTTTTTTGTCCTCCATTTTTTTTTTTAACATTTTTTTATTTGTGTGTCAATTTTTACTCTTACTATTTGCAACCGTTAACACTTTCCGATTTTTTTATTTTTTAAAATTTGAAATGAATATTGTGATGTAGTTGTGTAAAGAACAATTGTGCACCGTTTTTTGAAGAACTGAACCATGTAAAAGTTTGAGAAAAGGAAAATCTGCCGATATTTTTAATAAAAAAATTGAAATAAAAATTTGTAGGGAAAATAAAAATTGATTTGACAATTTCCTGCATTTTAGATGCGGTATTTTTGGCATTTCAAAACCAATGCGCGCGCAAGCTTTGAGACAAACCTATTTTTTTGTTTGGCCTAAATAACTTCAACTTTAACTCCTGTGGTGGTTGGTTGGGACGAAACAGGGGGGAAGAGGGTATAAAGCCAAGGAGGACAAAACACTTGTGGCCTACCGTCCATCCCCATGTTCGAACCAGGGTCCCCTGCGTGAGATGAGACCACACAACCAGTCAGCCATGATAGTTTGGCTCACCAATCTAACAAAATGTGATGCGATCTGTGAAAACCCGTCCGATGTCGCAAAATGTGAACTAAGGATTATGGGTCAAATGTAAATTTAAAATTTTTAAAAAATAGTAGTTTTTTTTTAAAGATTTTTTTAGAGAATTAATGTCCAATACTTTGTGTCATCATCTTTTATGAAATTTCACCTTACTTAAAAGTCACTTTCCTTTTTCACCTTATAATGTTTTTCTATTGATATATGTATCTTTTTTGGCCTGTTTTCATGATTTCTTGTTTTGTAGCGTTTTATGACATCACAAACATAAATCACTCATAACTTTTTTTTAGTGATCATAGAAAAATGATCGAAACAGTTCTATAATCAGCACAGTTTCAGCTTTCTTATGATATAAATATCTCCAATATGAAAAATCCTACAATGTGGCGGGTATTCACATATCACATCACATATGGTTCCTACATATAGAATGGGGGTCCTTGGTGCAGCCGATACAATTGGTCTGTGTGGCCGTGCATCTGATCACTTGAGTACAGGACTATACCTACCTACAGCCGTACACTGAGTAACGCCATCGCCTTCATATCCAGCGTTGCAATGACATCCAAACTGCCCGTCTTGCGTCCCGCAGAATGCCACAGCAACAAGGCACTGTGAACCAACGAATGTGAACGCTCCGTTGTCGCCGCATGTATACAACCTGTCACAGGTAGCAGAGTAGTAGGTTTCTCCAACCTTGAATACAAAACCATTTCAAATCAAATCAAATGTCAATTAAATGATTTTAATAACTCTCTGCATAGTCTTCACTAACTACTTTGGTAATCACATTTTTGGCACTTGAGGGCAGCACAACAATTTGTTTTGCCTCATGCCAATGTGTCACAATCCGCAAGCTTGATCATAACACTTTCCATGCATCAGGCCTCTGCAGACGAAATTCCAAAATTTCACAAAAGTTCCAAAAATGTCAAAAGTATTTGAATTTCATTACCATATTTGGAATCGCCATGAGAAATGCATTGAAATAAGTACAAACATGCCTAGTATTGGGTCAGTAATCCTTGAGATAAACCTGGAAAGGTTTCTGAAAAATCTTCTAATAAGTACTTTGTCAATGGGATATGCTCCGATGTAACTGCACAGAGGCAGAAAAAAACTACTTCAACAACATTGTTTCAGACGTATAGTACCAGACCGCTTTGGTAGTCCATGTGTAGACAATGCCATTTTCTATTGTAGCCGCATTTGCGGTGATAAGAAGGGGATGTAGAGGGGATTATGGGATTGGTGGTCAGATGTGAGTGGTGGCGGGAAATTAGAAGATAGGAATTATGGGTATGATGATGTGACGGTAATCACTTGACCGTTTTCGCTCGAACTACACGGGACGGTTTGAATTTTCGTGGGATTTATTCTGGTTTTCGTCTTCTGATTTCAACTGCTGTGTCGACCTGTTACAGGTTTTTCGTCGTGTAGACCGCCGACATGGCCATTGGCCATGGCTAGCTTCTGGATATGGCGAGTGCCTGGACTGATTTGTGATGAATTGATGATTGATCACCTTTTGATTGTTGAATCACTGCAAGACTTTGCGCTAATATGACACATCCAACAAGATTAGGTATGTCTATCTGTTTACAATAATGCTTATGTTGGGGCCTGAAAGTTCCCATGAGTTTTACAACACTAAAAGTCAGTTGATTAAATATGCTAGCATTAGCTATGTGAGCTGTACACTCTTAGCCTCAATTGAGTAGGTAGTGGTATATTAAATTTATTTAGAGTTTTGTGCATTTTTTATCTTGGTTGCGATCGTAGCGTCGCGTCATGTTGACGTGGTGCTAATAGTTATGCAGTGATAACTTAAGGTTTTCACGATTAATTCATTGATGCCTGATTTGGCCTATATGTTGACTTATTCATGTACACAGGTATAATCATAGATTACACATTGTATTTGCGGCATTTTATATAGTATCACAATGTTGACATTCGAGCAATGAAAAATGTATTTCATATATTGATTTTAATAAAAAGCCGAACAAAACGGGCGATCCATATAGTGACAAAGTGTTCACACCTATATTCCATGGTTTATTCCATATACTTATTGCCATGGCATCTTTTCTCATTAGATCAATTGACAAATTACCTGACCTAAGCTCTGTAATGACTGTTACGCATGTACATGATTGTTTAATAGGCATTCAGCCTTTAGATTTAATTTGATCTAACATGGATCTTACCACTTCAACAGTTTAGTTCTACGCATGAGTGAATGTATCCGGATATGCATTTATATCTGAGATTATTCATCTCACTGAGTTTATATTGATTTTTTTAACCTCTCCATTGAATATGGTTCAACCCACTGTTTAGTTGATTTTCTCATAGTTTTCATCTTACAACATAATTCCTATAAGTGTATAATGATTGGGATTTAAATATTGACAGTTTATTAATCGGATCAGATCAGATTCTCCCTATTAGTATTTTAAAGGATACCACAATTGACGGAGTGTTTTAATATCCTCCTTCGATTTTTCATTTTATTATTGAAAGAACTGTTTATACATGTTATTGATATTCACGCTTGTGGTCATTTAATTAACCGTTGCAGGATCAATCAACCTGGTATTTGCAGGTCTCAAGTGCTCAGAATTACACACTTCCCATGAGTAATTGTTAGTGCATCATGTGTTGAACGGGGGAGAACAAGGCGGTTGATATTATCAGATTAATTTTGTATGGTTTTCTCGAAAGAAATTGATGCAGATCATAACAATCGTACGCACGATGTAGGCTGAAGTTGGCGCTTTATGAAAACACTTTTTAAGATGACGTTCAAGCTGTCATAATGGTTTTAATGATTTTCACTTTGTGAGAATTGACGGACGATTTGAGTCAATTTTGATGTACTGATTGACAATAATATACTAATACGCCTTTCTTCACCTGCTTGGTATAGGCATAGTACCAATGCTATCACAATCCTTGATTTTAGATCGTTTTAGATCATGTGACTATAACTTTGTTTTTAAAGCTGATATTCCAGTAGCTGGTTATTTTGCCTCAGAGTTTGTTAGCTTGACTTGGACGAGGTTGCTGTTGTGCGGATTGTAGACAATTTTCATATGTATGTTTGTTTATTTTATCCATAATTCTGTGGTTTTATCAACTGCCTCTAGCCTCTCTTATCTGCATAGTGAACGATCATTTGTTTCATAATGATATGATATGTTGAAATAAAGAGTACTAACGACTTATTTGAACTATTTTCTTTTGTTGAATTTTCGTTGTTATTGACGGAATCAATTATATTCGACTTTTTACTGAATAGTGTCTCGTTTCAAATCCAACGAGTGTTAACACCTTCTTTTTGTGTGTTTTGAGTGTTTTTCAGTCATATACAACACATATGGAACATGAGCTATATTGGAAATGTAGAGAGACAACAAGAAGAGACGATAAGATAAGAAGTGGTGCACAACTGAGTTTGTAGGTTCGGATCCTGTGTGGGTATGTTGCCAATTATTATTATTACAATTGTTATTTAGAAATGAGTGAAGCGCATCTCGAAATTGTGAACAAATTGAGCGATAACATGATGGCACAGGGTAATGCGATCAGACGCATATCGCGCAGCTCGCAAAAAAACCCGGCATGATTCGAACGCTTTGCTTTTCAGTCTCCAACACAGCACATCATCACGTCCGTGCGCCATGTTAGGAGACAGAAGGAATTAGTATAATCCATGTGTTACGTACCGCATAAAATTCACCATTATATGAACAGGCACAGTCCGCTGCAAGAACACACGTCATACCGTTAAGCACCCGGCCATCCTTACATTCGCATCCTTCTACACATGGTTCAGGACAGGTGTCTGGTCCATTGGGATCTGTACAAGTTGCTGGACAAGGCGTCATGCAGGAGTTATATGTCGACTCAGCAGGACAGGTTACAGCTGCAAGATACAATTCAAGATAAAGAAATTAATGTATATTTTGTTTTAAGGCAGCTATTTTGTAAATTGGGTCTGTACAAGTCTCTAGACTAGACAGGCTGCCATACAGGGGTTATATGTCGACCCAGCAGGACAAGTTACAGCTGCAAGGTACAATTCAAGATAAAGAAATTAATGTACATTTTGTTTTAAGGCAGCTATTTTGTAAATTGGGTCTGTACAAGTCTCTAGACTAGACAGGCTGCCATACAGGGGTTATAAGTTGACCCAGCAGGACAAGTTACAGCTGCAAGATACAATTCAAGATAAAGAAATTAATGTATATTTTGTTTTAAGGCAGCTATTTTGTAAATTGGGACTGTACAAGTCTCTAGACTAGACAGGCTGCCATACACGGGTTATAACTTGCACTTTTTGTTCAACTGCGGCTATTTCGTCCATTGGACAGGCTGCCATACAAAGGTTATGAGTAAAATAATACAAATATAAAAACCACATTGCAGTCCAAGTCTAATGCCTGAGATATAACGGGGAACATGTTCCCTACTTATTCTGTTCATTTCATAAAAATATCTGTATGCATTCCGATATGGCATGGCATTATTGAAAATCTGTGAAAACCTGTTTTTCACTTTCAGCATATTTCAATTCATAAAACTCACACCAAGCTTCAATACTGCCGCTTAAGAAAGTGTGATATAAATCACTCAAACTGAACAATTCCCTCGCACTATTTAAACATTGCTTCATAAAACATCACCAGCAGTAAATCACTCAAACAGAACAAGACAACTCCCTTTCTATTCATAAAACATCACCAGCAGTTGATTTCTATTAATTTTGAAGTGGAAATCAAAAGAGGACACAGCAAATCACCTGCATATCATTTAGATTGAGCTTTGTGTGCAGTCAGCCCTTTTATGGCAAAAGAATGTATCTTATATGTAGTTTTCTAACAGTATACTTCCTTTTAACATGATCTAAGTTAACTTTTTTTCTCCATAAATCATGTAGTGGTAAAAGGCAGTATATTACTTATTTCCTAAGTGAAGATTATTAAAACCAAGTTAACATAATCCATGTTAAAAGGGAGTATATCATTAGGAAAGTGCATATAAGATACATCCTTTTGCCATAAAAGGGCTGTGCTGAACATGATCAATGATGGTCAATGATGTGAGTTTCAAAATAGGTAAATTTTGGTCACGGTCCAACTTGGAATCTACCACTTTTACAAACGAGTGCATAATTTTTGTCAGAAATGTCCGATTTTTAAAATTCAAAATTTCCAAGAAAGCTAAATATACGTAGATCAAGTATAATAGAGAAGCTCATCTCAACTGAAAGAGCGAAATAAACACATAACAAACCACGCCGTTGAATGTCCCAACTCGAAAAAGCAAGGACATTCACCGGCATGGGACTCGAACCCACGATCTCCTATATACTAGAACAGGCGTTTATACGTAGATGTTAGACTCATAATCACTCTGACCAATAACGATGGTATTCATAGCTAAAATTAAAGCTCCTTTCCCGGTATAAATCATTCTGGAACATACTGTTCTTATAAGAAACCAAATTATAACCTTATTAACCCCGTAAACCATCTCTCTTTAGCATACACACATAAGGCCTCCATTGCCTCTACATGAACTGTTCATGTTCATACTGTGCTTGAATTTATTTTTAGTTAAAACTTGCAGGAACATAGAAAAAGGTTCATCAGAGATTTCATTTATCATCACAAATACATGAAAAACAGTTGCCCTGAACATGTAAACTGACAATTTACGCACATCTATAGAGTATTGTCTTTGGTGTACATTTTCTCAACACTCATGTGTTGTTTTATTTTGCAGGTGTTTTTGTAGATTCGGCGTACGTACCAGCAGGGGAGCGTGTGTGAAGATCCCACTAGCGGTACAAAGATCATTTAAAGTAAGGCCAACAAATAATGTTGTGTTGCCCTCAACTGCCAAACATTTTAATTCGGGTCGGTCGGTCAGAATTTTTTTTTCTTCTTTTTTTTTCTCAAAATATATATATATATATTTATTTTTGGGGGGGACTGAAAAATATATGGTTTATGTCAAGACAAAATTGGTATATGCCCATATGTCAATTTAACGAATGTTTCTAGTGTAACAATAGTCTAAAAAACATTTATTTAGGCTTATTTATTCATTTCAAGCAAGAAATAGTAACATTTAGACACTTTTAATCAAATTTAAATCTAAAAAAAAATGCGACCCTAGTTTTTACGATTTTAGGGTCGGTCGCAAACACAACTTTTTTTTTGTTTGCCTAAGGCTTCATAGTCTCAATCCACATAGAATCTGCTTTATACTTACGACAGAATTGCGCTGTTCTCCACATCCCAACTGTTACCAGATTTTCTCTGCACTCACTAGCATAAGCGTTGATATCTGGACACAAAGGAACATCGTCTGGATACGTGGCGCAAATATCGTACACACACTCCGCATAGAATGGAGCCGGATCAATGACATCTCTGCACGCAGCAAATGCATCTGTATTTGAATGGAATGCTAACAGGTCAATATTTAAAATACAATTAAATGTAAAATTAAGTATCAGTGTGGCATTTATGATATGAATTTAGAATTTATATTCTTGAAGTGTATGATAGATAATTGATTCGCTAGTGGGCCATTCTAGCTTGATAACCTTGCATTTGGGCACCACCCTCAAGTGCTGAACTACCCTCGAGTCAAATGATTATCAAGCACCAATGCACTGTAGCTCATCATGGGGGGGGGGGGGGAGGGAAGAGAGGCTAGACAGCATTTTGACTATCTATACATCAGCATCCAAAGAAACATGTCGACGAAAAGGGTCAATATTTCACTTCATGACGTCTTAGCTGTCTTACTGAAAAAGGGCGTCCAAAATAAAGTCGTTCAGTAAGTGTGTTGAATTAATGGAGAGAAAAAACAATGTTTCGCTCATTATTCTTCATTTATCATGCCACTGTCCTCTCCCCCCTCCCCTTTCCACCAATTGGGGATAGGGGGGGTATATCCCTTACCCATGTAAACAAAGAACTATGCATGGATGTGCGAGCAAACTCAATGAGAGAACTTTCATTATCCCCATTCATGGTCATGGTTTCAGTTGTTTTCCATTTTATCAAGTATGAGAGATGCCGTTTAGGGGAGAATTTAAATGTGTACCACATTTTAGGAATTTCAAAATATTGATTGTGTTTTAGGCAGGGACCCCCTTGCTCCCCTGTCCCAGGGAAGGGAGGGCTCATGAACTGTCTTCACCAACCTAGGTTTCCATCTTGTGCTATATCAGTGGTCCATTCACATATTGTTACTGGCAGAGAACTTGAGCATGAAGCCTGATCCCATAGTCCAGTCGCAGCCTGGAATTCGAGACAATCACGATCACCATTATCATTGTTACTGCTTGGTGGGGTAACCCAATCTGGAAAGGTAAACATAGACGTAAGGGGAGGTTAAGTTTTATTAACTAATTTTATTGAACAAACCAAGAGGTACACCTAACCTAACAGAGTATTATGTGCCTTGTGTGTGACCCCCTCTGATGAGTGGTAGCATATAAAATAGCACCCTCGCTTGTTTTGGGATCACATAGCAACTATCATCATGGCTGTGTGCACAGAGCCTCCCTGGGTCTAAATAACATTCATTTATTTATTTATCAATAATAAATTAATTGAATAATTAATTTGATTATTAAAGGTAGATGACCCGATCACATTTTCGTAACACAGAATTATTTCAAACATACGGAGATTTTCATATCATATGAAAGCTCGTATTTTTCTCATCATCATACTGAAATTTGACGGCCTAAATCGGTATAATTACGGAGAAATCGATGAAATAACATCGAATTACCGCGAATGGTGGTAACCACCGATATAGTTTGTGTACTACTCAATGGGTACAGTTCACAGCATCTTGTGCGTCTAAAATAAGAACCATTAGAGCTATGCAACTCAAACTTTGGAACACGACTTTTTTAAGGATGACCTTTCATGTAGAATAGAAAACTTCAAGTTGAAAATTGGAACATCTACCTATAAGTAATTATTAAGTTAGTTATTTTACATAAATAAATGAATATATCATATACAGACATTATGCCAATAGGTAGACTCCCTTTGAATAAAGTGCTATCCAGTCTTGTTGTCGTCTGACGATTGTGAAAGCATGAATCTCGGAGTTACGACTTCTATTCAAGAAGCTTAAAGGTCTATTACTTTGAATTTTTAAATAAATGTAACAAAATAATTGAAAAAACTGACCACTAAATAACCTCCAACAGAAGGGCTCACTGTTCACCACCCTGGCCAAACCCATGACGATGAGTCTTTGAACAAGTCTATACTTCAGGGACAGAAGGGGTCCCCTTATGCTGATTAAACACTTAAGTCTCTAAACGACGACATGTTTCACATCAATTTGTTGATCGAGACCGGTCACATCAGATTGCTATACAGGCCCAAATCACTGCAATTGACTTCAATCCAACTTGTGCGCTACCGGTCGTTTCGACCTGACAAGTATAGCTGCGAGTGATTTATGTTTTATAATCTACTCAAGCAACTCCAAATCGCCACAACCTCGACTGGCTAGTATGCCATCAGCATTAATCACCTCTCTAGCTTGTTAACCCTATAACTTAATATCTTTGAACTCCAGTAACCCCCAAGAGTAGGGGGGGTCCCCTTTATCACCTCCATGTCTAATGCGGTAACTTTATATCACTAATCAACTCCATACTTACTCCGGTAACCCACAACATTAAGAGCTCCTGATTGCGATATTATTTACCATAAACAACATTTGATACCTTGACAGAATAAAACGCATAGTATACATGATGAGACTGAGATAGCTATGTTTGGCCAAATGTTGTTTACGGTTAACAAATTCGCCTCCCGGTTGGCCTCTCTGACCAACCGCAAAACTGTGTGTTGGGTCTGAATCAGGACAAACCCATGTTCCTTTCAGTGTAAAGTCAGTACATCCCAACCATACTCCATAGCTGCCTTTGACAAGTGCATATTTACTGTAACCCTCAATAGTATCACCTTCCTGCCCAATCCCCAACGAGTCCACAAAGGGATTCCCTGCTAGACCCCCTCCCCTTGTTCAAGCCTATCACTATATTGAACAGGTCCATACTTACTCCAGTAACCCTCAGAATTCGGATCACCTGGTTGACACCCTGGCCAACCACAAAACTCTGCCAATCCCCAACGAGTCCACAAAGGGATCCCCTGCTAGACCCCCTCCCCTTGTTCAAGCCTATCACTATATTGAACAGGTCCATACTTACTCCAGTAACCCTCAGAATTCGGATCACCTGGTTGACACCCTGGCCAACCACAAAACTCTGCCAATCCCCAACGAGTCCACAAAGGGATCCCCTGCTACACACCCTCTCCTTGTTCAAGCCTATAACTATATTGAACAGGTCCATACTTACTCCAGTAACCCTCAGAATTCGGATCACCTGGTTGACACCCTGGCCAACCACAAAACTCTGCCAATCCCCAACGAGTCCACAAAGGGATCCCCTGCTAGACCCCCTCCCCTTGTTCAAGCCTATAACTATATTGAACAGGTCCATACTTACTCCAGTAACCCTCAGAATTCGGATCACCTGGTTGACACCCTGGCCAACCACAAAACTCTGCCAATCCCCAACGAGTCCACAAAGGGATCCCCTGCTACACCCCCCTCTCCTTGTTCAAGCCTATAACTATATTGAACAGGTCCATACTTACTCCAGTAACCCTCAGAATTTGGATCACCTGGTTGACACCCTGGCCAACCACAAAACTCTGCCAATCCCCAACGAGTCCACAAAGGGATCCCCTGCTACACCCCCTCTCCTTGTTCAAGCCTATAACTATATTGAACAGGTCCATACTTACTCCAGTAACCCTCAGAATTCGGATCACCTGGTTGACCACCCTGGCCAACCACAAAACTCTGCCAATCCCCAACGAGTCCACAAAGGGATCCCCTGCTACACCCCCTCTCCTTGTTCAAGCCTATAACTATATTGAACAGGTCCATACTTACTCCAGTAACCCTCAGAATTCGGATCACCCGGTTGACACCCTGGCCAACCACAAAACTCTGCCAATCCCCAACGAGTCCACAAAGGGATCCCCTGCTACACCACCCTCCCCTTGTTCAAGCCTATCACTATATTGAACAGGTCCATACTTACTCTAGTAACCCTCAGAATTCGGATCACCCGGTTGACACCCTGGCCAACCACAAAACTCTGCCAATCCCCAACGAGTCCACAAAGGGATCCCCTGCTAGACCCCCTCCCCTTGTTCAAGCCTATCACTATATTGAACAGGTCCATACTTACTCCAGTAACCCTCAGAATTCGGATCACCTGGTTGACACCCTGGCCAACCACAAAACTCTGCCAATCCCCAAGGAGTCCACAAAGGGATCCCCTGCTACACCCCCTCTCCTTGTTCAAGCCTATAACTATATTGAACAGGTCCATACTTACTCCAGTAACCCTCGGAATTTGGATCACCTGGTTGACACCCTGGCCAACCACAAAACTCTACCAATCCCCAACGAGTCCACAAAGGGATCCCCTGCTACACCCCCCTCTCCTTGTTCAAGCCTATAACTATATTGAACAGGTCCATACTTACTCCAGTAACCCTCAGAATTTGGATCACCTGGTTGACACCCTGGCCAACCACAAAACTCTGCCAATCCCCAACGAGTCCACAAAGGGATCCCCTGCTACACCCCCTCTCCTTGTTCAAGCCTATAACTATATTGAACAGGTCCATACTTACTCCAGTAACCCTCAGAATTCGGATCACCTGGTTGACCTCCCTGGCCAACCACAAAACTCTGTGTTGGATCTGAATCAGCACAAACCCATGTTCCTTCCAGTATAAAATCATTACATCCCAACCATACTCCATTGCTGCCAGCTGAGAGCGTCTGCACTATGTTTAGATCGTTGGCTGACGCGATAACGCCAAACAGATTTCCATTACGAGTACAAATTGGTCGTGCATTGACCCAATCAGTTTGCGGTTGAGGCTCGTACACTATAAAGCATTTGTTGTTGTCTGCTTGAGTATAACCATTTGGACAGGCTAGGGGGTGAAAAAAAGAAGAGATTGATTAATCAAAAAAAGGCGGAAATACTGTTGAGATCCTATATTTAGATAATACCTTATTATCATGGGTGCTATGCCCATACTGTAGTACGTGTACCCGCAGCCTCTGCGGGCTCAATGTTATAGCCCATGATCGTAAAGGGCAGCATCTGTCCTCACCCGTGCATTAAGTGAGCTGCCCGTGGAGGTCACAGACACTCATTAACTTCATAAACTATAAAGCATTTGTTGTTTTCTCAGTATAACCAGTTGGACAAACTAGGGGGTAGGAATTAATCAAAAATAGCAAATAATCCAAAGAATAACTTTTGCAGTAATCTGATTTCACTATGGAAGATTTTGCCTATGATGGCACACTATAAGTCAGCGTCGTCATGATGCTATGGACATAATTCCAATAATGCATGCGTACGTGCATACACGTGTATGAGCGTGAAAACGTGAACCTGGAAGTGCGTACTGGATGCTTTCAATAATGGCCGCGGGTCCTGATTAGTCAATTGGGAAATCGTCACACACATGCAGGCATAATTGTGTGCAAGCCCGTTGGAAGTGGGGCTGCACCCCATAGGTTTTTAAGGGGTGCACAGCACCCCCTTATTAGATTTTAAGATTTAAAAAAAAAATGTACAGTGTGTGTCCAATAATAAGTTCAAGAGCTGGAGCCTGGAGGGAAGGGAAGGGGTAGACTTACTGATCTATATTGTATTAAAAAAGGGTATTACACTAAACAACGATTTAATATGACCAAGTAGAAATCGCACCTGTACTGCAAAATTAGTTTCAATTGCTTAATTATTCAAGCATAACAAGATGGCTTCAGGAATGTTTTCTGGACCATTTTAGTTAAAAAATTGGAAATGTTTGCGCGTATTAGTTTCAATACATAATTATTCAAGCTTAACAAAATGGCTTCAGGAACGTTTTCTGGACCATTTTAGTTTTAAAAAATGGAATTTGTGCACCCTTCGCGCGTTGGCATAACCATTATGAATCTGGTTTGGGTGTGTGCATGGGGGATGGGGGGGGGGGGGTAAAACCACGGGAAATGTTTTAAGATAGGGTTAAGAGTTAATGAAGTAGCCGCGGGAAATGGTTAGGAGGGTTATGATTATAAATCCACCTGGTTGGTGTAGTTGCAGTGTGTGTGTGAGGGGATTGTAGGGGGTTTATGTGGTTTTAAAAGTACCGAGGGTTAACTTGATGCGGTTTGAGAGGTAGGGGTTAATAAAGTAGCCACGGTAAATGGTTTAGGAGGGACATGGTTATAAATCAACCTGATGGGGGGGGGGGGGGTATAATGCCTTTAGTAGGGATATGGTTATAAATCAACTTGATTTGGGGGTGTTGTAGGGGGTTTATGTGGTTTCAGAGGTAGGTAATGTGGCATATCCATCTAGCGGGACCCGAGCGTAGCGAGGGTACGCCGCTAGTCCTAATAATTATAGAAATTCAAAAAATAAAAAAGCAAACATCTTAAAATCTTCAAAAATACTTACCACCTGTTATTCCCAGCCGCATACAAAGCACAGCGTCAATGGTGGCATCATAACAATCATGGGCGGTCCATAGGCCAGTTACTGGATTCATCAACAAACAATCTCGAATGGTATTGGCATTGCTTGGCTCACCATTGGCCCAATCTAGGGAAGGGATAAAATAATAATCAGTTTAGGCTATGAACAAAAATATTACTATAGTTTGTGTCAGCTTTGTGTCAAGTTGGGAGGTGAAATATGAAATGTTTAATGATGAAAATGACACATTTCACAAAGACATATTTGTCTAAAAAGTGGCGCAAGTCCAATTTTTAGTGTCGCGTTGTTGATCAAACGTATCTGAGGATTGAGAAAAGTAAACACAATCAAATAAAACTAAATTATCTCTTCGATTATATAAAGATTACAGCCAAATACCGAGTAATCAATGAGGGCAACGAACGATGTGGAACATATGCACCCTTTTTTTAGGGACACCCTGTAAAGGATTATATTAAGACAGCCAAGCTGAACAATTCCATTCCACCAAATATTTATTCAACAAACAAGTAAAAAAAATGTTGACATCAAACAGAAATTAGAACGAAACACTGAAAATTATCTGCATAACTTTTCTTTTTTTGGCTAACGTGGTGCAGTAATTTGAAAAGTTGATTTTGGTTAATCTTAGATTTGGTGTAATTAGGGTTGAGCAACAATTTAACAGAAACAACACTTTATTAGGCTATATTAAAAAAAATCTTTTGTCTCAAAGCTCTTCAGTTTTTCAAAACCTAATGCGGAATGCAATTTTTTTAAAGTTTTTTTTAAACAAAATGTATAAATATAAAATATTGAAATCCTTGTAAAAGTGAACTTTTGTATCTAAAATGATGTGATCAATACAAATCTGAAAAATCTGTGAAATGTTGGGAATTTTTTTAATTTTTAAATTTAAATTTAAAAAAAAAAATTAAATTAAAAAAAAATCATAATTTTTTTGTTAACGCACATCAATTAACTAACACGCGCGGGAGCTTTGAGACAAATGATTTTTAATATAGCCTTACTGTTATCATTATTATTTGTAAGCAATAACAATTACAGTGTATTGAAATATACACACCCCTACACATAACAAAAACATTGTCCTAACTCTATCAATACCAAGCCCTCCCATTGCTACCTGTCTGAGCCTTTAAAACAGCAATAAGGCGAACTTTAAAAATATATACCCCATTATATGGAAGTCCAAAGTCTTTTTTTGCGGATTAACTTACTGAAATCATAGCCTACGCTGGTTCCAGCACCTGTTCCCACCGTCCAGGTATGACTTGTGCTGTCTGCATGCCACGTCCAGCTCCCTTCCTGGTTAATATCGGAGCCGGCTAGCCAAGCGTTGTCGCCATTAAAGTTAGATCTCAATTCAGCAGCGACGTAGTTGTTTTCCGTCTGGGAATTGATCTCCAGGAGGCGGCCATTTTGTCCTTGGCATACACTTTTTGCTTCGCTCAAAGTCCTTGCCTCGTCTCCGTCAAACAAGTAGCACTTATTTGAATACGACTGCCAGCCAGGAGGGCAAATTCCTAATTAAAAAGGGGGGAAAATTATGATGATTTGTTTCTGTCATATAATATTTATGTGAACTTTTATCTTTTATGGGGTGTTACTCCGGGGGAGGGGTGGGGGGGGGGGGGTGTGGGTGTTACTCCGGGGGAGGGGGGTGTAACTCCGGGGAAGGGGGGTGCTGAATATGACTGAGGACAAATTCCTATTGCATTAAAATTAAGAAGCCATTCAAGATTGCGTTTACTCTTTCCACGCGGCTATCATTTTTACCATACACAAAACTCTTTTTTTCTTTTCAGAAACCTTTCACAACTTTCAAAGTCTATCTCAAATGTAACTGAACCAAAACTAGGGAGTGTTTGTACTTATTGTAATACATTTATCATTGTGATTCCAAATATGGTGGTGAAATTCACTAATGTTGACATTTTGTGAACATTTGGAATGTCGTCTGCAGCCGCCTGCCGCGTGGAAAGTGTTAAAATTGCGTCATCTCTTTGTTGGATTCAGTTTTATCACAATTTTAGCAGACTTTCTTCTTCTCCTTCCGATTAAAAACTCAACAATGTGTAATGCATTTACAACCATCATTCTGCTGACAAATAGCTAACAAAGCAATAATCATATCTGCCATTTTCTAATCTCATCATTAAAAAAATAATTTTAGCACCCTTTTTTATTTTTCACAAATTCATGAATCAAAAATTGATTACAAAATCCAAATAACACCTCACAAATGTCAAATAATGCACTTCAATGCCATAATAGAACTGCCGAAGAATTACATACGTTTGCACATTTAGTTTATTTGCAAAAAGAGAGATTGGCGATAAAATGAAATTAAAAAAAAAAAAATAGTTTCAATAGATAAGGTATAACAGAACCCTGAAACATAATATTTCATGGGAAAAGGGTTGAAGTGATAGCGCTAGATAGATATTCTGGTCAAGCCATATGCGACGAATTCTGCAGATAATTTTGATGTGATGTACATCGAAATTACCAAATTGTGAAATATTACATGATATACTTTGTAAATTAAGGTAAATAGTTTCAGATGGTAGTTAGTATATGCCTTACTATATTACTTGGTGCAAAAAACCTAATTTCAAGGAAAATTGAGGGCTCACTCCCATACGTATCTCTCAATGCCCCTTTAAAGTTATATTATGTGATCTTTCCAGGGAACGCCCTCAACATCGAAAAAAATAAATTGAAAGCAGATTTTCTTGCAGATTTACATTTCTGATCGTAAATAGTACATACATTCCAAGTTACAGGGCGATACGATTCTTAATTACTTCAAAATCATGGTTTTAGAGTGAAAATAAACTGTCGGATGTCGATTTTTGTCCGACAACTTATTTTACTCTAGTCTAAATTCTCTCTAAAACCATGATTTTGAGGTAATTGGGAATCGTATCGCTCTGTAACTTGGAATGTATGTACGATTTATGATCAGAAATGTAAATCTGCAAGAAAATCTACTTCTAAAAAATATCATGAATAGAGGGCGCTCCCTGGAAAAGATCACATAATATGCCTTTAAAAATATATGTCTGTACAATAACAATCTGAAAGGCCTCATTACTCACTAGCAGAACCAGCAAGAATGCTGCATTTTTGTATAGCATTTGCATGTTTTTCAACTGTGTCACACGGGTTATACGGCACTGGTGACTCCGGCACACATCCCGTTGAATCCTCGACCCAGCTGTTACCGAAGACGTTAGGATTGGCTGCTGGCTGTAAAGAGAGAATGGTAAACACCACAAGACTGTCACATGGATTGCCCATGTGCATCATAGGGATTGCATGGGTCTCACATGTGTGTCTGGGGGATTATGTGTATCTCATATGTGTATCTCATGGGTCTTGCATGTGTATCTCATGGGTCTTGCATGTGTATCTCATGAGTCTTGCACGTCTTACACATGTATCTCATGGGTTTCACATGTGTGTTTCATGGGTCTCACATGTGTATCTCATGGGTCTTGCATGTGTATATCATGTATATATCATGTGTATCTCATGGGTCTTGCATGTGTATATCATGTGTATATCATGTGTATCTCATGGGTCTTGCATGTGTATATCATGTGTATATCATGTGTATCTCGTGGGTCTTGCATGTGTATCTCAAATGTCTCACACATGTTTCTCATGAGTCTTGCATGTGCTGTATCTCTTGTGTCTTAAACATTTCTTATGAACTTAGATTAATTCATTTTTGAAGATTTCTATTAATGTTTTGGGTAAAAATCATTAACTTCTCACCAAGTTTAAAAGAAAACCCACATTCCCTAAGCCTAAAATGGTTTAAAGAAATACATCGTTGTACTATGTTGCCTATTCTATTACAGAGACCCTCTTACCACATTAGATGCTGGATAAGCGAGGTCATCAGCTCCGTTACCATTATAGTTACCACACAGGCCACATGTTTTACCCTGATAGGTTTTTGGCAGACAGATTTCCACATTATACTGACCATTCCATGTAACCTCTAAGCCAAAATCGGTACGGACAACCTGGATGTTAATTTGTAGAGAGAAGACAAAAGGGGTGATACTAATGACATTATCAATTACAACAACAACAACAACAACATGACATTATCAATTACAACAACAACAACGACAACAACAACGACGACGACGACGACAACAACAACAACAACAACAACAACAACAACAACAACAACAACAACAACAACAACAACAACAACAACAACAACAACAACAACAACAACAACAACAACAACAACAACAACAACAACAACAACAACAACAACAACAACAACAACAACAACAACAACAACAACAACAACAACAACAACAACAACAACAACAACAACAACAACAACAACAACAACAACAACAACAACAACAACAACAACTGCTACAACAACAATAGCAATGACAACTACAACTACAAAAACAATGACAACAACAACAAAAACAAAACTAACAACAATACAATATCAACAACACCAACAACATCAATAACAGTAACAGCTATCTTATTATTTGCCAAAGTACAGAATTATCTGAACTGTAAAACTGCACTTCCATATAAACGCTTAGTAAAATAAGTTTGATGAAGTGAATGAAGTGACAAAAGCGAGAGAGGGAGAGAGGTAGTGAAGAGGAAAAGGGGTTTAATTTCTGCTTGAAATATTCCTTGTAATGAATTTGATTGATGCTGTACACAACACGTAATAAGTGAAAGGCGTTATGCAAAAATCCACATGAATGGGATGTGACAAAAACATGCAGCATGGGATTACAGCAACAAACACTACTTTTGTCCCGCAAGTTAACAATTGTATGGAATTGTCCGTTACGCGGCCAAACTTTTCAGCAATTTTTTAATATTAAGGGGCCTCAGAAAAGGGGACAAGTGGGTGTATCAAAATAATTCAACAAGCTTTCTCAACATATTTTAAGAGAGCTACAAAGCTTTAAAAAGGTATCGAAACTTTTGGGACAATTGGTACCTAAGTTTTGGAGCAGAATTTGATTCCGCATCTATATCCTTTAATATGCTGATGACATTTGGTGGGAGTCATGCAGTAAGGCAGAACAATCATTTGTTCTACAGGCAAACGGACCTCTCCGATACGGTCCGTTGGTCGGTCAGACAGGTTTTTTTTTTTTTTTTTTTTTTTAAATGCGGGAAATTTGGGTAAATTTTCTGCAATTTTCGAGAAGAAAATCGCAAAAAAATCAAAGATTTCAACAAAAATTCAAACATTTTCCAAAATTTGTCTTTTTTTTTAATTACAAAAAATGGGCCTGTTGGGCCTATATAGAACGAGGGTTTCTTTGCCTAATGAAAAATAAGGATTTACAGCTATTATACTTTAGAAAAGTTTAAGGTTGTTCCTATGGTTAATTTTTTATTTGATATTTTAATAGAGCTTGCTGAGCTCCATAATAATCTGAAATTTGAGTTTGATCGGAGGTACGGTTTTCTAGATATGACAATTTAATTGTCAAAAATGAAGCAAAATTGAAGCGTACATTTCTTTTGTTTCTGATTGGTGTTTTGACCCCTAGCAAAATAATTAATTTATGCAAAAATGTTTAATTATTATTTACAAGAAAAGTATAAATGCTACAAAGCTGAAAATTTGAGCTTAATTACAGTTTTTGAAATATTTCCCGTGCTGCGGGAGGCTGTAAAACATCTGCATAATTAATTATACTTAATTATCTAAGGAAGCTTTAGGTCATTAAAAAATGAGGCTAATTAATGCACTTAATTATTTTTTTCAATTTCATGCACTTTCCTAACTGTATTGCCATTTGGTGTATATATTGGTTATACAACTCTCCTTATTTCCTGTGCTGCAGGAATCTACTGGAGTTTTCAATACAAATTTAGAGCAAAAACAAAAAACTACATTTTCATAGAAAATGTTACCTAGGGAGTAAAAAAACCCAATATAAAACAAAAGAAAATAGACTGCCCTCTGTTGGCCGAAAAACAATACAAAACAAAAGAATTCAAAATGACTTCAAATGGTTATATCTGTTGAACCGTGCACCCGATTCACCTCAAGTAAAATACTTTTTTGTTGTTTTTGTAAAATACTTTTTTGTTGTACTCTACCTTATACTTGAATATCAAGATTTTTTTGCTAGCCATAGGAACACCCTTAAAGAGGTTTGGAAAGATAATTCGTGATTTTTCTTTTTAAATTTAACAAAATGGGATCAAGATTTGACTTTTTTTATTTCAAATGTAAACTCTCATCATTTTTTCCACTAGTAGTTCTATATATTTTCTGGAATGGGAGTTTACCAGATGAAAATTGATTTGATCAGTCAAAATAATGAAAAGTTCCAAAGGCTAGTTCAGTATCACATTTCACATTTATAATCTTTATATCTTTATAATTTCTTTATACGACTAGATGAAAAATCGCCATTGCCCCCTTCCCACGCCATGATAAAGAGCGTGTTGGCGCAGCGGTAGTTCCCTCGCCTTGCACCAATGAAATCCGGGTTCAATTCTGGGCACGACCGGGCTTTATGTGCATTTGGTTTATCACGATCCATGCACGCTCTCGCAGGTTTTCTCCGGGTTCTCCGGTTTCCTCCTGCTTCAAAATCGGTGATCAGTTGTTTCGGATATCAAAAACTTCCTTGACCCAATGGTATTTGGGGAGCTGCATTGAAAAATGGTGGATGTTACAATCTAAGTGCGGATAGGTTTGCGCTAGAAATTGGCAGCACCCTAGTTGATGCGACCTGATTCTGATGATTCACCAGCAGCGAATTTACAGCAATTTGAACCATTTGGAAAAGGCGCTATATAAATACTGATTATTATTATTATTTTTATTACATATACTTACCACATTTTGACCATTAAAATAAATCTCCACGGTTGGCGGTGTGCCTGCAGCTGTATACGGTAGAGCTACTGGGTTGTTATTGATGCTCACTGCATTATTTTGACCTAAGCGGATGTCCTAGTAAAATAGTAATGAGAATACATTGTTAGCTGAATACTAAAGATCAGCAAGGGCGAAAAATAAAAATGCACGAATATATTCCTTTTGGTGCTTTCCAGTATTTATGATGGAAGGAAGCTTAAAAATCGCGAAAATAAAAACAAGCAAATTTGTTCAAATTGTGCGAATTTACATGCGCACAAATTTCCTCTTTTACAGTATACAAAATAAAAGGCATTTCAAATTCTCTCACATGGTAAACTAAGCCTTAACACTTTCCACGCGGCAGGCGTCTGCAGACAACATTCCAAAACTTCACAAAATGTTTCAAAAATGTCAAAATAATTGAATTTCTTTACCATATTTGGTATCCCCATGAGAAATGCATTAAGATAAGTACAAACATGCCTAGTATTGGTTCAGTAATCTGTCAGATAGACTTTTGAAAGTTGGGAATGGTTTCTGAAAAATATGTTTTGTATATCGTCAGCCTGCTTCAATAATTGCCTAACTCATTTTTTTCTAGTTTTTAGAAAACAACCAAAATATGAAAAGTGAGTTAGGCAATTATCGAAGCAGGCAGACGATATGTTGAATAGCACCATGAATAGTGCAGGTGAATTCCAACAGGAGCAGTAACTGTTGGGTAGAATTAGGTTGAAAATATACCTGTTGAAATGTGGCATGTTATAGGCCTAATACGAGTTATGACCCATTTTAAACATTTTACATCATTACTACAATCTGCCTAACTCACAAGGCTGACTTAGGCAGAATTGAAATTGTGGATTTATTAACACTTTTGAATGGTCAATGACTTAGTATTATTACAGCATGTGCATAATGTAATGAAGTCATGCTTTATGCAATAGACCTTACAATAGACTCTATTCACGCGGCAGCCATTTTCCAAAATATGCCACCCAAGCCTCGTTCCCGTTTGGTCTATCTGCGCCTCGCGCTGCACAATAGAACTGCGCGAGGCGAGTGGTACTAAAGCACGCGGCGTACGCATCCTCACACAAGTCACGCAGGCGCAGGTATACGTAACGAGAACGAGGCTTGGGTGGAAAATTTTAGAAAATGGCTGCCGCGTGAATATGGTCTATTCTTACCAATCCATACACCTGTATAGTCACTTCCCATGTGACGGCAACGTTGCTGTTACCGTTATAATCGCGATTGTCTTGTATAATCTTGAAGTCTGAAGTTGCATCGTTACAATGTTGAGCCAAGACATACGTGCAGCTTCCTTGGAAGTCGTACCTCACGCCGTCAAAAGTTCGGTAGTGGGGATCACCGTGGGCGTAACATTTTCCTATCTCTGCATTGTATAGAGGGAGAAATAAATAGGGTAGGGTTAAGAAAAGTAAAAGTGCTATGCCTGAAACTGACCTTAAGTTTTGCATATTTGAGGGTTTTAAAACTTTTTAATTTAATTATTCAAAAAAAAATTGAATTTTTTTAAATCCTTTAAAATGTTTAACGTTTTAAAATTAAAAAACACAAAACACATCCATTCTGGATGGTACACTGGTGCGGATTGAAATAAATGTTTATTCACCTATAGTTTAATCAGTTCCAAATTGGCAAGAAATATTTGGTTTTTTTTATCTCTACATGTGCAAAATTAATCCAAGCGTACATGCGCGATTATAGCCACATGCACACGGTTTTGGCCATGCGCACGCATTACGTATATTACTCACAGTGCACTTGTTTCCTTCGTGCGCGCCCACATCCTTCTGTATTCATTCGCTATAGTATGAGACTGCACTAGACAGTGCAAAAGTAAACACACTTGGATATCCAGGGTTAGAGATATGTTTGATGTTTATCTCAAATGTACTATAATAATTTGTTATCATCACTTCATCTCATCTCATCTTATAACTTGTTTCAACACTTGCGCCCTTCCCCCACTCACTGCTCCACCCCACCTTACCCATGCCCACTCACTACTTCCCTCTCACCCCTCCCCTGACCCTTTCCCCTTAATCCGACCTATAGAGCTTTTGATTTTGACTACTTGCCTTCATCACAATACATTCCAGTCCATCCTTGTGTGCATATACACAAGGGAGTGTTGTCGTCTTGTTCCATGCATTCACCGTTGTTATTACAAGGGTTTGGAGCACATGGACCCGCTGATGGTTATGGAAATGAAAGAAAAAAAGAAAAACAACAATATTATAGTAGATTCATAAACATTGGCCGATCGGTTATTGATTTGGACCATTAAACATTGGAGGAACCACAATGGACCAATCACGAGGATATCGGCATCGTTTAGATGCTGTTGGTCTCGCTGCGATATGATGGACTTTAAAGCAACACATCCCCAGATATCCCTGCGTCCATGCATGAACTACCCAAGCATATAGCGCGCTATTCAAACGTGCCATCTCAACAAGTGACACATATTGATCATCATTTGTAATCCTTCTTGTATAGATGAGGATTAAATAAGAAACAAAATCAATTTAACAATGGCACGAAAAAGCGATGTGATTCAAGACACAGGGAAGCATAGAACCATATGTGCCAATGATCAGATTAAGGTTTCAATTCACTGCCTCCCCTCAATCGGAGGATATAACCTATACTGAAATGGCAAACTATATGAAACCTCAGGGGATACTTCTATAGAGTGAAAGTCAATAAACTTCCATCAAGAAGAAATGTATTCTAACAAAGAAACTCTACGTAACTGAGATTCGAACCCACAATCCCCATGCGACCAGATTGAAGACTGGCATGACACGATTGAAGAAATATATTCTAACAAAGAAACGCTACGTAACTGAGATTCGAACCCACAATCCCCATGCGACCAGATTGAAGACTGGCATGACACGATTGAAGAAATATATTCTAACAAAGAAACGCTACACAATCCCCATGTGACCAGATTGAAGACTGGCATGACACGATTGAAGAAATATATTCTAACAAAGAAACGCTACGTAACTGAGATTCGAACCCACAATTGCCATGTGACCAGATTGAAGACTGGCATGACACGATTGAAGAAATATATTCTAACAAAGAAATGCTACGTAACTGATGAGATTCGAACCCACAATCCCCATGCGACCAGATTGAAGACAGGCATGGCACGATTGAAGAAATATATTCTAACAAAGAAATGCTACGTAACTGAGATTCGAACCCACAATCGCCATGTGACCAGATTGAAGACTGGCATGACACAATTGAAGAAATATATTCTAACAAAGAAATGCTACGTAACTGAGATTCGAACCCACAATCCCCATGCGACCAGATTGAAGACTGGCATGACACGATTGAAGAAATATATTCTAACAAAGAAACGCTACGTAACTGAGATTCGAACCCACAATCCCCATGCGACCAGATTGAAGACTGGCATGACACGATTGAAGAAATATATTCTAACAAAGAAACGCTACGTAACTGAGATTCGAACCCACAATCCCCATGCGACCAGATTGAAGACTGGCATGACACGATTGAAGAAATATATTCTAACAAAGAAACGCTACGTAACTGAGATTTGAACCCACAATCGCCATGTGACCAGATTGAAGACTGGCATGACACAATTGAAGAAATATATTCTAACAAAGAAACGCTACGTAACTGAGATTCGAACCCACAATAGCCATGTGACCAGATTGAAGACTGGCATGACACGATTGAAGAAATATATTCTAACAAAGAAATGCTACGTAACTGAGATTCGAACCCACAATCCCCATGCGACCAGATTGAAGACTGGCATGACACGATTGAAGAAATATATTCTAACACATAAATGCTACGTAACTGAGATTCGAACCCACAATCCCCATGCGACCAGATTGAAGACTGGCATGACACAATTGAAGAAATATATTCTAACAAAGAAATGCTACGTAACTGAGATTCGAACCCACAATCCCCATGCGACCAGATTGAAGACGGGCATGACACGATTGAAGAAATATATTCTAACAAGGAAACGCTACGCAACTGAGATTCGAACCCACAATCGCCATGTGACCAGATTGAAGACTGGCATGACACGATTAAAGAAATATATTCTATCACAGAAATGCTACGTAACTAAGATTCGAACCAACAATCCCCATGCGACCAGATTGAAGACTGGCATGACACAATTGAAGAAATATATTCTAACAAAGAAATGCTACGTAACTGAGATTCGAACCCACAATCCCCATGCGACCAGATTGAAGACGGGCATGACACGATTGAAGAAATATATTCTAACAAGGAAACGCTACGCAACTGAGATTCGAACCCACAATCCCCATGCGACCAGATTGAAGACGGGCATGACACGATTGAAGAAATATATTCTAACAAGGAAACGCTACGTAACTGAGATTCGAACCCACAATTACCATGCGACCAGATTGAAGACATGCATGACACGATTGAAGAAATATATTCTAACAAAAAAGCTACGTAACTGAGATTCGAACCCACAATCACCATGTAACCAGATTGAAGACAGGCATGACACGATTCAAGAGATATATTCTAACAAAGAAATGCTACGTAACTGAGATTCGAACCCACAATCACCATGCGACCAGATTGAAGAAAGGCATGACATGATCGAAGTAAAGCAAGATAAGACATTCTGAATACAAAATACATACCTGGTGTGTTGCAGTCCTCGCCTGTCCATCCTGCATTACACTGACACGTCTGGTCAGCGAGACATTGTCCGTTGATGCAATTTTCTGCATTACAAGGAGCTGCAGAGTAAAGAACAAATACAAAAAAAAAGTATACAATGATATGTAGAGCGTGTGTGGTCTAGCGGATAGATCGCAGGTCTCGCGATACAAAGGTTGTGAGTTCGAGCCCCGCTACGGCCAACATGTTTGTATCCTTAGGCAAGGTACTTAGTCTCAATTGCCTCATGGTTCAGAAGTCACGTAGAAATGGTGGTCTCGTGCATCAGAAGAGCAAAATCTGAGCATGTTAAAGGTCACAGACTCCTTCGTAAAGAGTAGGGGATCATCCCGGTCTGTGTACACAAACACTCATGTCCCTAGGTTTCAGGGGCACTGTACTGTTAATACCTGAGGTAGGGCGCTGTGTACAGTATATAACAGTATGTATGGAGTATGTATGTATGTATCTATCCCTTCTGTAGCCAATACATTTACAAAGGTAGTTGTGTCCCCCATTAAATGTGGCGGCGATAATCCCAGTAAGATACAGATACTATCAAAACCAATGTTTTTGTTTGATATTTGTTGCTTATTTCAACATCAAAGATAATCATAAAAATGTCGCCCTACCCAGCACTGTACATGGACAATATTGAAAGCAATATACAGTCCTCAAAATAAGTAACTCTAAACTCCAAAACTATAGCTCTTATATAAAACATTAAACTATAAAGTTGTAAGGAAATTTCTTCACTTTAATTTGAGACATTGTTTACAAAAAAAAAGTAAAGGCAGTCGATCCTGTAATACCAGGAGCGGAATGCCCATCTCCCTTTCAAAGCGATAGGGCCAGACTCACTCCTTTTTATATTGTTGCTGTGTGGGGCTCGCTACACCTCCTCCACAGCGAGTCTGTTACCTTCCCAGCACTGAAGAATGCCGGTACCCATTCAAATACACCTGGGTAGAGAGGAGTAATTGCGGTAAAGTGCCTTACTCAAGAGCACAACATGTTGACCACAGCGGGACTCGAACCCACAACCTTTAGATCATGAATCCAGTGTTCTACCCACCGCGCCACACATGCCCACATTGTTTACAAGGATCGTTTAATAATTAATAATGCTACATTGAAAGGGTGGCATTGAAAGGGTGGCCGTTTAAATTTTCACTATAAACACGCAAGACAGTGTGACATGTATGTGTATGAGCTACATTAATCAATTGAAGCATCCCCAATCGTCATCTTACTATCGACCTGTTAGTTGTTGTTACCAGTTAATCAATAATCTGCCCGTTGCTAGTTCCGAGGCTGCGTGTAGACGAACAAAATGTTAAAATGAAAAACAGACTTTGTTTTGTTTTAGGCGCATAACTGAGCTAATATTCATTCATCTTTACATGTAATATCTCAAATTAAAGAGAAGAAATTTCCTTGTAACCACATGAACTATATACTACTATACGTACAAAGCATTTACCTACTATCATACCGAAGAATCCAATATTCCAACCCTTCAATTTTATGATCCCAATAAGAAATTTTCTACCTAATCTCATCCATGTGTAGTCTGGTGGCCAATTTTCGAACCTTTACGAACCTAAACAACCCATAATTGTTTAAATTGAGATTTATAAAAAAAATTGTGAACATTTTTAACATTTGATCAATTATCTCTTACTGGGATTTGTGAAATTTTAAGATTTTTTTTTTGTTTCTTTTTTAACATTTGATCGACTATCTTTTTAAAATGGGGATTTGTTCTTACGCATGCAATCAAAACCATTTCCAAGGAATCCGTCAGGACACACGCAGCCATAGCTGTTATCTGCTTGGATCTGGCAGGTAGCCACCGGGTCACATGACACCTCTCTACATATCACTCTGTTGACCGCTAGACACACGCACTGCTGAGTACATCCCTTATTGGTGAAAACAGTGCCGGCCTGTAAACAAACAAACAAACAAATGCAAAAAACAAATTGAAATGCCATTTTCTAGTGTAGCCGCATTTGCGGTATTATGCAGGGGATTCATTCATTCATAAAAGGTTTATTAAAAAAAGGCCATAGCAGTCATGAACTTAATTGCGGCCAGTGTACAATAATACAACAATATCATTATCAACAATATCAACAATATACACAAAATATAAGCAAATAGACAAAAATATACATTAAACACACCATACTATATGCACAAAGTAACCACGCCAAATTAAAAACCACAGAAATGCAATCTAAATTTTAAATATTGCACGTGAGATATTAAAAGCATTTAATTTTAGGGTAAATGACATATTGGAGATAAAATGCACTGCTACTACTCAAGACCCTTGCTATTCCATAGATCAGTCATACCATCGGGCTGTTTTTGTAACGAGTTGTATTGCACTTTTGGGTTGACAGTTTGTTAGCACCACGCAGATGTTGAGAGGATTATGGGACTGGTGGTCAGACGTGAGGGGGTGGCGGGAAATTAGAAGATAGGAATTATGCGTATGATGATGTGGTAATCACTTGACCGTTTTCGCTTGACCGACACGGACGCCTTTATTTTTCATCTTTATTGGCGGAATCAATTGAATTTGAATTCTTACTGAATAGTGTATTTCAAATTCCACAAGTGTAAACACCTTTTTTGTGTGTGTGTTTTAAGTGTTTTTCAGCCATATACAATGACTATATGGAGCATGAGCTATATTGGAAAAGTAGAAAGACAACAAGAAGAGAAGAGAAGCAGTGTGGATCAAAAACAGACAAGAAGTGGTGCCCAATTGAGTTTGTAGGATCCTGTGTGGGTATGTTGCCGATTATTATTATTATTATTATAACAATTGTTATTTAGACATGAGTAATTGAGTATGCTTTCCATAGGGAAAGCATAAGGTGCTCCCTCCCCATGGTTTGATGTGTATGAATGTTTATGTTTCAGCCGTGGCGCCAAATGAAGGCGAATTAGAAAATTATTTATTTACGGTTGAGCAAGCGAATTAGTAAATAATAATAAATAGTTCATCATTAGTGAAAACAGTGTCAGCCTATAAACAAACAAACAAATCCAAAACTCAAATGCTGACAACAGCAGCAGGATGATTAAAGAAGAAAAGATTTCATCATGACTTTTATTTTCGTCAACAGATTTTTCAAAATTTAGAAGACGTATTAAGATTGTTTTCACATATTCTTAATAATAATTATAATAATACATGGGACTTTAAAAGTAATGAAAATCAAAGAGAGAAGGGACAAGAAACAGATAGTTTTTTCCTGGCCAAAACCTACCGCATAATATCTTTCTTCATGTACGCATCCACAATTTTCAGGCTCTACACACTCGTCTCCGCTCCACACATGTCCTGCAGGACATCTACAAGTCTCCACGTTGTTATCCGGACAGAAATCGGATGTCGTCAAAATATCCCTTTCCCAGGCTTCGACCTGGACGAAGAAAGACGGGCAGAACCCGTTGACCAGATCAGCCAGATCGATGCCCGACACGGGCGTTGTAAGGCGGGTACAGATCGGCATGGTCGGCATGGTCATGCAGACTTCGTTCACGGAGAAGGATGTGAGGAAACTCCAGAAGTTGAGAAGATCGTCGAATGTGTTGATGCAACCTGGTGGCAGTATTTCCCCTAGGACTGCACCTAGTGTGTTGTGGATGTCATCTGTAAAGAGTTCAGACACTTGTTGGAGGAATGCCGCAGTAGCATCGTCCGAGGTGTCAGCCATCATCACCTGTGTGCAGATGCCGAGTGTCGTTCCAGTGGGTATGTCCAGTTTCTCCCTGATGCTTTGCTCCAGTAATGTGCAAGTGTCCAGAGACATTGCAGACAGCGCTTTCCACAAACTGACCAGAGCGTTAAAATTGTCAATGCCCAGGGCTTCTCGGAAGTCCAGTATGTCGTCCAGTATTTCGTTGATCAGCGACTCAAAATTGTCACTGTTCTCGAATGCTGAAAGACTGTAAGATCCCAAAGTTGAATCCAGTGTGGCGCAGAATGCAGGTGAAACGCCCATGTCTAATTGGCAAACTTGGAAGACGGCTATGTCGTGGATGAGACCCCAGAGATGGAGTATTTGCTCCACATTGATCGTCTGACCGTTAAGTCCATCACCATCAGTGATGAGTCGTTCCAGAGCATCAATGTCCAGACGATCTGTTGGAGCAAAATAAAATGAAGCATAAATGCAAGATGTTGTTTTACCCACACGTCCAATCATTTTTTTATAAACGGATATACAGCGTGTATCAAAAAGAACGCAACACTTTTTGTCGAGAGCTGTACGGTCACAGTAAAAGATAAATCACTCTAAAACTTATATATTCTGTTAGGTCTACTTATTGGTTATCACATAGTCAAATTACAACAATATCGACTATTTATTCGCTGAGATATTAAAGGTATAAGTAGAGAAGTGCAAAACATGTTTTACATTGTTCGTTCTAAAAACTTGGATTTTCCTGTCCGATTAGTGTTATATGGGTTAACAGTTTAATGTAACCTTAATGTTTGGAATGGTTTATCTTAATGTCCTTTGTTTGAGTAAGGTAGTACATAAAATCATTGAATCGTGTAATATGATAACCATTCGACCATTTGAATACGTCGATCACCCTTTTAAGTTCTGAACCACCGATTGCTATGATCGCCACATAATGTCTATGGTACGTTCTTTCATAAATTAAAGTTCATAATCGATGCATCTTGAGGGTCGAGCAGCACCACAATGTCCCATTCCCAACAGACTAACAATGACTGATTCATACAAGACAATTACTACCTTCACTGGACTATTCCATTTGTTTATCTTTTGAATAATGTGCCATACTGTTTTATTTATGACATTAACGAGAGAAAAAGAGAGAGGATTTGCAAACAGACTTTGTTATCTGGATTTTCAAGTTGTGTCATTAACTATCAACTAATTTATTGCCAGATTTAATTAATATTGATATGATACTGTAATAGCCAGACATTTGATACCTTTAACATGACATTTTCTTCTCAGATTGATGAGTTTGATTCCAATTATTTAAGTACAATGAGTTATTAAAGTGTCTTGCTAATATTCACCTGACAAGAAAATCAGGCATACAGGATAAACGATGTAAAACGTGTTTTGCACTTGCCTACGTGTATCGTTGATATCTCAGCGAATCAACAATCGATATCGCTGTAATTTGACTATGTGATAGCCAATAAGTACACCTAACAGAATATATAAACTTCAGAGTGATTTGTGATTTGCCGTAATCGGAAGGCTCGCGACAAAAAGTGTTGCGTTTTTTTTTATACACCCTGTATAGCGAACTATACATATTTTTATATTTTTGTATGTAACGTTTTACAATTTAATCAAAGCCATTTTAGTTTTTGACCTCTGTACAGCCATTTCGAATTCAATAGTGAAAGGAGACTGCTTGGCATTTGGGCCATTTCTCAGTCAGTCTTCTACTTACCTATCGCATTGATTTCATCCAGCCGACCGGATGTCAGTAGATCAGAGCATGTCACAGGGCAGCTTCCAACAACTGGATCGTACACGCTGCCAGCGGGACAGTCAGGAGCTGAAAGATTACAAGCAAGGTCAAGGTTATATATTGCACACCAGTAAATGATTGTACAGTCCAACCCCAGTTAGGCCAACAACAAAAAAGAGTTGACTTGCCCTTTCCGACCGACCCGAATTTTCGGAAATTTAGGGTCGCTATTTTTTATTTTTTTTATTTTTTTCAAAAAAAAAAATTGAAAAAATTGAAAGAAACACATAACAATAAAGAAAGATGAAAACGTGTTTTTGAGTAGTATCTGCTTGTTTAAAAATCAAAAATCAAAAAATCAAAAAATCAAAAATCAAAAAAAAATCTTTAAAACATGTTTTTGTGCAGTAAATTTAAAAATTTTCAAAAAAAAAAAAAAATCAGACCGTCCGACCCTGACTTAGACCCTGAAAGGGCAAGTCAACTTTTTTTTTTTTTTTGCCTTATCTTGGACCAAGCAACGGCCGGATAAGTGGAAAATCTGGATAAGCGAAGTTTGTGTAATTCTCATTGACTGTATGAAGCACTCAAATTTGGACAATAGAAGGGTTCTGAATGAGGGGTATTTTAAGTGACAATGTATTATGTAAGCACTAAACAGCACTACCAACATCAAAAGACAGCCTTCTAATGCTTTAAAGTGTAAAAATAAGGTGATTAAACTGTAAAAAAAACTTGTTTTCTTTGGCTTGATAACAGCTGGATAACACAGTTATCCAGATAAAATGGGTCGGATAACTGGGTTTCCGACAACAATTGGATTTTCTATCTATTTTAAAAGCCTGATGATGTGGATCAGGAAAGGTACTTATTGCCCCCAAATTATTAAAGTTTGAATATAATCCTGATTTTAGAACAAATATCTATTAATACCATATACCACAGTGCAAAAAGAGATTTTTTCAGTCCATTTTGTAAGATTTTGTAGGATTTTGATTGTATATGCTCAATTTTTAAGTGATGATAAAAATGATGTGTAATAAAAAACTGGGTGAAATAAGTGTCTTTAAACTTCACAAATAGGGTTACATCTATCGCATTGGTGAATGTTTGTATTAAATTAATATGTTTCAAATATTTTAACTTTCACGGTTGCTGTTTTTATCAAACTCATTTTATGTATCCGTTAGCTAGTATTATTATATACTGTAGTTGCCGCAATACACTATCAATACCCATTCTGTTTACCGGGCTTTTCAAACATGCTAGTCATACAGGTGTGTGCGAAACAGACATAGATCAGCTCCACACAACATTTCAATAGACATATAATCCGGGAGATAATCATCCCCTCTAATGACGATCTATGGATACACCAGCTGTCCGACATTGGGGCTTATTTCTCGGCACTTTCAGGGTTACCCTATATAAATGTTGTACTTCAATGATCACAAATATCATGAACTTAACGAAAAATGTAAAATTGAGAAATCTAGTCACTTTATAAGCGAGAAAATTGATGCTTTGTAACACCCCTTTAACATGTGAAAGTATAGGAAACCTACATAGTGGTGTGAAATCTGCAAGGTATAATGCCAACAAGGATCATAAGGTAACAACAAAACACCCTGGGTTTTTTGTTGTTATTAAAAAACAGCCACATTTTTAAAGATTGTTTTGAAACGTTATAGTTATTGTGATGGGAAAAAACGCATGACTGACCGAGCTTACATGAGAGGTCCACTTCCTGTTTGTAATAGGGTTTTCACATTTTGAGCCCCCTCGTAAGGGCCATGTGTAAATAGTGACGACATGAAGGACACAGTTTATCCCTCCCCCTCCTCCCCCCCCATCCCCTCCGCTGGAAAAGACACAAGAGTAAGACCCATACTTACGACAGAGGTCAGTTGTTCTCCATGGTTTCACCACCCTTCCATACTCCACACATCTATCAGCATATGCGGTTATGGCGGAACATAGGTTTTCTTGATCTGTGTCTGGGAGAGTGGCACATAGGTCATATACGCAGTTGTCGTAGAGTTCTTGCGCAGAGATGTGGTCATGGCAGTCAGAAAACGGACCTATAATAGAAAAAAGGAAAGAAAACGATGAATGAATAGTGCATGCAGTGATCTTGAAACTTTTTTCCCCAAATATTTGTTCATATTTCTATCAAAACCATGATACATCATATACATTAAAAATCTTTTATTTCTACCTACAAAGTCATATAAAATGAGGAAAGCACTGAAATCTGAAGAAAATTTGTTTCTAAATTTGTCAGTGAAATGTCCAAACTTTCCAAAAATGCCACTGAAATTACCGTTGTGGATCCCTAATGAGCTCACATGATGTACATTGGATCAATTAGGAGACGAAAAATCAATCCCTGTTACAGGCCCGACCCACCCATTTTTGTTTGTGACAATTTTTTGAATTTTTTGTTGTTTTTGTAATGAAATGTCTTAAAATGTTATTGCAAATGTTTGATATTTTTTTGAATAGATTAGTGTCTTAATAGTAAAATCAAGCAATTTGGGCATTTTTTACTCAAAAATAATTTTGTTAGCTTGTTCCAAAAATAATTGAGTCAAAAAAGTGAATTTTGTGATTTTCTCATAAGATTAATATTTTTGGTCAAACTTGATGCCAAAAATGGATTATCTGACCCAATTCCCATCCAAAAATGTATACTTTTATATGCATTTGATTAATAGTTCAATAATTACAGCACTCAAAAAATTCCAAAAAAACTTCCTTAAGTCCCCCTTAATGTGGAAAATGAATGGTCTACCAGCTCAAAATGGTATGGTTATGGTGTGGAGCGTTGTGGATATTGGGCAATAATGACAAATCTGTTATTTTGAAGTTGCTATGTGCTGCTATTTCAGCCTATATGCCTGTCTTGTACCGATTTTGTAAAGACTGCATACACGTCAAATATAAAATCTTGTAAAGTCTCGTGTGATTTCTGTTTAGAGGGTCAGCGGGAAAGACCGTCGTGTATGAGATATAGACATCCATGGGGGTTGGGGGGTAAAGTGAAGCTAACATAGATTGATATTGAAGAAAAACTGTTCTTTATGATTATTTATGGGAAAATGTAACAAAATAATTAATTATTATTTTGGGTAAGGCTGCCTTAGAACAGAATATTATTGTTCACACTGCTCCTAGGCCTAGTACGTTATGCAGTGAGGCTCGAGTGATATCGATTTCCTTTTGTGAAAAATGGAAATATGATGTTGAAGTTCATTGAAGTAATCGTTAACAATGGATTCTTTTGTTAAATAAGGGCTTCTTTTTTTTCTGAGGGAAAGTGAATAAAGGATTGAGGCCGGTAGGTTCAAGATTCATGTTGACACCTACGCGATACACAGCGCCTTTTAAAGTTACCTTGCGGATTTTTTATTATATCACATAGCGATGCCGCTTGTGCAGCATTGTCCGGGTTAGCGGTGCACGGATCGTAATTGTCGTCATCTGGGTTGGCCAGCGTATCGCAAGGTGACACGGGATCTATCCAGCTATTGCCAAAATCCGCTATACTTGTTGCCTGTGGTTGAAGAAATATGTATATTAATGTTATATGAAAATAAATACATAGAGACTTTAAAAAAGGTAAAGTGCCATGCTGAGCCAAGCTTGCGTGCGGAGTGCCTATCTCTTTCTTTGGCGTTTACGTCAGACTACGCCAGACTCCTCTTTGTATTTTTTTGCTGTGGGGGTTCGCCACTCCTCCCGCACAATAAGTCTGTTTTAATACCTTCCCAACATTGGTACCCATTTATACACCTGGGTAGAGAGGAGTAATTGTGGTAAAGTGCCTTACTCAAGAGCACAGCATGTTGACCACAGTGGGACTCGAACCCACACCTTTGGATTATGAATCCACTGCGCTATCCATTGCGCCTGCACACATGCCCACAAAAGACTTTAACAAAAGAAAATCATACACTTTCTTTAGATGATAAATCAACTGGCAACTCCAAGACTGCAAAATGCGTCATCAAAATCGCAACTACCAAAAGTGTTGACGAAGGATACAGACGTATTTGAAACGTACACGCGAGTATCTTTACACTGGATCAGTAAAATGAACATTCCATATTAGATTCTAATCAATTATACTTATGAACCTATTTGGTAACTTTCTTTAGGTCCTATGAAAATATAAACACCTTACGTGCTGCAGGGGTTTTACCACCCAGAATATGATTAAATCATGTTTAATTGTTTGTTTTATACATTTTTAGCTCCGTTTCTCACTTCACACCATACCGTTGTTGTTTGTGTCTGACAGACTTGATGCAAGTCTATACCTAAGCAGACGACAGACAGCGTTACAGCGCTATCAAGATATGATCACACAAAATCCCGGATGACGTAGCTTCCGACCCGGGGGGGGGGGGGGGCACTAAACTTTTTTTTGGGTAGGGGTGTGCCGCACAGGGTCTCAAAAAGGGGGGCTACAGAACTGAACTGAGTGGATTTTATGACGAAAAATAGGGTCTAAGGAACTGATTTTTTCAAAAAGGTAGGTCTTGAGAACTGGCCTATAGTTCAATTTTGATTAGCAAGAACGAACATTTTCGGGGTTTTTTGGTTTTAGAACGCAAAATTTTCAAAGAATTGGGGCTTTGGAACGCAAAATTTCGAGATTTTTGAATTTTCAATAAAATTGGGGTCTTAAGAACTGATGCAGGCTCAAAAGGGGGTCATAAGAGCTAGCAGCAGAGGGTGAAAAAGGGGGTCTTCAGCGCGGCACATACCTATACCCTTTTCCAATGTCAGTGCCCCCCCCCCCGGGCTTCCGATCGGCAATTTGAGTTGCACACCCCTGATACAACCAAACAATTTATTTCTTGACCTGAATGCAACATAAACATTTCCCAAGTTTAAAGTCTTTATTTTCAAGTAACTTACGGTGCTGCCGTCTGGTTTGATGTACTCATCCCCTGCATCATTGTTAAAGTTGCCGAGCAGACCGCAGGTAACGCCTTTGAAATTGTCGCACAGTCGGACGTCCACATTGTACTGGCCATCCCACAGCACTTCAAGACCGAAATCTGTCGAAACAACCTGTCAAAAAATAATTGGAAAAAAAATCCAACTTCGATAAATATTCAGCATGATGCACCATCTGTTGTAAAAGCTCAATATGAGGTTCAGTGATCACTGTGTAGTTCTACAATAGCATCAATGTTGTTTTTCTCAAGTCATGGACACAGCATGACACATATGACTGTATATCAGACACATGAAAGAGCTGGATCTATGGTGCCTTAAGGGGGCTGTGCACCTTCAGGTACAGCCTCCGTAAAAACTGCCGTAACTTCTTCATTATTCATTTAATCTATATAAAAGTATACATTTTTTGCAGGAAAGGGTTCAATGAATTCAACCATGATATTAAATGAAATTGACCATTTTTATTATTTTTTGAATTATCGACCAAAAAGTGCCAAAAATTGTGATTTTTTTTAAAACCAAAAATGGTGATTTTCACGATTTTGGACGTTTTTAGCACTTTTTGGTCTATAAATCAAAAAATAATAAAGATTTAAAAAAAACCACACGATTCCTAGGGAATTGTATGAGGAATATAATAAAACTAGAATGACAAAATTTAACAAAATAAATGTTGAGTTATCTTTGCAGAAACTAAAATGGGTCAAAAAACGTGTTTTTTATGATTTTCTCCAAAATGGTCAATTTCATGAACATGGTTGGATTCATTGAACCCTTTCCTGCCAAAAAAATGTATACTTTTATATAGATTAAATGAATAATGAAGAAGTTACGGCAGTTTTACGGAGGCTATACCGAAGGTGCACATCCCCCTTAATAGTTTTGGTATTAATTTCAACTGAATAATTTCAACTGAATAACTGTGGTAATTTTCGCACGATTACTTTTTCACGTTTTGTCAAATTTTAACTTTTTTGATTTAATTTTTTTAATTCACAACTCGTAGCTTCATTACATACACCTATACGCAAAAGAAATACATTCGCATTTTAATATTTTTGCAGCAGCTACTTTGAACGTGAAAAGCGCAAAAATATATGTAGCACGAACATGTCCACTCATGTAACAACATTTGCTGAATCCAAGACAAGTATTAACATCTGAAAGAAAACCTGAAAAACCTGAAAAAGTACATTAATTGGGCTAAAAAGGCCAAAAAAAAGGCTGAAATTAGGATAAAAGGAAGGAAGTGCAGACATTTGGACAAAAACATGAACCCAAATTCAGGTTTAAATTGGAAAATTGTCATTTCTGTTTAAATTAACCACATAATGTGACTGAAACAAGCCCAATTTGAGGTTTAAATAAGCCCAAGTTGAGACTGTAAATGAGCCTAATTTGTGGCTGTAGTCACCTTTTTGCCGCCAACAACCCTGATGTCTACATACTGTCCAGCCACAGATGTCAACAATCTGAGTGGCGGGGATACCTTCACACCATCTACGAGGCATTCTCTTCCACGCAATAGAGTTATTTCCTGAAAAGAGAACAAATAACAGTAGGATGTTATGGGGTACAGATTGCTGACACAGTCGTCGATTCATCAGATTTATAGATAATTATAGTATAAAGATTTGTAAATTCGGAAGAAATAAACACTAACTAACCTAACAGTTTTGTCAAATTTTATCAAATTTTATCAAATTTGATTGACAACCCATCGATGCTCTTAATGTAATGTTATAAATGCATCCTCATAAAATACATCAAGCCAATGTCATGAACAATGAGGAAAAATTACTT
This sequence comes from Ophiura sarsii, assembly GCA_035610835.1. NCBI lineage: Eukaryota > Metazoa > Echinodermata > Ophiuroidea > Amphilepidida > Ophiuridae > Ophiura > Ophiura sarsii. The sequence goes on along the minus strand of CM069450.1, from coordinate 31,034,077 downwards.
TTAAAAGTTGGGTAGGTCGGTCAGGAAAAGTGGTTTTTTTTTCTTTCTCCCTTGCCCCTTTTTCAGGTACTATAAAAGTAAAATATGAGATGTACTTGTTGTGGTAACCAAAACGGGGAACAAAATCTGTAATATTTTGATGAGTATTTTTATTATCTAAACTCTTTCAAATATATATATATATTTATTTTTGTAAAAAAATTAAATTTTCACCCGACCCTCTAAATCCTTCCGACCCAAAATCTTTTTTAAATTGTTTTAAAATTTTTATTTTTGATATTTAAAAAAAAAGAAAAAAAAGAAAGAAAAAAAAAGATTTTGGGTCGGAAGGATTTAGAGGGTCGGGTGAATGAGGACAATCAAACAATTTTGTTTGGTTGGCCTGATGAGGAGGTCTACAATCCAAGCCCGGTGGGGGGGGGCACTGACATTGGAAAAGGGTATAGGTATGTGCCGCGCTGAAGACCCCCTTTTTCACCCTCTGCTGCTAGCTCTTATGACCCCCTTTTGAGCCTGTATCAGTTCATAAGACCCAAATTTTATTGAAAATTCAAAAATCGCAAAATTTTGCATACCAAAGCCCCAATTCTTCGAAAATTTTGCGTTCTAAAACCAAAAAAAATGAAAATTTGCGATCTTGCTAATCAAAATTGAACTATAGGCCAGTTCTCAAGACCTAACTTTTTTGGAAAAAAATCAGTTCCTAAGACCCTATTTTTCTTCATAAAACTTACTCAGTTCAGTTCTGTAGCCCCCCTTTTTGAGACCCTGGGCGGCACACCCCTACCCAAAAAAGTTGAGTGCCCCCCCACCGGGAATCCAAGTCATGTACATGTATGATTCTCTTCTCTCCAAGTCTATGCCACCTCATGTCATTGCATCAAGAGAATTGACGAGCCATCTATGACTTGGATGAAGTTGACTATAACACATGAAACTGTCAGGGTGGTGTTTATTTTAGAGGAAAGGGCTTCACAATTGTGACACATGAAACTGTCAGGGTGGTGTTTATTTTACAGCGACCTCAACCTACTTCATCATACGGTATCAGAACTTTTTCGATTGCAGCACCTATGTTATGGAATAATTTGCCTTTGACTGTTAAAACTGCCATTTCCGTCTCTTCATTCAAACGAGCTCTAAAGACTCACCTTTTCTCATGATCCTATTGGACTCTGTTTTTGTATGCTTTTACATTCCTGTGTGTGCATTAATGCTCCATGCTGCTGATATATTCTTCGCCTTTTCCTTTATGTGTATTTGTGTGTACAGCGCTCTGAGGTTTTCATACATGTTGCGTGTTATAAATACGTTATAATTATTATTATTTACTTAAGATAACTCACCCAAACATACACAGTGATCGTCAACTTCAACGTGACAGTCACCTGTCTCCCTCCGTAAGGCTCGTTCTGCTGTACGATTGTAAATAGACGTTGATCTTCGGGTACACAATGCTGCAACAGAATATAGCGACAGCTGCCCTGGAAGTCAAAGCGGAGGCCGTCGAAGGTCTGATAATGAGGATCTCCATGAGCGTAACCATGACCAATCGCTGAAAGTTAAAAAACGTTTATTCAAGCTTACTTATTCATTTCATACAAGAAATAGTAACATTTATACACTTCAAGATCAAATTTAAATTTAAAACATTTTAAAAATAAAACAATGAAGAAAAATAAATTTGAAAAAGAAAAAAAACGCTGACCCTAGTTTTTACGGTTTTAGGGTCGGTCGCTGAGGGCAACACAACTTTTTTTGCCTTAGGCCTCATATGGGCAATCAGAGTTTCAATACCCTGGCTGGCTTTACTCTGTCTGTTCATTGTGTAGCTTTTGTAACCGGTAAACATTGCTTGTGAGCATAACCTGACAAAGCCAAAACAACTAACAACTAATTATGGATGTGGAGTGTACGCAAAGCCGCCCACATCAGGTTCAACCAAAGCTCCTTGAACAGAGACAGAGGACGCCACTACCTTCCAGCGATTTTCCACTCCGCTATTGAGTTGTCATCAACCACTGCCTGACGGCCAGACTCAATAGCAAAGCAGTCAACAGCACCCCACATGTCATTGGAGCTGACGAAAGCAAGTGAGTTGATGCCAGAGTTATTTCTAGTTGTGAGTAAAAACAATGTCCAAAATATAGCTGATTATAATTAGTTTAATGTCATATCATTTTCTAGTATTTTAGAGTCTTATTAAACAGAAACACTCCCTGTTCAAAGAAATATGCGCAAATGCATCGCATGGGTGGTTTTACCCTAAAAATTGAGGGAAAACCGTTTGTTATAAGCCTCTTTTCAAGACTGTGTATCTCAAAAAGTTGGATTGATATGACATTAAGACTCTAAAGTGGCAAAATACATATACTAACTTTCTAGCAGTAAAACACCCTAAGAAGTAAATCATCTTATTTAAAATAAAAGATTATAAAAAACTCTCTAATTTTGAGAGCTGATTTTTTTGTTTTATTATAAATTTACCTTTTTCACATGTTGGCCCGAACCAGTCAGGTGTGCACTCACATTCGGTGTTGGTTGAAGAATTTTCCAACGGAACACACTTGCCGTCGTTTTTGCATGGATTTTCCGGCAACAACATGCATGGATTAACTGGGTGATAGAAATGAACGATAATGTGAATGTAATTTACATCAGGTATAATATGAATGAATGGGTCACTGGGAATGAGGTTAGGACTTAAAGGAAATCCGTGCCATGGAACTTTAGCGCTCAGATATGTAGCGTTATTATTATACAGACCACTTCTGAAGGTTAAAGTTTTTAAAAGTACAGGGTAAAGACAAAAACGGCTTTAGAAAGAAAAACAATCACATGCATGGACGTCGCCATATTGATCAAAGCTATGATGCAAGACTTACGAGATGTCAGCATCTCTGTTTCATAGATTGATATTATCGATTTATGCATTGAATTCCTGCATGATACTGTCCAGCGACCTGTTGCTGATGAGGCGGTTTTAGTGATGATGACGTCATCGACACGGACAACCGGGCGCAAATTTCAAATAATCACAGGTTGGGGATGTGCAGTTTTAATTTGTTTTATTGGATATTATAGTTCTGTGTTCAATTAAAATTGTCAATAAACATTAGATAATTATTTTCCTACCATATAATGCATGGTTTAATGAATAGAACGGTATTCCTTTAAGGCGATGAAAAATCAACTGTTCTATGGGCCAGACCAACCCATTTCCCCCTCAAATTAGTGGATTTTTAAAAATAAAAAAAATTGTGGAAAAAAAATCTGAATTATTGTTTGCGCATTTTTGTAAACAATTTTTTTTTTTGGGGTGGGGGTTGTACATTTTTGAAATGTTTGAAAATTCACACACAAAAAACCCAATCAAACACACCAAAACGACCGTGTGAGACGCCTGTTTGCCTGTAGAACAGGGTTGGGGTTTGTGTTGCTTAAATCACGCATTTATCACTGTATATCTCTGCATGAGTGATTTTCATACTGGAAAACACTGAGAAATGAAACGGGTTATCACATGATACACAGACCATATATCACGTGACACATCACATGATGCACAGAAGATATATCATGTGACACATCACATGATGCACAGAACATATATCATGTGACACATCACATGATGCACAGAACATATATCATGTGACACATAACATGATGCACAGAACATATATCATGTGACACATCACATGATGCACAGAACATTTATCATGTGACACATCACATGATGCACAGAACATATATCATGTAACACATAACATGATGCACAGAACATATATCATGTGACACATCACATGATGCACAGAACATATATCATGTGACACATCACATGATGCACAGAACATATCATGTGACACATCACATGATGCACAGAACATATATCATGTAACACATAACATGATGCACAGAACATATATCATGTGACACATCACATGATGCACAGAACATATATCATGTGACACATCACATGATGCACAGAACATATATCACGTGACACATCACATGATGCACAGAACATATATCATGTGACACATAACATGATGCACAGAACATATATCATGTGACACATCACATGATGCACAGAACATATCATGTGACACATCACATGATGCACAGAACATATATCATGTGACACATCACATGATGCACAGAACATATATCATGTGACACATAACATGATGCACAGAACATATATCATGTGACACATCACATGATGCATAGAACATATATCATTTGACACATCACATGATGCACAGAACATATCATGTGAAACATAACATGATGCACAGAACATAGGGCAACATTTTAATAAATAAAATCAATTTAACTCACAGACACACTCTTGAGTAGCAGGGTCATAAATCAGTGGCGGTATGCATACACATGCGAACAATCCCGATTCAGTCAGACTACAAAAGGAATTCCGTGGACATTGATGGTCCTGGAATTCAATCTTTCCATTATAGCAAATTCCCCGGACGGCGCAGCTCAGGACGAGATAAGAACCAGGCTGTAAAAGCAAATTGTCAAAAGTATATTTTTGAAGATGTTTATCAGGACTGTTAGAATCAAATTTGAAGTTCAATCGAAGTCACATATTCGACGATCTTCTAGTTGCTTACAACGTCTAGAAACACCGTTTCCAAGCAACCAGGAAGTAGTGCTATCAACATAGAAACATCACTGCAGCATCAGTGTTGATAAAGAGAACAGCTTGTTCTCGAAACATCCTGCTAAGGTATGTTAAGATCTGGACTAGATAAGATAACCTCACAGATTACTTCCCAGATTATCAAAAGTAATTTTCCTACTTAGTATAGAGGCCTGAACTTTTGATCCTGACAGGATCGCTCATCCTTTTTTGAATTTGGGTACACTTAATTTGTATAAATGTATGCTTTCTCTATTTTCACCATTGAAATGTTGATAGATAATACAACTAGAGATAAATAATACAACTAGATATATATGACATGAGACTGTTGCCATATCTTCTGTATTTATTCCTACCTACGGGTATAGTAAGGGAGAACCACTTGTAATGTTGGGATGGACACCCCTTAAGGGGGGTGTGGACTCTCAGGTACAGTCTCCGTAAAACTGCCGTAACTTCTTCAATATTCATTTAATCTTTATAAATGTATACAGTTTTTTGCAGAAAAGGGTTCAGTGAATCCAACCATGATAATGAAATTGATCATTTTGGAAAAAATTATAAAAAACACGTTTTTTGACCCATTTTAGGTTTGGAAAAGATAACTCAAAATATATGCTGTTAAATTTTGTCATACTAGTTTAATGATAATCCTGATAACATTCCCCTGGAGCGTTTTTGTTTTGTTTTGAATAATCGATTATTTTTTGAGTTACAGACCAAAAGGTGCCAAAAAACGTGATTTTTTTTACCGCCAAAATCATGAAAATCACATTTTTGGGAAAAAAATCACCTTTTTGGGCACTTTTTGGTCTATAACTCAAAAAATAATCGATTATTCAAAAACAAAAACATAACGCTCCTGGGGAATGTTATCAGGATTATCATAAACTAGTATGACAAATTTTAACAAAATATATTTTGAGTTATCTTTTCCAAACCTAAAATGGGTCAAAAAACGTGTTTTTTATAATTTTTCCCAAAATGGTCAATTTCATTATCATGGTTGGATTCATTGAACCCTTTTCTGCAAAAAACTGTATACGTTTATAAGATTAAATGAATATTGAAGAAATTACGGCAGTTTTACGGAGGCTGTACCTGAGAGTCCACAGCCCCCTTAACACTTTCCATGCGGCTATTAGTTTTACCATATACAAAACTGATTTTTCAGAAACCTTTCACAATTTTAAAAGTCTATCTCAAGGATTACTGAACCGATACTAGGCATGTTTGTACTTATGTCAATGCAATTCTCATGGTGATTCCACAATATGGTATTGAAATTCAATAGTTTTGAAATTTTTGAAACATTTTGTGAAATTTTGGAATGTCGTCTGCAGACGCCTGCCGCGTGGAAAGTGTTAAAAAGGGATGATCAATTGAAAAGGTTGGATCAATAAAACTAAGCACTGCAATTAATTTGTACCTGATAATAAACTCCGTTCATGTCCACACAACCGCAATCCTCCAAATCCACACAGCGGTCGCCACTCAACACTTTGCCTCTGTCGCACTCGCAGCCTTCAGAGGGACGCCACGGACAACCTCCTAAATCGGTTGCATCTTGGCCAGATGGACTCCGACACGTGGCAGGACATCCGGACACACGTGGGCTGTAGTGAGAACCAGCAGGGCAATCTAGGACTGTAAAAGAGATGGTCCAGAACACATGTGTTAAGTTCTACTCCCTATTCCAGAAGTTTTAAAAAAAATATTCACAAACTTTCAAACATTTTCAAAAAATGATTACGAGAAGAAAAAAATAGGAAAAGAAAAATAAAGGTTGGTAGGCCTGTGTAATGTTTTTCCCCTGAAAACATATTTTCCCTTGGGCATTATGGGATTCTAAATGTCGTCAAATCACAAGGGGTCAACATTTTTCGCAAGAAAAAGAAAAGAAAAACTGTGAGTTGATGGACTCTGGTTTCTCTGCCTTTTACTAAATGATTTCAGTGCAGAGCCTGTATGTTTTGCCACTGAACAGTTATTTCCCCCTTAGCCTTATGGGATTCTAAATGTTGTCAAATCACAAGGGGTGGGGGTATCCCTGGGCTGAATAAAATAAGTCATAATGACCGCTTTGCTTTCACTCATTGCTGATTGGTATATACGAATACATAACATCTGCCCGGGGGGGGGGGGGGGGGGGTGTACTCACGTATATTGGCCATACGGGTATGTGCGGCTGGCAAGGACCCCTTTTCACGCCTTTCGGCCGCTCCTTAAGACCCCCTTTTCATCCACTATCAGTTCCATAAGACCCCCTTTTCATCCATTGGTAGTTCCCTTAGACCCCAAATTCAACCAAAAATCATAAAATGTGTGAAAATCTTATGAATTTGAGTTATGTAGCCTCAAATTTTGCCTAAATTCAGTTAAAATTCAGTTTATAAGACACAATTTTGTATAAGAATTCAGTTCTCTTAGACCCCAATTTCGGCGATCATTCAGTTCTGTAAGCCCCTCGGTAATCTTTTCATAACCAAGCCTGGTAATATAGCATCGTAGCTAGTGCGTGGTTCAAATTTCAAAAAAAAATCCCTGTACGCTATACAGATTTGACTTGCGTAGCTATTATTGTATTATAATTATATGAGTTTATACCAATTGGCTTTATTCCGTGAAAAGTTCATATCGATTACATTTCCAATCGCTGTCAGCCAACCCATTGTGGCGTAATGGTTAGAGCTGACGTCCCATAAACTAAAGGTATCTGGTTCGAATCTCATTACGGCAACATTTTGTGCAACAAATTTGTATGACATTTTTTTCAAAGTTGAAACATGTGTAAGTCCAAGTTATTTGCATTATTGCAACAAGTAATTGGATCCCACAAAAAAATTAGCTGGACTTGGTTACGAAAAACAAAAAATGGCGTCCTGGACTTACCCGGGGGGGGGCACTGACATTGGAAAAGGGTATAGGTATGTGCCGCGCTGAAGACCCCCTTTTTCACCCTCTGCTGCTAGCTCTTATGACCCCCTTTTGAGCCTGGATCAGTTCTTAAGACCCCCATTTTATTGAAAATTCAAAAAATCACGACATTTTGCGTTCCAAAACCCCAATTCTTCGAACATTTTGCGTTCTAAAACCAAAAAAAAAAAATCAAATTTGCGTTCTTGCTAATCAAAATTGAACTATAGGCCAGTTCTTAAGACCTACTTTTTGGAAAAAAATCAGTTCCTAAGACCCTATTTTTCGTCATAAAATCCACTCAGTTCAGTTTTCTAGACCCTGTGCGGCACACCCCTACCCAAAAAAAAGTTGAGTGCCCCCCCCCCGGGACTTACCACATCCGGCTACAGGACGCCATGGCCGTGGAAAGACGACATCATACTCCTGACACGTCTGGACGTAGCTTGATACAGTGCTGCACAGGAAGGTGCGTGGTCCATCAGCATTTTGTAGGGTGGCGCACAGGTCATACATGCAGGCATTGTAGTATACAGTTCGATCCACAGTATTGAAACATGGTTCGAGAGGACCTGTACAAAGATGCAAAGATGGTACACAGATAATATAACATTTTGAAATCAAGAGTTTTTACTTAATATCTTGGTGTTCTACAAGGTTAGTTTCGCACAATGAAATCATAAATATTACTAAGGTCACCAAATAATACTCTGTGCTATATGGGCCTGACTGACTCATTTTTCCTGTTGTAATTTTCTCACACAAAAAGGAAACATTTTGGTGATTTTGGGGGAAAATGTCCCTTTTAAAACAAATTGAAATTTTTGTGAAATGTTGGGTTTTTTTTATATTTAGAAAATTGTTGAAATTCGTCCACATTTTCTGAAATGTTGGTAAAAAAAGAAAAGCACAACCTGAGAGATTGTGTTTGCTCATAGGTCCAGTTTTATTTTTGTGTGGCCTAAAAAAGCCTAATTAATTAACACAGTTATCCATCACTATGTAAAAAACAAAATGTTCATCATTAGAGATTTTCCAAGTAGGCTATATGTGACCCTTTACATCAAAACGTACTTCTAGTCGGTATTTCATATTTCTAGATATGAAGTAAAATGACTTGAAAAATATAAAGAAATTAAAAGGAAATGCTGAGCTTCTATTCATCATATTTCCCGATTCTAGAGGCTAAATTTCAACTACGAGGTATCAATTTAAAGATTGATTTTTGCATGTTTTTATGAGGTACAGTTCACTAGTTTCGGACATCAATTCTGGGGAGTACAATTGTGTTCTTAGCTGTATAGAAATTGGGTCACATGGGTTAATTACCAGGGAGAACAAAAATAGGATGAGTGCAATATTTAAATTTACTGGTTCTGAAGCCAAGAAAAATGTTTTTAATGATGTATCTAAAAATGCTCTCCTTTGTAGTTACGCAATTTGGAATGCAAGGCACGAACCTTCTTGGATAGAGTGTCCATATATTAAGACTTAGGGCAGGCCCCATTTCCTGCTGGTTTCAGGTTTTAATTATTTTATAGGCTTGTGATGTACGTGTGTGTAAATCTTTTAATATATGTATAATTGTTGTTGTTGTCCCTTGTCTTTCCTGTATGGGATGGATCCGTCCATCCCGTATCCTGGAATTTCTGTACAGTCTTTTAATTGTTGAATAAAGATTGATTGAGTAAGTAAGTAAAATCACACATTGCATAAAAGACACCAAGATGTATGTTTTGATGTGACAGGTCACATATATATCTCCAGAGAAGTGATGTTGGATCTGGTCATAGACATACCATTTGTTTGCCAGGATAACATTTCCCTATGATTATTGCATAAATGCCACTGCCACTGGAGTACGTAACACAAACAAGATGTTATGCTTTGGTTTTTACCTCTCCGTGCGCAAAAGTGATCCAAACGATTATGGCCACATACACAGTTTTTGCAATGCACGAGACCCCGTCAGCTTAGGTATTAATTTCAATATGATTTCTGCTTGCATGATTTGTAACAAAATGGGCACTGCCAAGTTGATTGTGGATCAAGTAATCATTTTAGACCCAACAAAGATAATATAAGAAAATATTTTAAAGATCAGGATTAGACATGAATTCAAAATTGTAGATTCCTTTAATTAGCCGATGTTTTGATTTGAAAAAGTTGATACCAATTAAGTGATAAGAGAGCATGCAATGACTAATATTCTGTGTGAATTTAAACCGTTTGACGGGTATATAACTTCTTGATTATAAGACGCTAAGATCAAGATTTTTTAAATCTTATTCCTATAACCAGTTCTCTATACTCAGAAGGTATACCCATATCCCCTCCCCTATTTCCAATAACATATCACTCTCCTAATTATTAATGTAAAATGCAGGACAATAAAGAGCTATACAGTATGTTATCTTCTTCTTCTTCTTCGGCCTCCGTCAGATATGACGATTGGCTGCCATACAATCACATCTCCAGATCATCTTTCTCCAAGCTACTCTGTCTTGTGCCAGACGCTTGGCCTTTATAAGACTCATACCAGTCCATTCCTTGATGTTGTCAAACCATTGTTTCCTTTGACGACCTCTTTTCCTGCTGCCTTCCACTTTCCCTTCTATGATGTGGAGTGCCAGTAAGCTACCACTGCCTCTAATGATGTGCCCGAAGTAGGCCAGCTTTCTTTTGATAAGCTCTCCTAGCAGTTGTCTCTTTACACCAAGTTCTTTCAGGATACTTATGTTGGTTCTTTTCTCCTTCCAGTTAACTCTTAACATTCTTCTCCAGATCCACATTTCAGCAGCCATTATGCGATTTTCATCTGCTTTGATTAGAGTCCATCCCTCCAGACCGTAAAGGAGCACGCTCCATACCAATGCTTTTACAATATTTGTTTTAAGGTTTGTTGTGAGGTTGCGGTCATTCCATAGGTCCTGGAGTTCTATCATCCTTCCCTTGGCCATTCCGATTCTAGCTCTTATATCAGCTGTGCAACTGGCAGATGTGGTTTTCAGTATGTTATAAACATGTGCAATGATGTTTGAAACAGGGGACAGGGGGCAAAGCATATTTAGCAAACTTGTTCTCTGATTCCCCTTCCTTATTCAGACAACGTGATATATCACACTCCTTTTGATCTTATGTAAAACGCTGGGTTGATACATCAAAAAATGTAAATTTCATAAACATGTGAAATGATGTTTGAAACAAAGGGCGGAGGGATAGGTGAAGCCTATTTAGCAAACCTGTTCACTCAGTCGGAAGGCATACCAAGCCTATACACCCATGTCCCCTACCCTTTTTTCAAACATATCACATTTTCCTATTTAAAACCTATTTAAACTCAACAGACTGCCTGCTTTTACCATAGCAAACTACTACCGCGGGAGCAGCTTACGGTCTGCGCCATTACGCGTACACCGGCAATCGCTGGCATGCCAAGCATATACTGGGGAGCATATAGCAACAACGTAGCAACAGGCAAAAAAAAGCATCATGCAGTGAAGTCACTGTCACATGGAGAGGTAAAAAAGGCTAGATATTATGATGTATAAGAATATGTACTAATGTCATCTTCAAGTAGAGTTGATACAGAGTAAACGGTATACTAACCATCGTTGTCCAGCAGAATACCGCACAAATTCATTGCAGCAGCCTCAGTTGTACTACCCTCCACACATGGGACATGTATCGTAGATGGCTCCATCTCGCAACCATCTGTGACCGTGGCCCAACTGTTGCCGAACAAATTCACATTTGATATCTGTCGGGGAAAAGTAAAACGATAAAGTCTAACATGAATAGGATTTCAATTAAAGGACAATAATTACAAAGAACTAGGTCCATTTTGTCCTTAATTTGAGACTAGATTAAAATCGAGACTAAGATAAAACCTTTGCTTAAACCTGATTTAAAACCTGAACCACATTTACTGAAGGTGGATTAAATTTAAGCATGGCCTAATAGGTACATGGCAAGCAATCAATGCAAATAATAGGAGTAACTAAAAAAAACTAACATTTTATTCAATGAAAGGTTGTGAGTTAAATTCATACCGAAAATCCTAGACACCATAACAAAAGGGGGGAAATCTGTGTCTGGTAGGGTTGCCACCATTTATACACTGTATCCTTATTCTCAAATATTTTAGATATATCTCTGGTTGATTGGACCTAAAAATATAGAGAAGATTTCTGTGATCCAGCTCTGGCCAGCTAACATAAAACAAGAAGTTTTGAAATTTCAACCCAACCCCACCCACACATCCAACACACCCCCACCCCACCATTTGTGTATACAAATGACAAACTGATATAAGGTAAGCTTAACATTCTCAAGTGTGAGAAAACAAATGTCAAATATGGATATACAATCTACTCACAGGATCGCCATTTGGATCAATCATATCGTTACTTGCAGAGCCATCAAAGTTGCCGAGCAAACCGCAGAGCCTGCCGGCGTAGCTCGTTGGCACAAAGATGGAGAAGGCAGAGACGCCGTCCCAACGTACTTCTAGACCAAATTGGGTCTGCAAGACCTGTAGTTGAGAGGGTGTCCAGCAGGCATTAGTAATTATAAGAAAATAATACTGATCATTAACTATTCTTAAATGGGTTAGGATTAAGGTTAGCAAATGGTGTCTTCCCATCCCCAATGTGTCACTTTTCCCATTTCCTCCCGTTTCCGTTCCAATTCCCAATTCCCAATTCCCAATTCCCAATTCCCAATTCCCAATTCCCAATTCCCAATTCCCAATTCCCAATTCCCAATTCCCAATTCCAATTCCAGTTCCCATTCCCATTCCCATTCCCATTCCCATTCCAATCCAATCCATTCGATTTGATTCAATTCAATTCATTTTTTTTCTCAATTCAATTCAATTTATTCAGCAAAAATGAATACATATAATAATACAATGTGAGAAAGTGGCTAGGAGCCCCAATGAAAACCCTGATAGACGGGCTTATAAAATGGGGACCCTTTACACAGAAAAATGAATGATAGCATTTTATAAAGAACTATAAGTACAAGGGATATTAAAAAAAACCTAAACAATCCCATACAGATCATAACAAAGACAATACATGACAAAACACAGAAACAAAAAATAGAACAAGTCAACACAAAGAGACGATATACATAAACATAACAGGAGACAAACGTTGCCACGGAAAAGTAAGACATTAACTATGAGTACTTCAAGATGAATGAGAGAGGAAGGAATAAAAATGGAGGATAGAGGAGAGAAAAAGGAACAGGGATATCATCATGTCATGCTATATATTAGGCATAAGAATGAACAAATTTGAGAGAAAAATCTCTGAAAAACCTGCAAAAAGGCTCAACACGGGCTGGAATTAAAAGAAAGTACGGTAAATTTGGAGGGAAAACCTTGAATTCAAGTTCAAAACATGAAATTCTTGTGTCTGATATATGGCCAATGCTTAACGTCCATGGGCTGCAAAAACGACTTTGGTCTGAATATATTGCATATTGTTTGTTTTTAAAAACAAAAACAAACAAACAAAAACAACAACAAACAAACAAAAACAACAACAAACAAACAAACAAATGCAACAACAAAAAACTTACCAGGTTGCCGCCACTGATAAAAATAGTGATCTGTGCGGTGGCAGGAGTTGATGGAATGGGCCAATAAACAGGCGGAGCAAACAGAAAGATGTCCTCAAAGTACACAAAACCAATGCCTTGCAAGAGGTGTACCGTCTGAAAGCAATATGAGGAACAAATTTGTGACAGGTTGAAACTAGCTAAGGCCAAATTAAATTAATTGTTTGTCTCAAAGCTCCCGCGCGCGTTAGTTTATTAATGCGCATTAGAAAAACAAACATCTGAAAAAACTTCTTCTTTTTTTCTTTCTTTTTTTTCTTCAAAAAAAATAAAAAATCCCAAGATTTCACAGATTTGTCAGATTTTCATTGATCACATCATCTTAAATACAAAAGTTCACTTTTACAAGGATTTCAATATTTTATATTTAAAAAAACAAAAAACGAAAAAATGAAAAAACCCGCATTCCGCATTAGTTTTACAACAGGAGAGGAGCTTTGAGACAAACAATTAATTTAATTTGGCCTAATATAACTTGATGTTTATTGTATCATTCAACTGATGAGTGATGAGGCAAGCCCACACAAAACAAATTTTTACTTATATCTATCTAGCCTATTTCACTCCACTGCAGAAGGAAGGCACAAATTAACCTTCTTCAGACACATCCTCTACATACACTTAATTTAAGACAAAGATAAAAATGTTGTCACGCTTTGTGATTACATTATTGAAAATAAATCACATAGTGGCTTAAGCTTGTGAAATAATCTCCTTCTAGACTGAGACCTGTTAACAGGCAGCTGCAGACGACATTCCAAAATTTAACAAAATGTTCCCAAAATGTCAAAAAATTTAAATTCCATAACCATATTTAGAATCACCATGTGAAATGCATTAAAATAAGTACAAACATGCCTAGTGTTGGTTCAGTAATCCTTGAGATAGACTTGTTGAAAATTGTGAAAGGTTTCTGAAAAATCTGTTTTGTATAATTATGGTAAAACTAATAGCCGCATGGAAAGTGTTAATGAATCAATACTGCATAAGGGGCTTGTGAGTAAGACCATCCTGCACCCTGTTTAGTTTTTAGTTTTAAAATGCTGTGTTTTTCAAAATAACATTTCAAAGTAAAACAATACCTCTAACCAAATGCGACAAAGTGAAATTCTTGTAAAAGCTAATGAAATGCCCCTTCTTGCCCAATAAATGATTTGAATAATCTTAGCAGAGATTTTCAAAAACAGTTCCCAAAATGTCACTTACAAGGCAGTCCTTGGGAGGTTCTATTAGAGCCAAATTTATATATAATAGGCCAGTGGCAATCTATGTGTAGAGCTCTTTTCAGAGCCACCATCTCTGTTCAGTGGGAAAGCGGCAATCCATCAGAACCGCTCTTTTCAGAGCCACCAATTCTTTCACAAGTAGGAAAGGGCACCTACTCTCAAATCATCGGGCAAGGGGCAGCCCAAATAAAGATAACAGTAGAGAAGTGGTAATCGCTATGTTTTGCTTAATATTATAATAATTTTATCCTGAAGAAGTCAGAGCTAATCCTGACGAAAGCTTGACAGATTAAAACTTTGTCCGACGGCGAACCCGTTAAACTTTTGATTATATTATGGCTACCCGTCATAAAAGCCTATCTCACAAAATGTCACTTACCACTCCATACACTGTGATATGAAGCTCCTCAGTTGTAGAAACTGCAGGATTAAGGATCAATTTCTTGTTTTTCTGTACGATTTTGAAGTACTCCAGGTTATCCAATGCACTGCATTCTTCCACCAGCGTATACGTACAGCCGCCTTGGAAATCGAAGGTATGGCCGTCGAAAGTGCTGTAGTGAGGATCTCTGAATCCTTTGCTATCACCCTGTTCTGTTGCACAGGAAAAGGGAACAAAGAGAGTTAAAAAAAAAGGGAAAAAAGAAAATTACTTCCTGTAATGCCTGCAAATTTTAAAATACCCAAAAGACTGAAATGGATTGTTGCCAGACACCAGGGTTACAAGATAAAGACACAAACGCAAAGAATCATGTGGAGCGTAATCTGCAGCACATACCAGAAGTGCATTTAATAATATCATCACTAAACCAAATTTTATTTTTCAAATGTAATTCATGACATTTTTATAATAAGTATAGTTAGACGATAAGCTAACTCAATTGTGTCCATAGATTTAAATTTTGTAGTGATACATGTTAGCACATTTTAATTTTTAAATGTACTTCAAGATTTTTGACAATTCCACACACCATTCTATTGTGTCTATAATAATGTCCTTAGCGACACATAGAATTGGGTGTTGTGTCAACCTGACCATATTTGGTCATTCAGTTCAATTGTTGATAATAAACATTTCTGAGCCTATTGGACAAAAAAATAGATCCTGAGCGGCGGAATAATCCCTCGTCCCAATTTTCTCCCTAGAGATTGGCTCTATGGGAACCTAAATTTGTCATACGAGGCTAACATTGACTGAACAATTGTAAACTTCATTGATTGACATTTAATTAAAGTATTCTCTCACACCGTAATGGTATTCATAATCAACATTTCTGAGCCTATTAGACAAGATAGAACCTGGGCGGCAGACTAACCCCTCGTCCCAATTTCTCCCTAGAAATCTAGCTCTACGGGAACCTGATTTTGTCATACGAGGCTAATCTTATTATTAACAAAGCCTGGGAAGCAAGAACGCGAAGCCAAACCCCTCTCCCAGGGAATTAAGGTAGAGGTTATTAATAAATGTTGTCAAATATATATTGTTCTCGAAAAAGCAAATGTGAAATGGACAAAAAGAATGATGATGTGACTCGGGTTATCAAAAAGGTGTATAGCAAACTGCTAACCCAGACGGGTATTGAAACAAACAGTGAAACCAAAGGTCATACACCAACCACTTGTAATAAGGGTGGGATGGTGGGGAATTTTCCTTCAACGACAAAGGCCGTCTGAAAAGCCAGGGGGAAAAACACTGGCAACCCTGGTGCTTGTCAACAACTCAGAATTATGTTAGACAGGCTAAATAATTCCTTTATTAAAAAGCAAACACAGTTACATGATGCTGACATTTTAATCATTAAACAGGTATGAGAATGAAAATAATTGAAAAGAACCTGAAAAACCCTGAAATATAGGGTGAAATGGGTAAAAAGGCCAACAACGTGCTGAAATTTAAA
This sequence comes from Ophiura sarsii, assembly GCA_035610835.1. Classification (NCBI taxonomy): domain Eukaryota; kingdom Metazoa; phylum Echinodermata; class Ophiuroidea; order Amphilepidida; family Ophiuridae; genus Ophiura; species Ophiura sarsii. The sequence goes on along the minus strand of CM069450.1, from coordinate 31,017,746 downwards.
AAAAGTGCAGACATTTGGACCAAAAAACACAAATTCAGGTTTAGACGAGGAAAACAACACCCCCTGTTTTGCGGGCCCGACCGACCCACTTTTTGCGGTTTTCAAGATTTTTTTCTTCTCAACTCATGTAAAATCAGCCGTTTTTGGCAGATAAAATCTGCCCAAAATAAATGTTTCACACATTTTTAAAAAAAATCCTGATTTTTGCAGATTTTGGTGATATTTTAGGTTTAAAAAAAACACCGTCCGACCTGACCCTACTTGACAGTTCCGTCCACACAAATCAATGATTTCCTATACCTAGTGCAACTTTGCTGTTGTTATGCGCAGTCATTGAAATCGCTGTAACTTTAAAAGTATCCATTCAATTGTTTTGAATGAGGTATCAAACTGCGGAGAAGAAATTTGCTCATTTAATGTTCATCTCAGATTTTTGGTACCGATTATTGATTTTGAAATAGCCAACATCAAAGCACCTGGTCAAGGACTTTTTGTGCTCGGTGTACATTGTGTTTTATACTTTTATATTGCACTCACCAGTAACAATACAGAGTGTCCCAGAATGATTTATACCAAAATTATATTGAAAAAATAATTAAAATATAAAAACAACATTGCAGTCCAAGCTTGCAATATAATGGAGAATGTGTATTCTATACTTACTCAGTTAAATTCATCAAATTATCTTCATCCGTTCCGATATGGTATGACATTATTGAAAACTGGTGAAAACATGTTTTCACTTTCAGCGTATTTCAATTGATAACACTCACACCATACCTCAAAACTGCCTCTTAAGAAAGTATGATATAAATCACTCACACAGAACAATAACACATCAGCAATAATTGATATCTATTAATTTTGTAGTGGAAATTTAAAGAGTACACAGCAAACTACCTGCAAATCATTGAAATTGAGCTTTGTGCTGAATATGGTCAATGATTTTGGTCAAATGTTGAATTTACCATTTTTACAAAAGAGTCAATTTTTTTGGTCAGAAATTCAAATTCAAAATTCCTTAATATATGCAGATGCAAAAAGCTTAGTATATGCAGATGTTAGAATCATAAGCACTTGACCAATAACAATGATATTCACTGCTATATACAGGGTGAGTCAAAAAAACCTGCAATAGTTGAAAGAATCCAAACCAAGTTGAATTTTGAAACTTTGTAAACGTTGCAAGAATGACATTTGTTCCTAACTTTGTGTGAAAAAATGAAGTCGATCGCATTTTCCGTTTGTCTTTGGGGGTCCTCTTTGCCACACACCCCATTTTACGTGTTTGTCCACGAACACAGTGATTTTCAATTGAAATTGTACACATTGCATTTTCATATTTGAATATCCCGCCAACAAAAAATTGGAAAGATTCAGGTTTTTCATTCAAATTTAGAACATTATAAGCAATTCATAGCATGGGTGCGGTAAATTGATTATGTTAACTCACGTGTAAACAAGAAAGGATGCATTAAATTTCAATTACATCACAAATTTACTCAAGTTTCCAAATTTGAAAGAGAGACACATTTTGCGATCTTATGCATGTTTTGGGTATCTCATCGACAAACGTGTGAAATTAGTGCACAGGTAAAATGGTTCAGCAAAGGCAAACGGCAAATGATATTTGCTTCATTTTTTTCACACAAAGTTAGTAACAAATAGCGTATTCTTATGACGTATAAACATTTTGAAACTTCAACTTGGTTTTAAAAACAAGATGGCTTCTTTCCACTGTTGCAGTTTTTTTTTACTCACCTGTTAATGCATCTTTCCCCGTATAAATCATTCTGGGACACCCCGTAGTCATAGTTTATTTTGTTTGTTGCTATCATAGCTGGAACACTCAGTGTTGGAATGTCAAATCTTTCACACTGGGATTCACCTTTGAGTGTGTGATTTCATACACCGATATAGACCATTTCAAATTGAGATCGGAAATCTTCGGAAAAACAGGTCACGTGGAGTAGGTGCGTTGCGCGTTCTTCGCAACAGTTGATCGCATTCACAGCATTGTCCTAGTTGGTTGTCCGCCTAGTGATTTACTATGTTTACATACACGCGTGCACACATGAGAAGTAAAACGTGGAACGAGACTATTTTGGTTTTTTTATCAACAAAGGCGTTGACCGGCAAATTCCAAATGTATCGAGCAGACGGTAAAAAGTGAAAATATTACCCCAAATCTCTTTCATCTCACCGTTTGTTGTTACTGAAATGCTGCAACATCAACTTTGTGAGGGATACAATCTATCACCAACCAGCGCAATCTATCACACGGGCAGACGGGTGAAAAACACGTTTGTTTTTCTCCGGCACATGGCCATGACCTGTCAGGAGCTGACAGGTCATGTAACCGAGCGTCAAATCACTCGGCTAATCGCAAGCATTCGGGTGGTCGTATATTTTCGGATTTGAAATGGTCTATAACCAACAATTATTGGAGAACTACACTCTCTTATCACTACACAGAGGATAAACCAAACTTTCTTGCTTACCAATTTGACAGTTGTTCCCGCCCCAGCCTCTGTCGCATCTGCATACATACGTCCCAATTCGATTCGGTAGACATTCACCGTTGGGTGAACACGGCTGACTAAGACATGGGTTTTCTATTAGACAAAGAAGAGCATTTGAGTCAGTAACTGGTGAGCATTGAGTGAATATATGTTGCTAATGAAACTGATTTTTGTTTCTGCTTGTACAATGGATGTTGCCCTTGCGCATTTCATACGGCAAAATGTCAGCCATCTACAAAATCAACAACAAGGGATTTTAGAGATTCAAGAAGTACAACTTTCTATGGTAAAATGCACAAGGTCTGCAACCAGACATTTATTCGCACTGCCCTCTATTTTGCAAGTTGATAGTTTTTATTAGCTGTTAACACTTATCTATAAATCAATCGATTGCTACCGACCTCTTTAACAAACTTCAACATGCCTTTCCTTTGTACTCAAAACAAATCGATACCACTTGATCCATGACTGTATACCTTAACTGTACTGTAGCGCTGTTGCAACAATTAAGCCGCTCTAAAAGTCTAGCTCATGAAATATTTCAATATATTTATTTTCATTTGTTCTATATTTACTACAATAAAAAGTATTTCATCAATACTGTGCATCGCAATGCGGCAACTTAACATTTCTGTTTATAAAATTACAAATGTTATAAAATTAATAAATAATATCACAAATATTCAACGATCGACACACATAAATCGTCCCTGGAATACACTATTTTCCTCTCATTTCCCCTCAAAAGTGTTTTTAGTTTTGAAAATTGCAATATTACATTTTCCTAAAAATTGAAGAAAAAAAGAGTGGTACTTTTATGGTATAGGTCCGTATTTTGAGCCTGAAAATGGTATTAAATCATACTTTTTGGCGAAAAAACCCTATCTAAATAAAATGAAATGTCTCGCGTAATTGAACTCTGATTATGACCGGGTTTTGAACATTTTATAGGGATTTTATCAATGTTAAATTATAAAAAAAAGAACCCAGTAAACAATGTTGTTCTTGGGCCACAAAGTTCATTTCTAATATAGATTACGAAGGTGATGACGTCACATCTCTGGTTTCTGTAGATTACGCCAACTACGTCAAAACCCGGAAATCAAGATGGCGACAGGACACTTCGGGGTTGAGTAATCACGAAAAAAAGATGGCACAGAGCCTATGGCGACCGGCCCTCGTGAATGAGAGATGTGCGTGCAATGACTCTATCATACACGAGTATGACTCACTAAATCATATGTCACATCAAAATGGCCATATTGGAGGACCGAGTTTAATCTGAGTTATTGGTATAACTTCAATGAGCACATCTTAAGCTTCGAAATGATACCATATTGTAGGTAATCGGACTTTGTAATCATCACAAGATGTGATTTGAAGAAGCATATCTTTTTCTATTATTTTCTTTTTTATTTCACCAAATATAATGGCCTCTATATCAAAACTGTGTTTGCCAACAACATGTCCTTTTTGATGTGACTATGGTCAATATGTATATGAATTATTTATGAAGAAAAAAGGGGGTGTTCTCTCATTGAAAGTCTATACAGATATATGTGGCACTTTTTAAAAAAAGATCCCAACAATACATAAATGAAAATAAATTACAACAATGTAGTCAAGTGTTTTTGTTGAGATGCACAACATCTTATCATATTTTATTTTATTTTATAATAAGACAGTGTGCATCTCAACAAAAATACTTGACTACACATTGTAGTAATTTATTTTCAACTATATACAATGAGATGCAATGTAGCATACCTTCATCAACCTTCTTAGCAACACTATAAATACCCCCTCCCCCGGTTCATACCTTCATCAACCTTCTTAGCAACACTATAAATACCCCCTCCCCCGGTTCATCTTTTGCAAGTTGTCTCAAGGTGAACAATTTGCTTTTTATGAATTTCCCTTAACACTTTCCACGCGGCTATAGTTTTCCCATGTATACAAAACAGATTTTCAGAAACCTTTAACAATTTTCAAAGTCTATCTCAAGGATTACTGAACCGATACTTGGCATGCTGGTACTTATTTCAATGCATTTCTCATGGTGATTCCCAATATGGTAATGAAATTCAATAAATTTGACTTTTTTGAAATATTTTGCGAAATTTTGGAATGTCGTCTGCAGCTGCCTGCCGCGTGGAAAGTGTTAAAGCTGTACACAGCCCTCAGCATATAGCACCTTACTTTCAAGTAGGGGTGCAATTATTCATTTTTATGTGACAGCAACAGCTTGAAACAACAAAAACTGCAATATTACACCTAACACTGAAACTCCCATACAGGAGATTTCAAGGACTGGCTGTATACATCACTAAAAGGGGAATGTAATTAAATGTATCAATCAAATCTCTCCTTGCTATCTCTCATCGTGTCTGTCCCTGTATTGTGCTCCTAGAGCCAGCCTGCGCTCAGCGTCAGATTCAACACGTCTGACTGTGACTAACACCACCAAAATGCTCCACTCTGCTGAACGCAGGACGTTCTCTTACATTGCGCCCCATATGTGGAACAATTGGCCCGTGACCCTGAGAGAGTGCAACACAGTTACCAAGTTTAAGAAGAATCTAAAAACGTATTTGTTCACTTAAGCTTCCTCTGTTTATTAATCTTTTTTGCTGCTGTATTGTTTTATATGCTTTGTAAGGCTTTCTGCCATCTTTCTTGTTCAGCGCTACGATCTCGATGTAACAGCGCTATATAAAAGCTTCTATGTATGTATGTAATGTTGATTGCCTCCAAACGGGGTCGATTATTGGGGGCTATACACTCACCTATACAAGCCACAGGTTCGCCCTCCGGAGCTACATTAAAGAATTTATCCCCGCATCTGCACTCATTCAGACCGTCGGCCGTCACCACACACGCGGCATTCGCTGGGCAAGGACTGTTCTCAGCTGTACAGGTGACTTGGGTGTTACCGTCTCCTGGGCAAGTACATGTATTGCACTTGTCATCAAGTAAGGATTGACCAGGCTGGAAGGGAATTAGGATTTAATAATAATAATAATATTTATTTCTTATATAGCGCAATTACATCAAAAAGAACTCAAGGCGCTTTACAAAGATACATTAAAAGCGTAAAGCACACGTCACGGTAGCAATATATAAATATACAATATTAAAATTCCGATAACAACAAGATAAAATACTGTATGAATATTGCACAGTTAAGTCTAAATAAGAAGAGCAAACACAGACAACGGGGATAACTGTGAAATATACATAAATAAAAATGGGAATAGTTAAAAAGTGTGATGCACAGAACACATATTGCACAATCAGTATTGCATCAATATTAAAGCACGAAAAAGAGTGAAATGTGCATTGCAATTACAATATTCCGAATTAACAACCTTAATACATACACACAGCAAAATATTAAACACAGGCAAAATGTATATTTAGGTTATTCAGGCTAAAAAAATTATCCACTACATTCTTTTCTTCTCTGCGTACTCAGTCAATTTGGTCAATGACCAACAATTAAGATATAACAACACACACTAGCGATTATAGATAAGAGAGTATTGAAAGTATTCAAATGAAATATTGCTAATATCAATTGAAGTTGTAGAGGATTTTATAAAGTTGGCGCAACAACTGAAATTATCCTATCCCCATAATGTTCTGTGAAATTATTTTGATTTGTTAAAAATAGCGGCCCTATAGACCATTTGAATAGAGAGATAGAAGTCATCAGAAGTCATCTAAGTTATGAGCAACAGTATGTTGGTTTCCAATATATTACTATACACGGTACGAACAATCCGAACCAACAAGTTGCAAAGTCGTCAAACCTGTTTGCGGGGAAACTTTGATTTGAAATGGTCTATATAAGGACTGTAGGGACCCAGTCTAATGGTTACCTACCAGTAAATATCGTCCACGGAACCAGCAACCGCATTCCTCCTTCTTAACGCATCTGTCACCGCTCAATAGCCTATCCTCCTCACATGTGCAGCCCTCTACACACGGCAGTGGGCAGCTGTCTGGGGCATTAGGGTCGGTACATGTAGCTGGGCACTGCGTAGTACACAGGCTGTACTCTGAACCATCCGGGCATCGCGATGCTGCACGAAAGTTCAAAAGATATGTTGTTGCAAATTTAGTAATTCATTTAGACAGACCATGTAGTTGGGCACTGCTCAATACATAGATTGTACACTGACTTTTCCGGGCATTACCCAAGTAATCATAACCCCCTGAGAACTACCGGCCGATTGGTCAGAAAGATAGATACATCATTTATTGCGCCAATCAGAGACAGTGTTAGAATAATTGTATCCCTGATAAAGATTGGAGTGAAATATTTTACAAGCTGCATTTTAATTGGCTATTCAAATGAGTATATCTTGCAATACACCAATCAGAACCACTGTAAGATAGGCCGGCAGTGCCCATGGGGTTAATTGATATGTTGCACATTTAGTTTATTTCATTCAGTCAGAGCATGTAGCTGGGCACTAATACCATCGATAATCAAGACAGGGATGGACAAGTGGGAATTTTCTTTTGAAACTATGTGTGTTTCGGATCAAGAAAGCTCAACGCAAAAAGCCTGCATGGTCTTTTGTACTATCATCAAATAACTTCTCAACATTCAAAAATAAAAGGTCACTCAGACGCGTTAAATCTGTACGTATCAATTTGAAAAGAGCAGTAGTTAAACTGTCACCATTATTTCTTTTATCAAACTGACTATTGAAACACTTACGACAAAAGCTCCTCGTCCTCCATGGTCTAATAGCAACGCCCCTCTGTTGGCATAGCAACACATAAGAGGCTATGTTAGGACAGAGGGCGTCTTCTCCCGCGCATACATCATAAACGCAATCCTCAAAGAACGGCTCTGGATCAATCACATCATGGCAAGCTTGGAAAGGACCTGTTTGAAGAAAGAAAAACAAAACATAAATGTAAAAGATGATATATAAATCTACAAATCACCCTATTCTAGGGGTGGATGGCCCGGGGGAGGGGGGCACTCAACTTATTTTTGGGTAGGGTTATACAGTCCAGGGTCTCAAAAACGGGGGCTTCGGAGCGGAGCGGTTTTTGAGGGCCTTTAGAACTGATTTTGGTTGTTATACGCACATTTTTCGAAAAAGTGGGGCTTTGGAATGCAAATTTTTATGATTTTTGAATTTTCAATCAAATGGGGGTCTTAAGAGCCAATGCAGGCTCGAAAGGGGGGTCTTAAGAGCGAGCAGAAGATGGTGAAAAAAGAGGGTCTTTAGGGCGGCACATACCTATACCCCTTTTAATGTCAGTGCCCCCCCCCCCCCTGCCGGGTGGAGGGTCAGAAATGACAAAATCTTTTATAAAAATGGTACATTCCAACTTTGACCAAAATTACCTCTTTCGAAACTTTTGAAACTGAAACTTATAAATTCATTGACCGTATTCAGCACAAAGCTCACAGGAAACGATATACAGGTAATTTGCCATGTCCTATTTTAGTTTGCATTATAATGTTGATAGATATAAACTGTTTGTGATGTTTATTAATGAATATTATTATAGGACAAATGACTTGATCAAATTGAGTGACTTAATACCGTCCTTTTGTTGGCGGCAGTTTTGAAAAGTTGTTTGAGGTTGATCATTTGACATACTGTAAAACCAGAAATGTTCATGTGCATTTAAATTTCGCTAATTTCACAAAGAGGAGCACTTACTAACGAAAATGTCATTCCCTGAATATTTCCAATCTACCTTAGCAGTGCATTGCAAAGTAACATAATGTAACTCCAAAGTTTATATTAGTGAAATTTTCATGCCGTAAATTAGGCCGGTATTGCTGATTCGTGAAACGGTAACCTCTACAAACATTTCTGGTTTTACAGTTTGTTGAAAAACAGAAAACAGGTTTTCACCAGTTTTCAATGCAGTAAAAAATAGGTTTTCACCAATTTTCAATAATGCCATGCCACACCAAAACAACTAAATGGTACTAATAGAATAAGAAGGAAATCCTTTTATGGCACGTATTAGGTTTAGGATCATTAATTCTGAGACACCCTGTATATTGAATTAAAGGCAAAACCACTTACCAAACGGATCTGTCAGCACTGCACAGCTTTCGTGTGCTCTCGCCTCAATCACATCGTTGCCATCAAAAAAAGGAAATCCTTTTATGGCACGTATTAGGTTTAGGATCATTAATTCTGAGACACCCTGTATATTGAATTAAAGGCAAAACCACTTACCAAACGGATCTGTCAGCACTGCACAGCTTTCGCGTGCTCTCGCCTCAATCACATCGTTGCCATCGCATGGACTACCCCCGTCTCCTGGATTTGATACGCACTCATCTGAATTATACTCCCAGGCTTTGCCAAACTCATTGGGACTACCGACCTGTAAAGTTACAAGATTTTAAACATTTTTACGGAAAAATACCGCTTTTCTAACAAAACCTTGAGCAATACAGTCATCCGATGGTGTATACTTGTTTGAACCTTTCTACTTGTGAAAGTGTTTCTCATTAGCCCAAAGAATATTTTGTTTTGAGCCATCCAGCATGCTTTACTTTCATCACATGACCACTGGTTTCGGTCACCAGTGTCTACTGGTTCCCATTGACATTACATTACATTGAAAGGCTTATAATGTTGTTAAACGAGTTTCTTTAAGAAAATCCTGCTGCAAGCTAGACCCTTTATTTTAAGTATGCACGTTTTATAGTTGGGATTCAACGTCTTTTTTAAAGGGATGCCTATCTGCACCATGTATTATAGGGTGAAAGTCAGACGACCTGCAGCAGTTAATGACTGTAGCACATGTCTTGCACTGTTTGTGTTTTCTTCTGAAAATCTTAAACATAGATCGGACTTGGAATAGTTTCATCAGGAATTCAGAAGAACATGATAACATTTTGGTTAGATTAGGGCTCCCAACAAGCTGGCTTCTAATCCAATCACACAACCAACCACTATTATGATTTATATATCATTGGTTTAGGGCAGGGGATCTCAACTGGTGGGGCACTTGCACAATAAGATATGCCAATGCGCCACAGGTAGTGACCTGTGGCACATTGGCATATCTTATTGTGCAAGTTTATGTATCCAAAATTATAAATGAGTGACAGGAATGCCCTTCTACACCTTTAAAAAGGCAATAGCCTCAAAGGGGTACCCCCTCTTGACCCCTGCAAGGATCCCAAAGATGGGCTTTTTGACCCACCCATATTTGTCAGGACTATCTTACACATTTTGGTGCATCACCAGATTTAGTTGAGAATGCCTGGTTTAGGGAGCAAGCCTCATACTTACCGGAGCTAAATTCATATCGACAAACTCATCCGCTGTTGAACCAACATCATCCAGATCGCCACACAGTCCACACATGATGTCCTGATAAGCCTTGGGTATAGCCACGTCCACGTTGTACTGACCGTTCCATTTCACCCATCCAAAGTCGGTGGTTACGACCTGAGTCATCACAAATCGTGAAATAATTTTAATGTTTTTAAATTGTTTTGAAAATGTTGAAATTTGTTGTTGTAAATTTTGAATTTGTTATTAAAAGATTTTGAAACTTTATTAAAAAAATAGGTACAGCGGTCCCCCAAATAGGTCGTCCGTTTATATTGGTAGTTTGGTTGAAATTGTACTTTATCTGTTTAAATGTAATCAATTTTACATATGCAGCCAATTTTACATCTTGACTTCAGGTGACCTTTGACCTTGGTATGTGACCTTTGACCTCATTAACATATGAAGGTGTCCATGTTGCATATATGACCAAAGTTTGATATAAAATTGGATGGATTGAGCGTGATACACAAAGATATTGGTCGAGCTATGAGTTTTAAAAAATATTGTGCGAGACGCAGTCGAGCACAATATTTTTAAAACTCATAGCGAGACCAATATATTTGTGTATCATGCGAAAAAATCCATCCAATTTTATCATTATTATGCAGTGAGAATCTGACTTGACAAAAAAAAAATCAAAAATCAAAAATCAAAAAAACAAAAAAAACACCATAATATTGTAAAAATATCAATAACATTTTTTTCCTCAAAGTACAGACAATTAATTTTTTTCCTAATTTTTTATTTTTATTTTTAAAAATCCCAAAAATTTCTCCAAAAAAACCAAAAAAATTGAAATCACCAATATATTGTTAAAAGTATCAATTAACATTTTTTTTTTAAATACAAACATTTTTTTTTCCCTAAAAATTCTCAATTTTTTTTTAAAAATCCAAAAAAAAATCTCAAAAAATTGCAATTTGTTAAAAAAAAAACCCCACAAAATCAAAAAATTGTTTCAAAGTATTTCAAAAAATAGTCTCGACTACATACACATTGGCGTATTGGCACACACTTTTAGTGGATTCGTACGTAAGCTTTAAATGTGTTAAAGAGGCAGGTAACCAACTGACCAAGTTGGAAGGATATTGGTCTGGCCAAGTTCACTCCAGTGACATAATGTTCAGAATAATAGGTCTTTACTAATGCATTGCAAGTATAGGACGGAAGATTCGAACTGCATAATAATGATTGCAATTGGTCATTGTGGACGAAACAAAAAGTGTATACCAAATTGTTGACAGACACACCCCACACATACACAGACAACACACAGACAACACATACGAAGGATGCTGCCATAAGGTCTCTTCCTACGGATGACCTAAAAATGAATGAACATTTTGAAAATGTACACACACAAAAATTACTACCCACCAACCCTAACTGGAAGGTCCACCTACCCCTGGAATATTGGGTGTTTTTTCATTGAATGGGGCTCAAGTTTGTGAATAAACAAAATGGTCAACATAAAGAGACCAAAAACTCCCTCATTATGTGCGCCTATGAACTATTGCTTCCTTGAGAAGAAAAACAGATTAATGGGGCTGAGCCAGGGGTATGTGACTCAACTTGCCAATCTGAAGCTTCTTCTAAGTTCAAGGCTCAAGATAACAGGTTTTTTTACCGGGAGCTACTTTTTTTCAAAAGTAGCGCCCGGATCATGGGATTGATTGAGAACCAGGAGCTACTTTCAGTGTACCGGGAGCTAACTTTTTATTAAATCAAATAAGCTTTAAGGGCATACATTTTTGTTCGGTAAATGAGTATTTTGATGCTAAAACTCGGCTGATATGAGTTGTGGAGACTTCCAAATAACATATTCGACTCAGATTTTAAACAAAATATCCAATGTGGCAGCATTGGCAATTCAAATTTTGATGTCTTAGGCAAGCTTCCAGATCGTCAACAGGCGCTGGTTTGGACAAAATATCAGCGCTTGGTTGTTTATTTTTCAGCATTACCGGGCGCTATGGCAGGAGGACCGAGGGGTAAAAATCGCCCAGCGCCCGCTTATCTTGAGCCTTGTCTTAGTTTAACTTTGTTAGGTGGCACTGTATGTCGTCTGCTTTAGGTATAGACTTAATTGAAGTTTACACAGAATTGTTGGAAAAATTCCCAACAAATTGTGCGGTTTTGAAAGTTATGATAAAACGTACATGCTGGGCAGTTTTAACAAGCCTGAAATATATGATACTTCACGTTGCATTGTTTATTTTATGTATTTAAATTCATTTTCTCACTTTACACCATACCGTCATTGTTTGTGTCCTACGGACTTGATGCAAGTCTATACATTCCTTTCATTCCGGTGGTCATCATAAAGTAGCGCTGCTGCATTTTATAATTTATGCAAACAGGACCTGTTATCTACGTATGTGCAGTATAGGACTTTTCTATCCCAAATTTAATAGTATCCCTGCTAAGCCATCATTTACCCTTTAAACCCAATAGGCTGAATCGGCCATACAGAGAAAGTAAAATAACCCGATAGGCCGTAGGCCTCAGAACAGGTGACAGATTGATCATATGACTTTGAGTGTTCACCCATTAGGCCGTATTCATAAAAATAAGTAATTGCTTTTACTAAAGTAACAACACCCTTTTACTAACCTTTTACTTAAATGTTTATTCATAGAAATAAGCAATGACTTTGAAGTAAAAGCTGCACATTTTAAGCATTAGTAATTGCTTTTTACTTATAAGTAAATGCCAGAGAAATTAGCACCTACTTCAATTTGTATTCATAAAACTTTGTGATGAATAAAATCGGGAAGTTTTTTCTTTCCATCTTCCATCAAGCACCCGGTGAACATCTGTCAACATAAGTACTAGCCAGTGGCATAAATGAGATTGGATCAAGACTATTCTTTTCTCATGTCTGAAGGCTAACAGCAAAATTGTTAACTTTATTTGTTGGGAGTGGCTGTTTTTAATAATAATTCAACCAGCATGCTTATATAGGCTTTTTAAGCCTGGCCCGAGCAATTTGCTTGAGTCTGGTCCCTTCAGGACCCAAGCGTGTGTCTGTACGGACCGACCGTGTAAACAAACAAACAAACAAACAAATGACCTTTGACTAGCATTTACTAGTGATTGTACAAGCACCTCATTTGTGGCTTGCTGTTTAGCCAGTAGAGACATATCACATCTTCTGTCATGTTTTTACCTCAAAGACCACAACCTAAGGTGTATAACATCAGGCTTAATCGTGATGAAGTCAACCCTACCACTTACAGAACTTTATTTAGGTTTGACAAACAAAATGTGGAATGGCTTGCAGACACCTTCATACCATGCACCAAATACCGAGACTCGTGGTGGGCGTTTGACACCAGTGGCACAAATGGAGACAACTTTGGCATATTTGTCAGATCCAGGGTACCAAACGTCCGTTGGCGAAATAAGAGATACTAATGAGTAACTTAAATTAGCTAGGGATGAGCAAGACTACAAAATGTCTCTAATAGTGAACCATTTTGCCACCCCCTTTTGTAGATGGTACTGTAGTACAATAGCAACTACTTGAGAACTTACTAGCTGTGGCAAGTAACACCTGTAATCATTTAGCAAATGGTTATGAATAACATTTTTAGCAATTGCTTAGACTAGACCTTTTACTTACCTAGCTGTTACTTTTACTTATAGCATTTACTAGTTAGTAATTACTTATTTTTATGAATACGGCCTAATGTGAAAGACCTTCTTTTCGTCGTGTGTTGATGAAATTTTGCAGAAGAAAACTGTCAAAAATGGCAAGAAATAGGATGAATATGCAACAAGCTCTTGCACACTTGCAGATGATTCTCAGGCAGACATGGATGTTTCGGATTATGGTCGTCATGACAGAGAATTTTTTTATTGACTGCCCAAGTATGTAACAAAGAGGGCAGTATGCCACTATTAAAAACAGTTAGTCAGAGGGTGAGAGATAGGACAGATTTTTACAATACCATGTATTATAATTCAGTATAATTTATGTAAATAACTCAGGGTGAGGGGGGGTAACTTTTCATGAGATAAGTTAGCAGAATTATTTTGCCTAAGTTAGATGCATTTTTCATGGGCTTTCGCGGGCAAAAATACAACTTTTCAGATCAGAAGTTGGAACTGTTCTTGACCTACCATATTTCCTGCACTCATTTTCACTGTAGCCACTACATTCCCATTGGGGTCTGTATATTCCACTGGTAGATTTAGGACTGGGACATCGTTTATCAAAACCTCTCCAGCACGACGAAGACATATTACCTACACGGACAAAAAGAACAATGTTATCTTTTATCAAATTTTATTGGTAGAAATCTATTAGAACCATTAGAAAAATAAGTCACATTTATGATGATTACAAAGAAATATGAACATTATTAATCGCTGTAACTTTTGAGCTATTAAATTGATTTATATAAAATTATATATTTTTGGAAAGGAATGAGTCAGTGAATCCATTTTTGGTAGAAATTCACTAAAAATGCAATTTTTTTTAAATTTTGATTTAAAAAATCACTTTTTGGCTCAACATTTTTCAAGCAAATGTAACAAAATCCGTTTTTGGTATAAAATGCCGAAATTCACCAAAATCATCTAAAATACTTCTCTAGAAATACCAAGATACTTCTCTAGAAATACATTTTGTATTTGTTCATAAGTTTTAGTTTTTTACCTAAAAAACACTAAGACATTTTCAACGATGAAACAAGTGATAAAATTGGGCGTCTCCACATCTTCTTCTACTTCCAGATAAGTTCAGGTTTGAATAACCAAAGATAGACAAACTGTGTGTGAATGAGTGCATAATTGAGAAACAAGGACGCACATGTATTGTGCATAATATGACAGATGCGGTGCTGTATGACTATACTCTATTTGTCTTCCTCTGGACAGTGACGTAACTTAACAGGCGCAGCTTTTACGCACGCGTATGTACGTATGTATCTTCCGTATTTCAATGCTCGTATATGCCAGTGCCTTGAGTAGGCGCGCACATTATGTGCTGCAATTACTAGAATACGCGGAAACGTGACTGTGTCGTGATGGCCAAACGTCTTTATTTTCGGTCGCCTTATAACAAACAACAACACTTACCAGAGTGTACTCGCGACCCACAAAGAATATCCACACAGCTCTTGTTACAGCTGCATTTCTGCTGCCGTATGGTTCATTATCCTGTACCACCATGAAATCTTCAAGCCCCCTGGCAAGTCTTTGCTCTGCATACTTAGGGCATGGCTTCGCGAGCACATACTGGCAGGTCCCTTGGAAGTCGTATTTCAGCCCGTCGAAAGTGGTGTAGTGCGGATCGCCATAGGCCGTGCAGATGGCGATCTCTGATAAAAAAAAGAAAAGTCAGAGCAGGGTACACTAATTACAGGATGTCAACATTAATGTTAAAGGTAGATGACCCGATCACATTTTCGTAACACAGAATTATTTCAAACATACGGAGATTTTCATATCATATGAAAGCTCGTATTTTTCTCATCATCATACTGAAAATAATTACGGAGAAATCGATGAAATAACGTCGAATTACCGCGAATGGTGGTAACCACCGATATAGTTTGTGTACTACTCAATGGGTACAGTTCACAGCATCTTGTGCGTCTAAAATAAGAACCATTAGAGCTATGCAACTCAAACTTTGGAACACAACTTTTTTAAGGATG
The DNA here is from genome assembly GCA_035610835.1 of Ophiura sarsii. NCBI lineage: Eukaryota > Metazoa > Echinodermata > Ophiuroidea > Amphilepidida > Ophiuridae > Ophiura > Ophiura sarsii. The sequence goes on along the minus strand of CM069450.1, from coordinate 31,002,221 downwards.
ACCTTTCATGTAGAATAGAAAACTTCAAGTTGAAAATCGGAACATCTACCTTTAACACTTTCAAAGCGGCTATTAGTTTTACCATACACAAAACATATTTTTCAGAAACCTTTCCCAACTTTCAAAGTCTATCTCAAGGACTATTGAACCAATCTTAGGCATGTTTGTTATTATTTTAATGCATTTCCCATGCTGATTCCAAATATGTAATAACATTTAATAGTTTTGACATTTTTAAAACATTTTGTGAAATTTTTGAATGTCGTCTGCAGACGCCTGCCGTGTGGATAATGTTGACATTTATGTTAGATCATGTTTTAAAAAAGTGTTTTTTATCCAGAAATTTTTCATAACCAGCAATAATGGTGTTATTTTGTTATTATGAGATTTGTTGCTAATTTCGTTTAAAGATAAGCTGCCGTGTATTTATTTTGCACATGTTTTTGATACACGGTATTTCTGCTGTGTTTAATTTTCTGTTGTTGTTGGTCACAAATTCACATGTTCTTCAATCTTTTATAACCCTAACCCCTCATGTGGGTGTGTAGCAATAAAGCTAACAGGGGGAAACACGGGACAAATAAGGACAGAAAAATGGTATGTACCCCCCCCCCCCAGAATCGAACCGAGCTGTTGTCGCCTAAGTCCAGGTGATTGTGCATCACACTACGGTGGTCTTGCTCCCAAAATTAGAATTTCGGAGCCTATGTGAAATTGCACAATGAGATAGACTTAGGAATGGAGTGATAACCAGCGTGGTGCTTCTGTCATTATGGTCCCACTCCCTCAACACTTTTGGACCTGCGATTTGACATTTCGCCGGTAATAAATCATCTAAAATGTTGTCAACCACTGAATATGTGGTCCACTTTCAAGGTTATGAAGGTTATAATATGCCAGTAGGGCATCAAAATGACCTTTGCAGTCTTGAAAGTGGACCAAATAGCAGGCAATAGACACTTTCTTAGATGATTTATTACCGGTGAAATGTCAAATCACAGGTCCAAAAGTGTTAAGGGAGTGGGAACATAATGGTTGGATTTTGTTGGATTAAGCAGGGTTAGGGTTAAAGATGGTGCCCATTTAGAGGGACATGAGCAACCCAGTCTATACACCCAGTGTCACACATATCTCACCCACCTTCATCGCATTTATCACCAGTCCATCCACGTAAACAGACACAGAAAGTACTTCCGTCGGCTGCTATCTCACAGATACCATCATTATTACACGGATTGGGGTCGCAGAGGTCATCTGAAAATAGAAGAATAATAACATGATGATATTGATTAGAGAATAATGACTGCATAACAACTGTCAGAGGTTTTTGTTCTGGTCTGAGGAATGGTCCCGAAGGGGTGCAGCCCCTGAGGGACAATTCCGAATGACCAGAACAACAACCGAGGATTTCAAAACAAAATTCATGAAAACAGTTGATAAAAACAGTCATTATTCTCATTCATTACTGAAAAAGATGCATATTTATACAAATTGTTGATTTATACCGATATAATCGCACTAATTATTGATTAGTTTATTTTGTCCACCGCTTCTTAACTATTGAAACAGTCCAAGTCAGGTCATCACCTCATTAACATTTTTAACATTCAACCAATCAGAAATAAGCTTTAATCATGTTTTCTAATAACTCATTGAATATTCAGTTTATGGGCGTGAAGCTTTAATTCGAGTGGTCGGTCAATGAGCAAAATAATTGAACACTTTGGTGCAGTACATTCGAGTAATTAATAGTAACCTGCGCTAGAATTAGCTATGAATGCCACCGTCATTGGTCAAAGTGCATATGATTCTACCATCTACATATATTAAGCTTTCTTAGGTATTCTGAATTTTGAAAATATCTCAACTTTTCATCAAATGTCTTGTCAAAATTATAGGCACCATAGATTACAGTACAGCTCCGGCATGGAGTCTAGCATACAGGGTGTGCCGGAAAAAAGGGTGCATGTTTTCCACTTCATTGCCCTCATTGATTTACTCAGTATTTGGCAGCAATCTTGATATAGTCTGAAACATAATTAGTTGGCTTTCAAATGCTTATTTATTATCTAATTGTATTATATCCTCAATCTAAGGATATGTTTGATCAACAACAAAAAACTCAAAACTGTTGAAAAAAAATTGTAGTTTTTGTCATTAAACATTTCATGTTTGGATTTGATGTCTGTACGAGCTTCAAGATAACTAAATAACCTTTCATATGCCGTTTGTTTTGTTGACTTTTCTTGGGTCTATCCAAAGATATGCTTGTTTGATCATGAGCAAACAAAATCAAAGCTGTGCTGGGGTTTTTTTGAAAGAAATCGTCTTGTTATGTTAATTGCTTTGAAGCATTTCTTTATAAAAAATAGCACAAATTTGACATTTAGTGATCAAGCATATTGCTGATAGGATAAAGCATCTTGAAGCTTATAAAAACATAAATTTGAATTATTAAATGAGCAAAATGACTCTTTCCACAATCAACCTGTGTAAATAGCCACAACTCGTTTATAAGTGCCTGTGACTAACCAAAAATATCATTGGATCAAGAATAGCAATTAGAATCAAATTAACAGCATTTGAAAGCCAAGCTAATTATCTACTACTTTTTTATACAAACATTAATACCAAAAACTGACGGTTTGCTGAGAGTAATGATGTGAAACATATGCACCATTGTTATGGGACACCCTATATGTATTCATTCATTCAGAATTGACAAAGATACAAGCAAAAAAATGTGGTGTGGGGAAAACCTAGACAATCTATGGATATTGCATGAGTGTTCACAGGCTGTTAATGTCACATAAGGTATTGTCTCAAGGGCAGATTCTATTTTCTATGGCAGGACTCCTATATGATTCACATCTTACCGACACAAGTGTCCCCTGTTGGTAAGCTACCAACTGGACAGACGCAATCTAATGCTCCGTTGACAAGTTGGCAAGTTGACGGGGAATTGCACAGGACATCAACACAGGTAAAGCGCCCTCCTTCTAGGCATGTGCACTTTTGTTGACAGTTATTCAGTAGTACAGTTTGGCCAACCTTAAATAAAAAAGACAAAATTTAGGCTCTTCATCATTTGTATTTGTAGTTTATTATATAAGTTTGTTTTTATCTTTGCATGTGCATAAGGCCTAAAAAATGGTTTGATTGGCTTAACATAGACAGATACAGATACAAATAACATAACAATAACAAATAGGGTAGGTCAGTCTAGATTTGTTTTTGATTTTTTAAATCACCTGCTTTGGGGACTTAAAATAGCCGAAAATGAAAGCAAACAGTTAGAAACTTTGATACAAATTTTATAAATATATATATTTTATTTTAATTTAATTTTTATTATTATTATTTTTTTCCTCCCTCAAAATAATAACAAATATTCAGGGTCGGTGATGTATTTAGGGTTGGTCGGGTAAGGCCAATCAAACCTTTTTTTAGGGCTAAGTAATAAGTATTCATGCCCGTGTGCACAATTTTGGCATATGCGCATATAAATCTAACATTACCAAATAAATTTGTGCTATAGCGCCCATCCCTATTAGTGTTTTTAATTCAAAAGGATTCAGAGGAATCAGTTGTGTATCAGTCCCATATCTGCTACCAGAATTCTGTTTTAATTGTATTTTTCAGTACTCGAAGGAGTTAAGATGTGTATGATTATGTAACAAGCACATTGAAAACAATTGCATATATAACCTGTGTTTTGAGGGAGACAGTGTGAAATTATGCTGGTTCCCTGCATCAATGGGCTCTACAAAACTTATCCATAGATGCAGGTACACGCCAATTATGCCACCACAGTGATTTGCTGGCATAAAAGTCATGCATATTCATGAATGACGAAAAATAGATCCACAAATAAATTTGATCAAGCCAGCTTCATGCTTATAGAATGATAACATATTGGCTGATTGGCTCAAACTACACATGTATCTGCGCTCACCACAGCGCCAGACTTCACACACATGTCATAGCGCGTTCCCCATCGCGCCGTAGCTATGGCAGCGCGACAATGCATTCAACATTCGATGCGGTGTCTCAGCTACAGTGTGTTGATTGTTATTTATTACCTTATGCCATAACAGAGCAACAATGTAATGGGGTGAAGCGGCGGTTACGGCCGGCAAATGCGAACCCTGTACCTGCACCTATGGATAAGTTGGCCTGGGGATCCAGGGTGCAGGGAACCAGCATAGTGTGAAATCTGCCCCAATCATAGATATAAAAACTAGATCTGGTACGAAATGTATTGCCTTATTTCTTTACATGTAACAGCCTCCATTTCAAATTTCCATCATGGAGGGGGGGGGGGGCATGGGGAGAATTTGGAAGTGTGTCGGTATGTCAAAAAAGAACAAAGGCAGCTGCGTACACGTACTGGAGCCGCGTCTTTCTCCGCATTGGCAGGTTAGACCGACATACCTCTCAAATTTGTCCCATGGTGGAAATACAAAATGGCAGTGCATCAGATCTAGTTTTTGTAAGTCTGTGACCCCAATACTTACCGGGTAATAAACACCAGCTGAGAAGCATCCGCACGATTCCTCCTTTACGCATATCTCCTCACCATCCTCATCAAAATCTATGATCGATCCCTTTGGGCACACGCAGGCACCGATACACGGATGCCTGCACAGTGCCTCATCAATGTTGATGTTGGCGCAGGTTCTGGGGCAACTTCTTGTGCACGGATCATATACAAAACCATCCGGACACGCTGTTAACAAATTTGACAAACAAATTTTAATAAAACTTCTTTTTTTAATTTGTTTTTTTAATATTTTCTAATGGCTTAATAGATGTACAAGTATTACAATAAGAAACTCTGTGTGTAGGGGGAACTCAACATTATTTGCTAAGATGAAATCATAATGCAGTCAATATTATTCCTTCTTTTTCAGGCCCCTTGGACATTTACCTCCTTCTAATCCATCTAATCCAAGACACTTTTCTCCCAGAATTTTGGAAATTTAAATTTGATGAGTGTGTACATACCTCGAAGCAAGGCAATTAGTTGTTTTCTACAAATCTCAACATCACAACCATGAAAATGCCCAAGACGATGGACGACCACAGTTTCATGACATGTTCACGATAATTCAGACAATTTAATTCAAATGATTTGGGTGCCGCTTTTTCCCACTCGTAATTTCACCCTAAAAAGATTTATGCACCAATGCTTAAAATTTATTTAATCATTCCTTGCCTAATTACATATTCAATAGCTTTTCTGTTTTCACTATACTTCAGGGAACAACCATCAACAAAAATGTTACAAAATTTGTAAACTTACAACAAAACTCTTCGGTTCTCCAGTCATCAATTGTCACAGCTATACCTTGGCAGAGATCGGCATACTGTTGTATGACTTTGCAGCATGCTCCGGTATCCTCCGGGAAACCGGCACAGAAGTCAAATATGCATGCTTCGTAGAATGACTTCGGGTCAATCCTATCAAAGCAGTCACCAAACGGTCCTGCAATAATCAGAAGGATATTCACATTGATAGATTGATGGCAATGTATGTGCATGTATAGGTGTCCAAGATAGTAACAATTGGGAAAAGGTGGTGTGTTTGGAGCTTAAGGGGGGACTTAAGGAAGTTTTTGATTTGATTTTGTGAATTTTGTGAGTGCTGTAATTATTGAAATATTAATCAAATGCATATAAAAGTATACATTTTTGGAAAGGAAATGGATCCGAGAATCAATGGCTACAATTTTGACCAAAAATGTTGATATTTTGAGAAAATCATAAAATTCACTTTTTTGACCCAATTCTTTTTTTTTTAAACAAGCTAACAAAAATAATGTTTGAGTAACATATGCCCAAATCCCCTGATGATGATGTCAGATGGTCAAAATTGATGCCAAATTTGGATTCTCTGATCCATTTCCTTTCCAAAAATGTATACTTTTATATACATTTGAGTCATAGTTCAATAATTACAGCACTCACAAAATTCCAAAAAAAACTTCCTTAAGTCCCCCCTTAAAACTTGGAAATATATGTATAACACCTTCCATGTGGCTATTAGATTTACCATATACAAAACAGATTTTTTAGAAACCATTCCCAACTTTCAAAGACTATCACAATAATTACTGAACCAATACTAGACTGCCTGTACTTCTTTTAAATGCATTTCTCATGATGATTCCAGATTCCAGCTCTGTGTGCGGTAGTCAGGGAGGGTTGATCTTCTAAATTTGATAATAATAGAAAATCACCATGCATGAACGCACACTATGCACACAGACCGGGTTTTGCATTGTAACTCTATTCTACCCATGCTTTCAAGACGTCAAAAAACAGGGAAATTAGTGCATATTTAACTACAATTTGTGCTTCGCTGAAATAAGGCCAATCAGGCCGAACCTTTTATCATTCGAAAGATTATATTGTCAGCTATTTATATCCGTTCCCCCTAAAGTTCGATGACCTTCAGCTCTTGAGTTACGCCAACCGTAGTAGGACGAGGTGGTCAATTTAGAGCTAAAAAGTTGTCATTTTTCACTTCATAACAGGAAAAATCTGAGGATTTTCAGGTTTAAAAAAATCAGTGCTTCGTTATGCTAGCATCAATCGTAACAGTATTTAGTCGAGAGTAAAGCTTCAAGTGTCTAGTTTCATAATCCGTTTGCTCCAAATTCAGGAAATATTGTGTTGGGTATTTTAGGGAAGATTTTATGAAAAAAGAGGTAACATTTTCGAGCGGTTTCAATGGGAAATGGTGCGTGCAAAGTTTTGTTGGAGCAGATGCGGGCTAGTTTTCATTATGATTCAACAATTTTGACATTTTTTGAAATATTTTATGAATTTTTTGAACGTCGTCTGTAGACGATTGCCGTGTAGAAAGTGTTAAGGTAGGGGAACAGGATGAAACAAATTTGTTGACACACTTGGTTGGGGTATCTAGCGGTCACAAAAAAATGGTCAAGTTTGCATTCTGAAGTACATACTTGGCAATATTTTGTGTATTTGGGCCAATGGCCTCATGTACTTGGAAATAAAACTAAACTAAACTAGCAGTTTTCACTTTTGTAAAAAAGGGGTAACATAACCTGGCCTCTGAGAACAATTCTTATCAAAACTTATTTGACGCAAATAAATACCCTACTCAAACAACACAAACAAACACCCCCTCCAACAACACAAACAAACAAACAAATCACCCCCTACTCACCATCCCTATTCCTTAATATATCACACTTCTTACTGGCTTCCCCCACGTCCGCGCCAATTTCGATGCACGGATTGTAGCCGTCGTCTGCTGGGTCTTCGCGAGATGGACAAATGTCTGGGTTGAATATCCAGCTGTTGCCAAATTCTGCCGTGGAAGTGGCCTGTAAACAAACCAGAAGGTTTCCTTAGCAACGGTTGTAAACAAGGGTTTAATTGCATCCAAGAATCAAGTAAGGTCCGTATGCACAAAAGAGTTAGACCGGGTCTAAAGTTAAACCTGGTCTAAGTGAAATTTATTCATGCCTCAAAAGCTGTTTTCCTCAGCATTTTCATGAAATATTTTGTGCTATTTTTGAACTTTGCGTCCGAATCTTTACAATTTGTTAGCTAATTTGAGAAAGAATTGTAATGAAAGTGTGCATTTCACAAAAAACAAAATTCACTTAGACCCGGTCTAACTTTAGACCCGGTCTAACTTTAGACCCGGTCTAACTTTAGACCCGGTCTAACTTTAGACCCGGTCTAACTTTAGACCCGGTCTAACTTTAGACCCGGTCTAACTTTAGACCCGGTCTAACGTCTAACTCTTTTGTGCATCAAGTATTAAAACGGCAAAAATGAAAGCAAAATCGGGTACTTTAAACCACTTAATTTCGCGAGGGATTTAATTTCGTGAATTTTCGAGAGGGGTGTGGATTCACGAAATTAAATACCTGCAAATTTACAAATAATGTATCCCGCGAAATTATAGCATTTTTCAGGAATTTGGCATCCCCCACATGATGCCCTCTCCCCCCCCCCAAATATATATATTAGGGCTAACTTTGGTGGAAAAAATGTAAAAAATGTAAATTTCTTAGCAAATAAATGTTGTGATTTGCCTATTGCACTTTTCCCCTAGTAACATCACTGATAATTTACCTGCTGGTTATTGCCTCTTTTCACGGTAAGCTTAATTTCGTCAAAAATACAATTTATCTTCATATTTTTGTGAGGAAAGGGTGACTTTCTAAATTCAAAAGTGTAGTGTATGCCTTGAAAGTATTCTCCACTTTTCTTAGCCTCTTCGTCAATAATTATTATAAGCAAATCATGGTAATCTTCAAAAGTGTGTACTATTATAGTAATATGGGGTTTAGATAATTTACAAGCCATTTCAACTGATTTCCAAGCAGGATTTGAAACGGTCTATATATACATTAAAAATCTATGGCACTTCTTGTCATCAAACTACATCAAAAATTGGTGCCTGAGTATGTTGGTACTTAGGCAAAAAAAATTGTAATGTTGTCCTCGACCGCCCGCTCTTCAGATTTAGGGCCGCTCCAATTTTTCCCACTTTTTTTCCAAATTTTGTTTTTTAAACAGTTTAAATGGCATTGAATATTAAATTAAGTATTTATAACATATATGTGCAACTCTTAGAGTGATGACAACTTCCTGTTGGCTGAACTTTGAGCTTCCACTGGTAAAAGAAATTAAAAAAAAATAATAATAATATAAATCCGCCCGCCCGCCCCTCCTCTCTGAAAGCTGTGGAGGACAACATTACTTCTTCATTTTTTTGGCCTTACTGTGGTTCCATCAGGTTTCTGGTATTCCTGGGCATTGATAAAGCCATCAAATGTTCCGCACAATCCATGGACTTGGTTGGCGTAGTTGTTGAACAGATACACGTCCACGTTGTAGACACCGTCCCAGGTGACGATAAAACCTATGTTAGTTTCTAACACCTAAAATGAGAATCAAATACAATATTAGTTTAATCAGTTCCAAATTGGCGAGAAATATTTATATGATATTGAATGGCTTTGAGGGTGGTACAAGAATATTTTTATAGCAAGTGCAATATATTCGGAGATGAGTGCAATATTTTTATAGCGAGTGCAATATATTTTTGTATCACCTGAAAAAAAGACATTCAATATTACTATTATTATTTATATAACCGACTGTTTTGACACAAACTAAATAAGTTACCCCAAACTGACCTTCTAGGCTTCTCTGCCCACATCATCTGCGCCACACAAAAAAATATTGGACGGCAATATTTTTTGAATATTGGACGCACATCCGGGAACTTGATGCACAATATTCAATACGCACTTTTACTGTACCGTTTGGAAGGCCCATATAAATAATAATAGGTTATATCTCTCCGCACGCAAAAAAGTAATCCAAGCATGAGCGCGCGACTATGAACACACGCACGCACACGGTTTTGGAGGCATGCAAAAAATGATCCCAAAACTTCTAATCAATAACCTTGTAATTTAGAAAGTTTATGATAGCATCAGTAAAACGGTCTCATGAAAAACTGTAACTTACTATTTTGTTTGCAGACAGGTATATGTCCAGTACATTACCAGAGCCATCTGCATAATTGTATGGTGGTAATAATGTAACACCATCAACTTGAAACAGTTTCCCTTGAAGGAGAGCAATGTCCTGTAAGTAAACAAATGTAATGTAAAAAGTCAGACATAAGGCCAAAAAAAAAAGAAGTTTGTCTCAGATTTTTTCCCGAATCCGCCCGCGTTAGCTTTTTTTCCCCAATTTATTTTCAATTTTTTTTTTCAATTTTTTTTTTTCTTTTTCAATTTTCTCAAAAAAATCTTGCAAAAATCCAACTTTTTGGACAAACAAATGACGATCAGATCTATATTGAATTTTTTTTTTTTTTTAAATCCGCAGACCGCATTAGATTTTCAGTCTCTCATGTCATCTGAGACAAACCTTCTTTTTTGGGGGGCCTAACCAAAGATCAAACCTCACAGCTGGAATGCTTTTATCTCCAAAATATCAGACAACGGTGGACTCGAATGGGCCGTATATTTTGAATCTCTGTATGGTTTCAATGTAAAAATGGATTTTGATTATGACCCTAGAAAATTTATCACACGTTAGAACATAATTATTTCATCCTGAAACCGCTGGAGTTGGATAACCAGTGTCAGTATCATTTTGTGAATTTAATCTGTAGTTAACCGTTCTTCTATTACGTAACCTCGTACACATAATTTAACCTTGAATATTTGTGAATGAGCCTATGTCCGGAATCGTCTGCCAGAATCAGCTGTCTGAAGCCCCTGCATGGCAAACGCATTAATTCTCCAGTGGTTATTCCCATGGTCTCTGACATGCCTTACTTGAACGCTGTGTATCTCAAAATATCTCACAATGTTGGCATTGGATTTTTATGATATCAATATAATAAAAGGACAGACCAGACGACATTCCAAGATTTCACAAAATGTTTCAAAAGTGTCAACATTATTGAATTTCATTACCATATTTGGAATCACCATGAGAAATGCATTGAAATAAGTACAAACATGCTTAGTATTGGTTCAGTGATCCTTGAGATAGACTTTGAAAGTTGTGAAAGGTTTCGGGAAGAAAAAAAAAATCTATGGTAAAACTATTAGCCACATGGAAAGTGTTAAAGTGGGATGCTATGCACCCCAGCAGCAATGACTACTAGTGAGGGTGTCACGGCTGTTTGATCCTACATAATGTGTCCGATTTATTCTGAGAACAACGTAACTTGCTGGCCCAGTTCTGTTTTTATTCAAATACCTGAATAAACTGGCCATCTTTTGTAGCAATTTCAGAACATTTGTTGGTGCCAGTTCTGAGAAATAGAGCTTTGAATATTATTATTTACTATAATAGCGCCCTCATCGGCCACATTTCCCATAGAGTTACATGTAAATATGTATCAAGTAGAAAATGCCGATAATTTAAAAAGGGCTCCAACAATTTTCTTGAAATTTTCACCATATACTCTTATTTATTAGCACTACCTAAATCAGGTCAAACCATATAAGGGCCACTATATAATCTTTTTTATCCCATAATTTTAATTATAAATCGGACAGTCAAACAGCCGTGGTGTAGGAATGCATACAAATAGATTTGTGTACACCACAGTATGATCTTACCTTGTCAAACACACGGGCAAGCAGCTCTTTGGTAACTGCCGCATTTGGGTTGTTCAGGTACGGCGTAGTGGTCTGTATCAAGGTGAATAATGGAGGCAGGCCATCGTCCGACCACTCCTCCGTCAAGATGTACTGGCACTTGCCCTGGAAATCGTACCGGAACCCGTCATAGTTTGTGTAGTGAGGGTCTCCGTAGGCGCTGCAATGGCCATACTCTGAAAGGTCAAATAATGATATGAAAAAGTTAATAATAGATGGGGTGACATGTGACATTATACCGGGCATTTGCCATTGTTCTTTGCCCTGTGGTGTGCGCGCATATCCTGTTTTGTTTAGGACCTGTGCTTTTAAAACATGCGCCAAAGCATTATAAAGGGCATAATAGCCTACTATCATGGGCGAACACTGCATTTTGGTGTACTATATTTTCGTAAGCGTATACCTATTAATTTGAGATTTTATGTTAATAAATAAGAAATTAATGGTTGTGTGAATGAGTTATTCACTTTTGGAACTCATTAAATATGACAGTAAATGGCCACATACCAAGCCGCCCTTGTTGTTAATTGAAATGTTTGAATACCTGTCAGTACTCCTTAATTTGAGATGTGGACACTGTCACATGAGCATATAAAATAGTAATTATTGACCTGGTATTAATGTGAGGAATAGAGTTGTTATCTTAAAGTATTGCGTGAACAGATTGATTGACTTTGAAACTCATACATCAGTACAGCACCCTGACCTTATCGGGGACCTATACTGACTTAGAAATGTTAGAGGGAACAGTAACTTTGTAAATCGATTTGGGTATGCCGATTCCAAAAAGTGCTGTACAATAATTACAATAATTATACCTCCTAACATGTAGCAATAGCATACTGAAAAAAAGAGTTTAGGATGTACGTTCTGACTTAGCGTGTTGTACATAAAATATTAAAGTAGTACCACATCTGTTGACGGTAACTGCAACTCTCTGAATGAATTTGAAATACTATAATATGCCTATTAGGTCATAGGGCAATGTGCATGATACTCTCAATTATAATACCACTTCGAATTTTTCACTTAATGCTTGTCATGACTGCTAGCTGCCTCTCAATCTGTTGTTTATGCTCAGTGTATGTGTACTTTTCATGACCCTATGCTAACCTTACAAGTGTATTTATTCATTAACCCTGAAATACTAGTGTATGTCAGTCGTCACTCACTTCAACTCCAATGCTGATCCTGATGCCCTCTCTGATCTAATACTTGTAACTGGTTACTATTTCAAAATGCATGTTCATACATTCAGTAAGACAATGTTGTTAATGTTGTTGTTATTGTTACTGCTGATTCTTGTATATACCGTAGTAGTTTTAGTTGTTGTTTGATATCTTCTGTTTGGATTTTACATGTACCTTTTTGTTTGCTATTAAAGAACAACCACTTTCAACTGTTTGTGATTGGAATAGTAGTGTTAGTTTCTGTTCTATATTTGTTGCGATAACAACAACAATTCAACACAAGTAAATAACTTTCAACTGTGCTGTTTGTTATAAAACACTTTCAACTGTGTATATATTGTTCTTGGAATCACTGGCAAAAACTGCAGGAACCCTCACTAGTGTTTGCCATTTCTCTCCTTTTGTCTTCTGATCCCCGTTTTTGACCATTATAAACAACAACAAAATGCTTGGTGAATCCAACTCCTATCTTGTTAATAGCTTATACTTGAAGTTCAAATGTATCATTCTAAATATCACTGGCATTGGAACATAAACACCACTCACACACCCCCACACACCACATTTGTATTTTGACCATTCAAAAGCCAAGTTCAATGCCTAGACCACTTTACCTGCCAACATGTAGACATAACATTAGCTGATCTGTCACCGCTACAATTATAGAGACCCAACCTGTCACATTAAAGATGTGTGAAGAAATGCAACCTCCTAGCTGTCACACATATCAAGCGGTAGCTGTCACATACATGCTATATAGAACAGTAGTGCTGTCATATCCAACAGCCGTATAGAACGGTAGTGCTGTCATATCGAATGGTAGTGCTGTCATATCGAACGGTAGCTGTCACATACATGGCATATCGAACGGTAGTGCTGTGCTATTAGTACGTAATAGGTCTCCTCGCTTCGCTCGTCGACGCTATTACTACTACTTAAGGCATAGTGGACAGTGTTGTGGTCATATGCTGTTCCCTCAAGCATATATCGACAGACCAGTCCCTGCGACCATGGCTTTTGTTGATAAACATTGCTGTCACCCCATCTATATCATTTGAAGTTTCCATCAACGCATGATATTGACCAGCTATAGCCTTTCAGTATATTATGATACTTATCAAGTTCCCAAACCCAAAGAACAAACCAGGTCAGGTATTCTCAATTTTATTGAAAGAACCTATCTGTCAAATTTGAACACAAAATTTAAAAAAAAAGCACAATTTGTTACGTTTGTTCTTTGGAGTTGTGCAGACGATGAGCCTTTTTGAGCTAGGGCAGCCACCGCACACCTGACTCGTGTATTCTTTGTATTTCCCAGGTTTACACAATCAGACCTACACCCTCCAGTGGCGTACCCAGCTTTTGGAAACTGGGGGGGCACGACCATAGTTGTACCGACGAAAGGCATAATGTACCGACAAACTTGCACAATTTTTCCCCGTCAGCAGCTGAAATCTTGATAAGTGGGGGGGGGGGGGGGGGGGGGGGGGTAGTGATGAAGTTGTCCACATAACCAGCCCAAAAAATAGGTTGTTTTTACCACTTTCCACGCCGCAGGCGTCTGCAGATGACATTCCTATACCAGCTCATGTCCTCTATACCTTTCTCCGCACAACTTACCTATTTCACAATACGTTCCTGTGAATCCAATGGGACAAATGCACTCTTACTAAATGTCACAGGTTCCAATCCTATACCAGCTCATGTCCTCTATACCTTTCTCTGAACAACTTACCTATTTGACAAAACGTTCCATAGGATCCAATGGGACAGATACAATCATATCCCGGATTGCCTGGTACGCACTCGCTGTTGTTGTCACAGAGATTGTTAAGGCAAGGATCATCTGCAATTGAGGCCAATATAACAACAATATTACACTTATACCACATGGGGAATAAACCTGTTCTGCGGGCCCGACTTACCCATTTTTATGAAATTTAAAAAATAAAAAAATATTTTATGAACATTTTTGTTTTAATTTTTGGAATTTTTGTTTTAATTTATGGAATTTTTGTGTACATTTTCAATTTTGTTTGGAAATTCCAAAAATTGTTGGAAATTCCCCCAAAATTCCCATTATTTTTGTTAAAAAAACCCACCCCTCTCCCCCCCCCCCCCTCCCAAAAAAACCCCACCTGACTGACCGACCCTACCTGATAGGCCCATTAGCCCATGATCACAAACTTTAAAGTTGAAGTCAAACAAAATCAGTTATTGTTTCCCTAAGTTACCAATAAATGCGCTCAATATTATTTCTTTGTTTTTCCAATAATTACTATTGGAAAGAAAAAGAAGAAAAAACTAGAAATAATATAGTATTTTTTGTTTTTGAAACAGGGATAATTGATTAGACTTGTGTGTCCCCAATGGAAATAAGCTCTTGTAGCTTTTTGGGCTATCCTTGGTCTTGTAATGTTGATTTGGCTAAATAAATATGAAATGAAATGTCCCATTGAGATTAATAGTTGAAAAAAGGGCTACACCTAAACCATAAATTGGGCTACTATCAACAATGAATTGGGCAACCTTCAACCATGAATAGGGCCAAAACCGTAAATTGGACTGCTATTGTAAGGGATTTGCATATTGACCATGAATTTGGGCTTTTTTGTCCACATTTTGGGCTACTTTCAACCATAAATTGGGCTACATTTTATATTGATTGGGCTACTTTCAACAATGCACTGGGCTATTCTGGTCCATAAATTGAGCTACTTTCAGCCATGCATTGTGAATTAGGTACTTAGGTACTTGTTATGTTGAATTCGGCTACCTTCAACAATATATTAGGCTACTTTTATGTTGGATTGGGCTATATCGTAAATTGGGCTGCTTTCTAAAATAGATTGGGCTACTTTTCAATTCAACAATGAATTGGGCTATTTCTGTCTATAAATTGGGCTGCTTTCTAAAATAGATTGGGCTACTTTTCAATTCAACAATGAATTGGGCTATTTCTGTTCATAGATTGGGCTGCTTTCTAAAATGGATTGGGCTACTTTTAACCCTGAATTGGGCTACTTGGGCTACAAACCTGTACAATCTCCTGGTTTTCCAGTGGTTCCTATGGGACAGACACACTGTCTCAGCCCATTGATCACTATACATATATTGGGCTCCTCACAGTCCAGTGGTTTACACAGCACTTTGTTGCCTCGCTTGCAGATGCATTTCCTGTCACAGTTCTCAGTGACAATCTCTGCACCGATCTATGATATTGTAACAATCAGGTGGTATTGATGTTGTTATTTATGTATGTGTAGTGCTTCCACAATTTTACTCGAATATTATCATGCATGGTTTTTTTAAGCCACCTTGACCGCTTTAAATTAATTCAAACAAAGGATTTTCTTCTTCTTTTTTTTTTTCCTTCCTTTTTTTTTGGGGGGGGGGGGGGGCTTTCCAGGTAATGTTTCCTTTCATCAGTAGACTAATGACTCGAACTGACGGACTTCAGTTCAAGCCATTAGTCTGCTGATGAAAGATGTAGCAACACCTAAAAAAATCTAGGTAATTATTACCTTGTGTTAAGAACGAAAGAGCAATTTTAAATTATTTGATAACCAACACAGATGAACTTTAACTCTAATTTTTTTTAGGGGGGGGGCGGGCGGTTCTAAATTAACAAAGGATTTTTAAAGAAAGTTTATGTAAATAGAACATTTTAACTTCTACTCCTCTGATACACACCCCTATACACGACAAAGCAACATGCATATAAAATACCTCATAATATCGATCTTCAAACCAGCAACCACAACCCTCCGGTTTCACGCAACGGTTGCCGCTCAACACGTAACCGTCGTGACACTCGCATCCATCGCCGTAGCAGCGTCTATCGCAATGTGGTTTGATGCTATGTATGCTGTCGTGGTGTCCTCCGTATTTGCGCAGATCCACGCATGTCAGCGGACAAGCCGATACGCAGAGGCTGTACCAGCTGTACTTGGGACATTTCAATGCTGAAAATTAAAAGTGTGAATATCGAGAACAGTGATACGAATTAGGGAAACTTTTTTTTTTGTTGCCCTTAATGGACACAAATTTGGAGGGTCGGTAGGTCTCTCCTTTTTCTGGTTTTTCCCCCTATCACGTCTTCCATTTTGACATATAGGCCTATGTTCAAAGAAAGCTCAAAGAAAGACTGTTCATAGCTACAGTAGAATCCGTCCTCCTTTATGGATGTGAGGCATGGACAGTCACCCCAAAGCTTGGTAAACAACTGGATGGATGCTACACTAGGATGCTAAGATCTGTGTTCAACATCAACTGGAGTCAGCATGTGACAAATAAGGACCTGTATGGGGACATGCCAAAAGTCTCGGACAAGATCAGAGAACGCAGAGCAAGATTTGCTGGACACTGCTTCAGAGGGTCCAAGAAGCTTGTACACAAACTTATACATTGGATCCCAAAGCACGGAGCAAGAAAGCGTGGTAGACCAGCCCTGACCTACATTGACATACTCAAACGTGATACAGGACTGCAGGTGGAAGAAATCAAGACAGCTATGTTGGATAGGAAGATCTGGAGAGGCATTGTGGTTCGGAAAAATCATCCGCCCTAAGATAAGATAAGATAAGGCCTATGTACAATATATATATAGAAAGTGAAATTTTGATGAATATTGAGTAATATTCTTTGGCTTAAAATCGATGGATTGCGGCTTGAAACACGCAAAATAATTATTAAACATTGTTTCTATTCTTTAGGGAAACAAAATAAATTAAAATATTGACATTTTATGATGTCAACATCATGTCGAGATTTTTATATTTTTGGGTCGGTCGCGGAGGGCAAACAAATAATAACAAAATTGCATTATAGAGTCAGGTAGCTGAGGAAGTGTGGCAAAAAGTGCTGTAGAGTTTACAATGACTATAATAGTCATGTATGGTGATCGCGTTGCAATATCATGTCTTCATCAGGTTCATAAAAGTGGTAGAAACTACAAGCAAATATTGATATGAAACAGAATATTAAATCAACAGTGTCAGAAAAGTAATAACTGCTGACCAATGTAAATGCATACATAATGCTGTATGGGGAGCCATAAGAGTTATAATATACCAATTGTGGGACACAGAATATAAAGTCAACAGTGTAAAAAGAGCAAAAATATACATAACGATATGAATTATAATTACTTTATACAGGTGTCCCAGAATTATTTATACAGAGTTTGAAGAAAAATAATCAACATAAAAAAACACTATTGTATCAAAATGCATTATCCGTAATGACATGTTACCTACTAATTCTGTTAATGTCATCTAGATATCTGAAATTTGTTTTGGTGTGGCATGACTTTATTGGTAATAGTTGAAAACCGGGGGGGGGGGGGGGGGGAGTATAGGTATGTTCCACCCTGAAGACCCCTTTTTCACCCTCTTCTGCTCGCACATAAGACATCACTTTTGAGCCTGCATCAGCTCTTAAGACCCCCATTTTATTGAAAATTCAAGATTGTGAAAATTTACAGTTATAAACTTCATTCTGCTGTTCAAATCTGCTGCCAAAGAGAGAATGGACTTAAAAGTCATTCAATCTGGACAATTCCTTTCCAATGAAAATAATGCTTCATAAACATAATATTAATATTTAATGTATGGTAATATTCAGAAAGAATTATAACAGGACACAATAAATTACCTGCGTAACATTTCAACCGTCCTTTGTGCTGAACATGGTTAGTGGCTTTATAGATTTGCAAAGAGATCATATTTGTCAAACTCAGAATCGATACCATTTTTACAAGATAGTCCGTTATCCAATATTATACACTTACGACAATGCTCGTCAGATCTCCACTGGCCAATGTCGACGCCAGCCTCTCGGCACAGATCTGCGTACCTGGCTACGTTGGCGCATACCAAATCTTCGCCGCCGGTACAAGCATCAGACAAACATGCTTGGTAGTATGGAGTTGGGTCTATGTACTTATAGCACTCTGCCAAAGGACCTGTGTGGTAAACACAAAGATTTGGTGGGCATAAGGCCTTGGGCAAAAGGTCGTGGTTGGCATGATTTTTCCATGTTAACCCCCTGAGAACTACCAACTGATTGGTCAGAAAGATCGATACATCATTTATTGCACCAATCAGAGACATTTTTACAATAGTTGTATCCCTGATAAAGATTGGAGTGAAATATTTTACAAGCTGCATTTTAATTGGCTATTCAAATGAGTTTATCTTGCAATAAACCAATCAGAACCACTGTAACATAGGCTGGTAGTGCCCAGGGGGTTAACATATCAGGATAATTTGATCTTGATGTGTCGACAATATTTTGAAACTTTTGTTAGGACAAATTTATCAAATTAAACAAAATATAATGAATAGGTCAGGGCCCGTTGAAAATAACAGGGTTTTTTCTCGTCGTCTAATGTAACTATATCAATCACAACAATATGAATGGCAAATTACACTTGCATAATTACATTTACAACATTTATTAAGTGCCTTTGTCTAAAGGTCACATATGCCACTTGAGCAAAATTGATTTGTTATTAGAGAATAAAGGTATTGTTTTTAGACCGTACCCGTGTTATATTGTCTGACATAAATGCGGACGATAGTATTATTTTAAGTAGAACAACGACGCCGCAGGCAGAGTTGTTCTACACAAAAAATAATACTACCGAACGCATTTATGTCAGACAATATAACACGGGTACGGTCTAAAAACAATACCTTTATTCTCATTCTTTAACAATCATACTTAAGACATTTATCAAAGAAATAAGTACATTTTATTGTCCACATTTGACAACCTTTACCCCTGCTAGGATCGAATAACCCACAAACATTCCAGCCAATCCCATGCGATGAGTACACCATGCGGAAGTGTCGCGGCGTCGGCTGAAACGCAGGAAAGGCGCCAAAGACGCACTGCAGAAGTGCACGTTATGGAGCAAACCACCCATTGTGAAGGTCTGACGCACTGTTAAAACGTAAGCCCCACCTCCCCGTGTTCAATTGTCTCATCTAGATGTCACCAATTTCTCTGAGAACCAATGAGATTGCTTGCACTTTCTTAGCTGTTTAAAAATGTTGAATATAAACTGACTGTTCGAGGCAACAAGAAGGTCAGGTTGGTCTGTCAGGGTTTTGTTTCTTCTTTTTCCCTTGAATATGACTGTAAAAATATAAAAATTCTGCAAATATTTTGCTGTTTTCTGACAAGCTAAACCTTTCCTTTTGGTCGGTGTTCATTTGCATGCGAACAGTTTGTTCACCAATTTCTTAAACACTGGGTTCGATCGGCCCCGGGCCCGTACAACTGGGTGTTTTTTTGTCACCTGAACCTAAAACATTGTTAGCCCTGTTGTCCACTGTTGGCTTTAAGTGCATGGCATGGTATTGATGTACTATATCTGCATTTACCTTCTTCCCAAAATGAAGCACCACATCTCTCCTGCAAATCCCCGCAATCCATAAATTGGTCAAATGCGTCGTCCGCCGCGACGACACCGTCACAGTCGTCATCTACACCGTCGAACACTCGCCAGCTGTTGCCAAAGTCTATGATCTCTGCTGTCACTGCATTGACTGTCGTCTGTTGCCTGTCTGTTGCTGCCCCTGCTGCAGTTTGTGCAGGTTCTGCCCCTGCTGCGGGTGCAGGTTCTGCCCCTGCTGCAGGCTGTGCAGGCTCTGCCCCTCCTGCAGGCTGTGCAGGCTCTGCCCCTCCTGCAGGCTGTGCAGGCCCTGCCCCTCCTGCAGGCTGTGTAGAGAAGAATGTCAGTATAAAACACAGGTTTATAAACTACAATCATGGAAAAAAAGGTAGCACACTTTGTCCTAATTACGAAAAAACCCGCCCCCTCTCCCCCGAGGCAATGTTGATCCGAGTCATGTTATCAGAAGCCTTGGCAGTTCAGTTCCCCCAACATTAATTGATGAGGGGGTGGGGGGGTATAAGAAAGGGGGAGACTTCTGTTTTCTATTAAACAGTGCTATGTACCAAGTCTGATCTCAATTGCGAGTACAGGGATGGTTGTAATAAATTGCGTCTAGTGTGCTAACTATTTCTTTCCTGTATTGTAGATCCGGTACAAAATGTATTGCTCTATCTCTTTATGTGTAACAGGTGCCACTTTGACATCATGGGGGACATTTAGAGGTATTTTTCAAAGCTACACAAAGTCAGCAGCGTTCACAGACTTGAGCCGTGTCTCTCTCCGCAGTGGCAGGTTTGAAATACGCAAAAAAGAGCTGAAACTAGTGACTTGACTTGACTTATGGGATTGACTTGACATGACATGACGAAAATTTAGGCAGATTGACTCGAGTCACCTCAGTCCTTGACTTGACTTGTGACCCAAGCTTTAGTGACTTGATCACAACACTGGACAAGGGTCTTGAAACTAATAAGCCCTTTTACGGCAAAAGGATGTATCTTATATGTACTTTCCTAATAAAATACTTCCTTTTAACATGGATTGTGTTAACTTGGTTCAATAATCCTCACTTAGGAAAAGGTTGCAACTTGTAAAGACAATAAAAGTAATATACTGCCTTTTACCACTACATGATTTTTGGAGAAAAAGGCTAACTTTGATCATGTTTAAAGGAAGTATACTGTTAGGAAACTGCATATAAGATACATTCTTATGCCATAAAAGGGCTGTAATAGCATTATAAGAACTTATGTTACCCCTCCCCTCTCCACCTCCCTTTACCCTTCCTTCCCTGACCCCTACAGTATCCCGCCCCTTTCATTATGTTTTGATGAAACTCACCGGTGCTCCATCCTTTCTAGTGAAATCATTTTCCTTATCTCCATCATTATTGCCGCACAGACCGCACAGAGTTTGGCGCCCTCTATCAGCGGTACGAGGTACAAATACATCCACGTCGTTGGTGTCGCTGTTGAATACTACAGCGTGTCCCTTATCTGTTATTACAACCTGGATAAAAACAAATCATCAGTAATTTCTATTATTTTACTGGGCGAGGGAGGAAGCAATCTTCTTGCAGAGTGCTCAATGTGATGCATACCTAAATATAGAAGTTTGACCTTTTTGAACGGTAGTTGCTATTCCAACTTTCACACTTGTGCTATCATCAGACAACAACAGAGTTATCGGATGATCCCAAAAACGTGAAACTCGGAGTAGCAACTACCATTACAAAAAGTCTATATTCTATTATTATTTTTTGTGAAAACACCATTGAGGACAGCAGTTGCTGCTATTTCAAAAATGTAGCCTATATTGTAAACAGCATTTTCGTCTGGCCTTATAATGCACATTATGTCCTATTTAAAAGAAGCAAAATAAAAATAAACAAATAATCCAAATCGAAGACTTACAATCCTTTCCCCGCTTCTGGAGATGCGAATTCCTTCCGCTTCTAAGAATACAGGTAACGTGACGTCTTCATCATTGATACGATCGCATCGGCCGTCACCAAACAGGGTGATTTTCTGCGAGGAATAGCATAAAACAATCAAACCAGCACATACCATATATGTAAACATAGACATATTGTTAATAATGACCACATTTTTTTCTATTGGAGTTTTCATTCTGGGATTGTAAGTGTGTATACCAAGGGTTTCAGGGGACAGAGGGGGGGGCTTGGTTATTTAAGTTTCATTGTGGTAGAGGTGTGCAGCAAGACAATGTGAAATCATATCCATAAAAATACCAGATTCCAGAGGAAAAGATACCCATACAGATATTTCATCAATATTCAATTGAAATTTGAAACAAAAAACACTCATTTCTAAGCAAAGCAAATCAAAAGCAAATCAAATCAAATTACTTCAACTTGTTCTAACAAGTAACCAGATTTGATGACATTTTGAGGAAATGTGAAAGGAAATTTTGAAGAAAAATTGACCCCTAAAAATATCAAATGGCTGGTCTGGCCACTCACGTGGTAAATCTCCACACCCACTTATTTAAAAGATTTTGACTTTGCTTACCTGTTATAAAAACAAACAAACAAACAAACAAATATCAATCAATACTGTTTTGTTCAAAAAGGTATCATAATTAGTAAATACATCCACCTTTTCCCATATTTTCTCTTTCCTACGATAAAAAGGTTCACATTTTGGAGACAAAACATCAATTTTTTGTCGCCTCCGACCCAAAACAGGATACCTTGACTAAAGTCAACAACAACACAAAGTTGTTGTGTTGCCCTCAAGTGCCAAAAATCTTTGAGTCGGGTCGGTCGGTCAATTTTGCTCTTTTTTTTCTTCTTCTTTTTATTTTGCAGACAAATATAACTGACAAAATTGGTAAATGTCAATTTGACTAATGTTTCTAGCGTTATAATAGTTTAAAAGCAATCATGCAAACTTTTTCATTTCAAGCAGAAAATAGTAATATTTTGACAAATTGGGTAAAATTTAAATCTTAAAAAACAAAAATCTCTCATTTTTGAGATTTTAGGGTCAGTTGCTGAGGGCAACATGACAATTTTGTTTGGCCTAACTGCTTGACTTGCACACTTACAATTCTACCTATGGTGATGCAGATCTCTGCTATCCTTGGAGGTCGTCTGGTCTCCACGCTTCTCTCATTGATGAGGGTCACGTCAAATATCTCGTCTTCATTGGCAGCTTCGCAGTCTCGCGCCATCGTGTACGAGCACGCACCCGGAAAGTCGTAGACCGCTTTGTCGAATGTGGTAAAATGGAATATGCCGTGAGTGGAGCAATGATCGGCCACTGAAAATGGGAAAATATGGTGTTACTGTAAAAGTAGAAACTTGCGCGAGGTTTTTATTTTCGCGAATTTCACAAATCAATCCTCATCCGCGAAAATATAAACTCGCAAAAATTATTGACTTCCATTGACTTTTGTTCACAAATGTTGAAAATCGCAAAAATAAAAAATCGCGAAATGCCTGTTATGACCATTTTCGTGAAAATATCTTATCGCGAAAATATTGACTTTTACAGTAGTTACACTTCGATTCAAAGCTAGGACCTTCATAAGACTGGCAACTTTGTCCAATGCCCATCTTGCCTTTTACTGTATTCAGGTCAATAATTTGTTGATCAGATCGTCATGCTTGCGCGCTGCATTCCGTTATATTTGGGCGCCCAGCATGATGCAGCTGCGCACCAGTCACATAGGACGCATCGGAATCATTCAAAATGATCCAGAAATGATTACATCACATCTTGTAGAAATAAACAATCATAACTGACAAATTATCTTCTAATTACTGCCCCTCACAAAATGTAGGCTTTACATTTTGAAATGAGCTACAGATTTTGAATAAAATGGCATATCAGTACCTGGCTAAATGGCATATCAGTACCTGGCTAAATGGCATATCAGAACCTGGTTAAATGGCATATCAGTACCTGGCCAAATGGCATATCAGTACCTAGCTAAATGGCATATCAGTACCTGGCTAAATGGCATATCAGAACCTGGTCAAATGGCATATCAGTACCTGGCTTAATGGCATATCAGTACCTGGCTTAATGGCATATAAGTACCTGGCTAAATGGCATATCAGTACCTGGCTAAATGGCATATCAGTACCTGGCTTAATGGCATATCAGTACCTGGCTAAATGGCATATCAGTACCTGGCTAAATGGCATATCAGTACCTGGCTAAATGGCATATCAGAACCTGGTCAAATGGCATATCAGTACCTGGCTTAATGGCATATCAGTACCTGGCTTAATGGCATATCAGTACTTGGCTAAATGGCATATCAGTACCTGGCTAAATGGCATATCAGTACCTGGCTAAATGGCATATCAGTACCTGGCTAAATGGCATATCAGTACCTGGCTTAATGGCATATCAGTACCTGGCTAAATGGCATATCAGTACCTGGCTAAATGGCATATCAGTACCTGGCCAAAAACCTTTTGGTTTAGGTGTGTATTACATCTCTACTTTCAACTTACCCATGTCACAGTTTTTGCCAGTCCATCCACGCGTGCACTCGCACCAGTATTCTCCGTCGTCCCCGCTCACACATTCACCATAGTTTTTACATGGCTTCCACAGACACTTATCCACTGTGCAAAAAATCAAAACAACATAATATAAACATTGGTATAGGTAAAGACTTTAACCGTAATGGATTCGCCGTCAGACAATTTAAAACTTATCTGATGTTGCACCTGTAAAACTCATTACCTATATGATGAATATGTGTAGTAATAGTCTATACCACACAACTCCTTGATTGGGTTTCAACAGTGAACAATTAAACTGCAAGTAAATGGTATACCATTTGCTTCCAATAGTGTTTTCAAAAAAACTTGTGGTATGTATAGTGATCACAAACCGGGACTTGTATGCTGTTGGCCTTGGTTCGACATCCAGAACCACAGTTGCCATTTCCCCCTTAACTTGGCCCATCAGCTCCCCTTGATATTGTTAATCCCAAAACATCCCCCGCGGCTTTAGGCTAAATCTCCCAATTTGCAATATTAGCATATCCTCGCTGTTCTGTCAAAAACTTGGATGTTTTTCCAGCCCTTCAGCATGTATAAAGGAAAACTGCCCAACGGTTACGCATAGGAAGTGTTGCTTTATACATGTTCAGGGTAACAAGTACTTACAAATCTTTGATTAATGTGTGTTTGGCCCTTGAACATGTTTAGAATAGACCACCCAAAGGTTTTTAGAATAGACTACCCAAAGGTTATAGGTAGTATTTCTTTATACATGCTGAAGGGCCAGATGGAGATACAAGTTTTCTACAGACCAGCGACGATATATAATGTCTCAACAAATAAAGAAACTCATGCTACTTTGAATCTCATTTCACATCATAATTCTACACTTACCCACACAGACACGGCCATTGCCAGAGAAAGGTTTTGGGCAGTAGCAGTCCCATCCTCCCCATACAGCGGCACATACCGCTTCCGGTGCACACTCTAGGTAATCTTTGCACACTATATCCCTGTGCTTGTTGCAGGTACAGCGCTGCTTACAATCTGGGGTGACCCAATAATCACCAATCTGTAAATATTTCAACAAGCAAATATTAATATTTCATATATGACTATAGGTGTAGAACAACACAGCTGCGCCTCTTTTTCCTAATTAAGATAAAGCTGTCATTAACACTATAAGCCTACTACACCATACAGAACCACACAACCAACAGCACTTCTAAACACACACATACTTCTATTCCACGGTGCACCAAACCCAGGGTATAGTCTGCGAAGATTTAGCCTAGCAAGCCCAGTGCTAGTGGTGTGGTAGTTGTGTGACTCGCCTGTCAGCGCGGGGACCCAGGATCAATTCCCTGGGTGGCGAACACGATTTCCTTGGTCCTCCCATTTAACCCCCTCCACCGGTTCTTCGGTCAATCCCCACTGCTACACTTCTAGGGTTAGGGTTATTATCATACAGGGTGTCCCAAAAGTCTATGCACGACTTTGAAGCTTTGTATTTCACAATGTATAAGTCGTATTGAAAATATGAATACATATTTAGAAAGAGGAGACGTGGGAAATAATTTTGATACCAAACATTGGAGTGAAATCTGTTTGTAATGCCACCCTAGAAGTCAAATATGTATTACGGCAAAAATGTAATTTTAGACTTCGGAGGAATAAAGTTGTAATATTTAAAATTTTGCATTACAGTGATCCCATCATCTGTCCTCTGCTTTAATGTTTTGCTTGATCTGAATCTTGTATGGACACTTCTTCAAAGTCGGCGAATAGATCTCTTTGGACTTGTGACTGCTGCATATCTTATGACATCAACATGATCAATGTGACTTGTTGATCTGCAAGTCTTTCTACCACATCGAGACAAATCATGCGCAGTTCCTGTTTTCAAAAATGTATCTACCAACTTCAGAATGGATATTCTTCCTAGTGCGCGTTTCACTTCTAAATGTTTTCTGAACTTTTGTTGAGTAAGTTGAACTGAATTTGTTTCAGCGTAGAACCATACAATTTGTATTCGCTTATCTATGCTGTAAACCATCTTGAATAAAGACTTTTGCTGTGCAATGTTGTCAACTACGCCTATTTATGTTGTGAGTGACCGAGTTTGGTAATAACATCAATGTTGCAAGGTAAGCAGTGAATTATGACTAATGCGCAACGTTGCTTTCATAGTGTTAATGTATGCGCACCTGATTTTAGCAACAATGTGTGGTATTTGGTATGGGTGGGTCCGGCACACGGCCAAAAACTTTCAACCAGTTTTAGAATGTTGTGGGTTCACCGATAGGGTTGTGTTTGGTATCAAAATAATGTCCCAAATCTCGTCTAACAAAATATGGTTACATTTATACCATAGGATTGATATTTTATGTGATATGACTCTTCAAAAACGTGCATAGACTTTTGGGACACCCTGTACAATACAACGGTTTCAAGACAGAGGCTTATAACAATACAATTATTCTCGTAACACTTTCCATGCGGCAGTCATCTGCAGACGACAGTTGCAAAATTTCACAAAATGTTTCAAAAATGTCAACATTATTGAATTTCATCCCCATGTTTAAAATAACCATGTGAAATGCATAACATAAGTACAAAAATGTCTAGTATTGGTTCAGTGATTCTTGAGATAAGACTTTGAAAGTTTGGAAAGGATTCTGAAAAATCTGTTTTGTAAAATATGATAAAACTAATAGCCGTGTGGAAAGTGTTAATACTGACTGATAGGATTGTTGCACCTAGTCAAAATCCTTGGTTGAAGCAACATGGGTCCAGTATTATACTGGTCATAGTGATTTTTATATTAAAATTGCATTTGGAGAAAAAAGGTTATACAAATCCAAAATATTATTGTTATACACTTGAACTAAGGAAGTAAAAATAGTATATATGTCTCACTGCATTGTAATTCCTCAAAAAATACACATATCAAATGGCCTTCAAGATGATATAATACTTTGTAATAGCACCCATCCTCATCTCTCGCACCCACAGTCCTCTTGCATTCACATTCATGTTCCGTGAGTACATACATATCCCTGAATACATAAACAAACCTTGACACATAATGTCCATACACATATCAAACGGCTTTCTGGGATATATAATTACCTTGTAATATCCCCCAACCTCATCTCTGGACCCACTCTTGCATTAACATGTACATGTACGAGGGGGTATCAACAAGTATTGAAATCACCCAGAAGTGAAGGAGCTGTATCGATGACATTTTGTCAGTGTAATTAATGGTCCTTAAAAACATTATGTATGTTTATTTTTATACAGGTAGCGCTAGATGCCAAGGCTATGTATATCAATGACGTCTTCCAAATAAATGATCCTTTTGGGACGCCTTCTCCAGAGGAGTATGAGGCTTAGAAATGTTGTCATTTGTCACTCGTAGATCTCAATTTATCTCTGTAAATTACTAAATTTCTAAGCCTTCTGAGCCTCCTCTTGAAGACGTCCCACAAGGATCAGTTATTGGACCATTATCATTTACCATGTACACAGCACCGTTGGAAGACGTCATTGATTTACATGGCCTTGGCATCTAGCGCCACCTGTATAAAAAGTAAACATACTTATGAGACCATTTTTGCACCATAATGTTTTTAAGGACCAGTGATTACACTGACAAAATTTCATCGAAATAGCTCCTTCACTTCTGGGTAATTTAAAAAACTTGTTGGTACCCCCTCGTATATTCCATGAGTACATATCATCCTTCAATGCATAAAAAGACCTTTGACACATACTGTCCATACACATATCAAACGGCCTTCTGGGGTATATGATTACCTTGTAATATCCCCCAACCTCATCTCTGCACCCACAATGCTCTTGCCTTCACATGTATATTCCATGAGTACATATCATCCTTCAATTCATAAAAAGACCTTGACACATACTGTCCATACACATATCAAACGGCCTTCTGGGGTATATGATTACCTTGTAACATCCCCCAACCTCATCTCTGGACCCACAATGCTCTTGCCTTCACATGTATATTCCATGAGTACATATCATCCTTCAATGCATAAAAAGACCTTGACACATACTGTCCATACACATATCAAATGGCTTTCTGGGATATATACTAACCTCGTGATAGTACCCATCGTCATCTCTGCACCCACAATGCTCCTCTAATACGCATTTGTGTCCGCTGAGTACGTATCCCTCCCTGCATTGGCATCCCTGGACACATACCCTGATACACACGTCATACAGCCCCCTAGGATTGTCAACGTCATCACAGGTGAGGGGGCAAGCAGAGCCGCATTGAGTGTACACAGAATTCTCAGGGCAGGGGAGTGCTGTGTAGAGCAAATTACATTTTTAATTATTGAGAAGAGAAAAAAAAAGGTTTTCCTATTTAAGGGGGTGTTAACCAAAAAAACCATCAAGCTCTGTAACTATTGAACTATTAATGTGATGCATATAAAATGTATACATTTTTTGAAAGGAAATGAGTCGGAGAATCCATTTCAATACACATAAGGCCAAACAAAGAAGAAGGTCTGTCTCAGAAACATTGTGCAAAAAAGCTAAGTGCTGGGCAATTTTATTTTATTTTTTGCTTCTCCAAGCTTACAGAGAACTTTTTAAAACTTTTTTTTTTAAAAATCTAAAAAAAAAAATTCAATTTTAAAAAATTTAAAAAAAAAGAAAGTTTTTTAGCCCCCACCGCATAGACCGACGCGCCGTACCTCATTTCACATACCAATGCAGGCGGGCTTCTGAGACAGACCTTCTTCTTTGTTTGGCCTAAGCATCCGGGCTGTGTGACATTTGACAAAAAAGACTCAGATTCCCAGTGGGAAACTTTTAAAAATGTATTGTTTTATTTTTAAAGATATTTCCAAATCAAATTTCTATATGTTTTAAAAATTCAAATTGTTTTTTGTTTGCACTTTTTTAATGTATCTTATCCACTCATATACTCCAACATCTAACATTATACTTAGTGCTTTCCACGCGGCAGGCGTCTGCAGACGACAGTTCCGAAATTTCACAAAATTATTCAAAAATGTCAAATTCATTGAATTTCATCACCCTATTTGGAATTACCATGAGAAATGCATTAAAAATAAGCACAAACATGCATAGTGTTGGTTGATTCATTATTCCATGAGATAGACTTTGAAAGTTGGGAAAGGTACCTGAAAAATCTGTTTTGCATATGGTAAAACTAGTAACCATGATATAAGAAATATAATAACAAAATGTTTAAAAAAAAGATATGAACATGACTTACGACAAATTTCCTCGGTTCGCCATTCGTTTACATCCACGTTTCTGGTCTCCTGGCATGCGGCTGCATACATTTCGATCATCGAACAGTAGCTTCTGGAATCCTCACCTTCTGTGATGCATGCGCTATAGACGCAGGCTTGATACATGGGACCTGGGCTAACGCTGCCGTGGCAACTCCCAAATGGCCCTGGGAATAGTACACAAAGGATTAATTACACCTCAGGAATATTCATGAACTCCTCACAGCAATCAATTGACTAATTTCCATCCACAAATAAAAAAGGAAATATTATATGAATATTGAATGCCTGGAAGTGTAACCCTAAAAACTATATTTTTGAAATTTTCAAACAAATTCAAAACATTACAAAATGTTTAAACAAATTCAAAATGTTTAACAATCCTCAAATTAAAAACCAATTGGTCAGTTGGGCCTGTAGAACTGAGTTTTTTAGTTGCCAAAATCCCACATTTTTAAATTGGCCCTGTTTCTATTTTGACACCTATTTGCTGGTGCCAGATAATCTTGATCTTTGTATTTATTAGCTGGTATAATACAGAAAAGCAATTGTTTTGGGGTATACTGTATATCGTCAGCCTGCTTCGATAATTGCCTAAATCACTTTTCAGCAAAATTGAGCTTTTGCACAAATCATGACTTCATTACATTATGCACATGCTGTAATGATACCTAAGTCATTGACCAATAAAAGGTTGATAAATTCACTATTTTCGATTCTGCCTAAGTCAGCCTTGTGAGTTAGGCAGGTTGTAATAATGATGTAAATGTTTAAAATGGGTCATATTAACCCATATTAGGTCTATAACAAGCCACATTTCACTTAAAGGTATATCTCCAACCTAATTCTATCCAACAGTTACTCATCCTGTTGGAATTCACCTGCACTATTCATGGTGCTATTCAACATATCGTCAGCTGGCTTCGATAATTGCCTAACTCACTTTTCATATTTTTGTTGTTTTCTTAAAACTAGAAAATATGAGGCAATTATCAAAGCAGGCTGACGATATGTACCTGCAGGGTCAACAATGATGGCGCACGCCTTTGCAGCTCTTTCTATTTCATCGTTGTCTGCGCCCAAGATGCACGAGTAAATTGGTAACACTCTCTCGCATCCCACCACATCGCTCCATCCCATGGCCTCCCTCCTGTATATTGTATGGCTCCCGTCAGCGCTCATTGAGGGGCATGCATCATCTTCATATCGCCAGGAGTGACCAAATGCAAAGGAATCGTCACCAAACTGTAAAATAATATAAATGATAACATATATCTTTGCTGTTCTGACATACCGGCACATGTGCCATTTTGGACAAAATGAGTTACATTGCATTTTATTATCTGCAGATGAAAATCTTTATTCTTCAAAAAAATTTAGACAAAAAGGTTAATCAATTAATGAGATACAGCACTAATTAGTGTGACGTGCCATGGCTTTTACACACTACCTGCATGGAATCCTTATAATTTTGTGTTCTGCCATACTAGCGTATCACAATATGCCCCCATAGACCACCATGT
Source organism: Ophiura sarsii (assembly GCA_035610835.1). NCBI lineage: Eukaryota > Metazoa > Echinodermata > Ophiuroidea > Amphilepidida > Ophiuridae > Ophiura > Ophiura sarsii. The sequence continues at coordinate 30,971,134 of CM069450.1, read as the reverse complement.
AACTGGGGTGCTGATATGTGACGTGTTCTACCGAAACCAGTCACAATTGGGCAAGGTATCAAAATTGAGTTAGTAATTGATTATTAAAGTAGAGATATTCAGCATTACAATGGTACCTCACTTTTTTTTAATCGGACTTCCCAAAGCGGAGTTAAATCATTTTCAAGTTCCTCTTTTAAGGTCTTTATGAAAACTCCAAACTGAGATATCGCCCTTTAAAGTCACTTTGCACCATGGTTTTACATGTTTATATCGCCCTTTAAATCACTGAAGCATACATTTAGGATGGGTTTTTTTATCTGAATCTTTCACAATAATGTTATAAACTCTCTGAAGATTAATCATTTACCAGAAACTCAAATTCAGTTTATATTTACTAATGTTCTTTGACAATGATAGTGACATTTGATGTCCATATTCTCCAATGAGTTGTTAAAAAATGGAAAATTTTTAAACACAATTTTCTCAAAACGCTGTTTTCCATGATATGCCGGTATGTCAGAACAGCAAAATTATTTTAAATTAAGATCCTTTGGTATGGAGACTGGAAAGCAAATGAAGTGCAGAGTAACCAAATGAGCAGAGCAAGAAAACAAACAAAGGGCAAGTTCTTCGGGCACCCGGAAATGGAACGTGAGTGGCCAACCGGTGTGGGTGCCCAACAAACTTATTAACAATCGATAATAATTTCCGCTCTGTTGGCTAAAAGACATCCAGCTTCATGTGCTCAAACTTTAGTATGGTTTAATGCGAGTAACGTCTCTTCTTTGTAATGACTGTCAAGGGAAGACCAAATGCAAAGAAATCATCACCAAACGGGACTAAATATCAAGGATTACATGGTTTTTAATGGGAGTAAAGATTTTGGAAAAAGTGTACTTTAGGTCCCAGATAATCGATTAATACAGGAACATAATAGTTTCCAGTATCGATCGATACTGGTATGATTTTACTGTTCCAGTATCGGTCGATACTGGAACACCAAATTGTATTCCAGTATCGCTTGATACTGGTACACATGCTACCAGATATTGGAACACTGACTTTGTGCCAGTATCGAACGATACTGAGTGTTCCAGTATCGGACGATACTAGTACAGTCCAGAATCTGGGATCTCCCAGTTTTTTCTTATGAAATACAGCCAACGTCTTACCGCTGTATATTCAGGACCTGGTGCGGTGAACTCGTTATCTATGTTTCCATCATAGTTGCCGCACAAGCCACAAACGTCCCCCATAAAGTCTGCCGTCACAGACACCCTTACACGGAATCCTTTATCGTACCGTACCACCAATCCAAAGTCGGTTGTCACAACCTATATAAAAATTGACAAATACATAGAAAAGAAACTATTAAGTTAGGTTGCTAAGACAGACCTTTTGTAATTCATACGGATCAATTCACTTGTTCACATAAAGATTTGTACATAATATACTTGTAAAGTAAATCTAAATGCGACTTTAGAATTAGGATCTGACATGATTTCAAAATTATATGCCTTTTACTTTTTTTGTTATATTTGGAAAAATAGGCTCAACGAAACATTGTTCTTCTATAAGGAGTAATTTCCACACATGCAATTTTTTGTTATATTATAATGATTACATTTTGGGGTAAAATGGTTAAAATCACTAAAATGCTTGATTTTTGAATCTTTTTAAAGACAAAATAGACCCAAAATAGATTTTTGTTGTTGGTCAAATTGTTAAACTCGCTAATATGTTTTGATTTTTGAATCTTTTAAAGATAAAATAGACTTAAACAGATTTTTTTCTTCTCTCACACAATTATGCTTACCACTTCTGATCCTGCCATTTCAATCTTGACCTGACCACAATCATACGGAGGAATGACCTTTATACCATCCACATACACATCCTTCTCCTTCAGGTGGATAGTCTGCAATAAATAAACAATTTGTACAAAATAATAAATCAGTCAGGTAAATTCATAGATATAAAAAGAGTGGACACTTGACGGATGCCATATTACTTCTGTCCCACACACAGTCATACAACAAAGTTACACTATGCCATCCACATACATATCCTTCTCCTGCAATGAATAAACATTTGTACAAAATAATGAATCAGTCATCAGGTAAATTCACAGATATAAAAAGAAGAGTGGACACTTGATGGGTGCCATCTAACTTCTGTCCCACTCACAATCAAACAACAACATTACACTATGCTAAAGCACCAGATTTTGCGCAAAAATCCCACATTTCAGGTCTCACCTTTTTCTTCATCAGAAAGGCTTAATTCCTAAAATCACTACGTTCTAACGTAATTAAATAATTTTCATTCTCGCATACCCCCCCTCTGAAAAGGAAAACATCGTTAGTAACACGCAATCAAACACTGGGGAACACCGCTCATCTAGGACGGCTACGGACACGGACCCTGCAAAAAAGGTAAAAGCATTAATAGAAAATAATGCTAAGCCCACATACCTTTTCTCACTTATATCTACCCTCTTTTTATCTAATCAGCCTCTTGAATCTCTCCTCTGTCCAGTTAAATCCAGGATGAAAATATACCTTTTCCATATGGTCTAAATCTACAATGTAGTTCATTCCTCATACGACATCATACCTGTTGAGCCAAGGCTTTAAGCAGACAATTCCTTAGTAAACAAATAATTCTGTGAATTGTCCAATATTCTGTCTGCTCTGTAAAAAACAATAGAGATAGTAAAATTTACCGGTCCGAACTGCACCGTTAGATAGCAGATCAATGACCAGCCAACACCCATCTCCCACAATTCAACTTACGCGCCTTACGATCTTTGCATAAATTATGCAAAGAGGGGTCTTTGCATAAATTATGCAAAGAGGGGTCACTGCTACGAAAGAAAATCCTAATGTTAATCAAAAAGTTAACTCTTTTCTACTACAATATTCTTTATAAATTCTTATAGCTCTACAAATTGTGAATTATTTACTGTTTTTCCCGACGACATCAACGATCTCTCGCCATCATTTTTAAATTAAAATTAAAATTTTAATATTAAAACTAGAGTGATAACAAACATTAATATAGACTGAGACTCTCTACCGCCCTCTACCACGCGGTAATATTAAAGACTGGGGGATGGAAACGTTCAGAAAGTCAAAACAAGATGGCTTCGCATGTACGTGACAAAAACAATTTCAACCTGCGGTGTATAAAAGTGAAAAAACGGCAGTAATTATTTGGAATATAAATGAAAACTATGAAACCTCTGTACCAGGAATAACTTTGGAAAATTAACATCGGAGAAAATCGGAGAAAAGCCTATATACTTTTAAATAAGAATTCAAGGAGTGATATTTTATGGGTGATTTTCTGGTTCAGGGATCAAAACAAAACATTGTTATTCAGGGGGGGGGCGACAAAAAAGCACTCAATCGCGCATTTACATGTAGGCCTAATTTTTAGCGCATTTTGCAAAATTGACCCGCGCATTTAGTCATTTTAAATTGCTCCAAATCCCAGTGCTTACACTATATGCCGTCCACATACACAAACTCTTCCTTCAGGTGGATGGCTTGCAATAAATACAAATGTGTAAAAATAATGAATCGACCATGTATGTTCATCGAAGTAAACGGAGAATATACACTGGAAGTCATTTTACATCTGTCTCTCACACACAATCATACAACAAAGCTATATTTTTAATTTATGAATTGTGCATAGTAGACTGTGTCTGTACTATTATTATAAGTTGTTGTTGTTGTTGTATTTGTACTTTAAGTTATTTCTGATGTGTAATCTATGATGTAATGTTCTTATATTTTTTCATACATGTATGTTATGCGCCTCGGGGTTGTGTTCACAATGTGAGGCGCATTATAAATGCCCTTTTATTATTATTATTATTATTATAATATATACACATACTCAGGTAGATGGTCTGTAATAAATACAAATTTGTTAAAATAATGAATGTCATATGTGACCAGTTGCGTCAAAATGGACATGTTGTCGGCAAACACAGTTTTGAGATAGAGGCTGGTGAAATATAAAGAAAATAAGTGAAAAAAATATGCTTCTTCAAATCAAAGCTTGTGATTACAAAGTCTGATTGCCTTCAACATGGTGTCATTTTAAAGCTTCAAATGTGCTCTTTCAAGTCGTACCAATAGCTCAGATTTGAATCGGTCCTTCAACATGTCCATTTTTATGCGAAGGGTCACATATGTGATGCAGCACATCAAAAGGGGGGACTTTGCGGCTGAGTTGTTTTTGGACGGAACAAAACAAAGAAAATAAGAAGAATTTAGGATTAATTTCACTCGTAATATCTGAATGCCTTGATCAATTTGGTGTCATTTTAAAGCTTAGAAAATGCCCTCATAGCACACATAATAAACTCAAAATTGACTTCACCTGCAAATTCCCCCCACCCCCACCTTTATTGGATGTGCTGCATCACATATATGCTGATGTCACAAATATTCACAGAAGGAAAAATACAGGGGCTCCTGTAGGATGATGGCCTGTAATACAGGGTGAGTCAAAAAGACTGCAATAGTGGAAAGAAGCCATTTTGTTTTCAAAACCAAAATGAATTTTAAAACTTTTTCAACGTTGCAAGAATGCTGTATTTAATCCTAACTTTTTGTGAAAAAATGAAGTCGATCGCATTTTTCGTTTGTATTTGGTGACCCTCTTTGCTGCACAACCAAATTTACCTGTTTGTCCACGAGCACAGTGATTTTCACAGATTTGAAATTTGAAATGGCACACATTGCATTTTCATATTTGAATATCCCGCCAACAAAAAAATGGAAAATTTCAGTTTTTTATTAAAATTTAGAACATTATACGCTTTCATTGCATGGGTACGATTATAATTGATTATGCTAACTCACATGTAAACAAAAAAGGATGCATCAAATTCCAATAACATCACAAATGAACTCAAGTTTCCAAATTTGAATGAGAGACACATTTTGCGATCTGAAGCATATTTTTGGTATCTCGTGGACAAATGTGTAAAATGGGTGCACTGGTCAAAAGGTTCACCAAAGACAAACGGAAAATGCGATTGACTTCATTTTTTCACACAAAGTTAGGATTAAATACATCATTCTTGCAAAGTTTAAAAAGTTTTAAAATTCATTTTGGTTTTGAAAACAAAATGGCTTCTTTCCACTATTGCAGTCTTTTTGACTCACCCTGTAATTACAATAGTAAAAAAACAATTAAACATTGTGTATAATGATTATTGTATATTCATCCAAAAAATGATGTTTCAATCAGTGCATCATTACCTTTCCATAGACATATATAGACAAGGACAAGTAATTGGTTCCCTGCTGGTCATGGTGGTTGTGTTGTATCACACTAAATTCTACCGGGGCAGCGTCGCCACAGCTCTGTGACAGGATGTAGGAGCATCCACCAGTGAAGATGTAAGGCCGACCGTCAAAGCTTATGTAATGCGAGTTGGAGTGGATGCAATGGCCGCGACCTGAGAGTAAAATGTGTCAAATTGAATCAAGTTAAGTCAAGACTGTATCATGAGGACAGGGCTAGGTGTGGGGCTGGTATTAGCTAACACATGAACAAGACAGCCCTTTTATGGCAAAAGAATGTATCTCATATGTAGTTTTCTAACAGTATACTTCCTTTTAACATGATCAAAGTTAGCTTTTTTCTCCTTAAAACATGTAGTGGTAAAAGGCAGTATGTTACTTTTATTGTCTTTACAAGTTGCAACCTTTTCCTAAGTGAGGATTATTGAACCAAGTTAACACAATCCATGTTAAAAGGAAGTATATCATTAGGAAAGTACATATAAGATACATTCTTTTGCCATAAAAGGGCTGAAGAGTCAGTGACCCAATTCTGGTGTCAAAAGTAATGAAGGGCTGTCGGTTTTGGGTGGACTGCTGCTGATGAAGGTTGTGGTGACAATTGAAAATTCCAGATACACAAATCTGTCAATATTTGATTAATTTATATCGCCACCAACGTAGATGAACTTGCATGTGAAAAAAGAATTCTCCCTTGTTGTTTCCTTTGCTAGACCTCAATCAGTTCCAAATTGGCGAGAAATATTTGGTTTGTATCTCTCTCATGCGCACAAAATTAATCCAAGGATACGCCCACGATTATCTCCACACGCACATGGTATTGGCCGTGGGCAAGCCGTCACGGATACGATGCACAGTGCATTAGTTGCCTTCATGCGCGACTGCGTCCTTCTGTATTCATCCACTGCTGTAAGGTGGCTTCGCCAATTTGGAACTGATCAAACTATAGAGTTATAAATTGTATGACAGCATGGTAATCAAGCAATCTTATTCCATCTTATCCATTCCTTCCTATTTTGACCCTTCCCTCCCTTTCTCCCTCCCTAATCACCCTCAACCCTATTATGTTCAAGATCTTGTATGATAAGGCTCCCTCTTATTTAACAGAACTTGTTCAACCATATGTTCCAGGGCATCGGGGGCTACGCTCTTCAAAACAAGGGCTTCTTCAGGAAACATTTGCAAAACATCAGTGGGGACAGTGAAGGTTTCAGGTTGCAGCACCAAAACTATGGAATAGTTTGCCTGAGTATGTGAAACTGTCAAACTCTGTACGTATTTTTAAGAAAAACCTAAAGACACATTTGTACTCTGAAGCATTTGCTTGATGTGACTCTCCTCATCTTTGTTCTTATGCGTGTTTATGTTATTTTGGTTGTTTATGCAGAGAAGCGCCATGAGCATCGCTTGCGGCAGATACTGGTGGGATATAAATAACCATTATTATTTATTAACCCATCTCCCCCCTCAATTAGCAGAACTGTTGGAGCTCATCCTTCCCCAACAGTCCAGCCCCTACTGCACAAATCCATGACTTCATGAGTTATTCATAACATAAATGGATAAATCCACAATTGCACCTCTCAACTGACCAAAACCATTATCCCTCTTTTTCATTCATCCTCCTCTCCTCTCTCTTTCTCCTCCTCCCCTCCCCCTCCCACCTTCTCGTCCCCATTTCCCCTCCCCCAACATACCTTGACTGCAGTCTGTCCCGGTGTAGCCACGAGGACAGGCACATTCAAAACTACCATCAGCGCTTCTGTAACAGGTCCCATCATTCTGACACGGCGACAAGCGGCAAGGATCAACTGAAAGTATAGACAAAATAAATAATGTTGGTATTTTGATTTCTAAGAATTCATCTTCACTCAAACCAATCAAATTTTCCCCAGCTCCCTTCCTCTACATCATTACTCCCCCTCGCCCTTGCAGTCTTCCCTTTCACACACACACATACACAAAGACAGATATTTTGTTTCAAGGCAGAACATTCAAAACTGCTATATTTGCATTATACTCTGCTGCAGCCTTCATGGGACAACAATGGGTGTTACCTTCAATCCTTCATGTATGCAAGGGAGGCAGAGCGGAGTTAGTCTAGGGTAAAGACTTCATTCCGGGATTATACGGAATACATACACTCTATGGCTAGCAAGAAGTAACAAAATCTTTGGTAGATGGGAGTTAGTGCAAAGACCAGTAGTGCCGACAGTAATGCAGTTGGAGAGGGAGGGTCCCATGGGACAAAGCGCTTAACCCACCGCCGCCCGTCCCAAGTCGGGGGCAACTGCAGAGGCTGTAAGTTTTGACAGGATGTCAACAATCCTGGGCTTGGTATAACATCCTTTCTTCTGTGCACGTCAAATAAAGGCGTCGATGCAGACCAGGCCAGGAAGCGGCTGTACATGGCCATGGAGTTTAATGATACAAATAAAAATCTTGCTTTTATTATTTAAGATTTAATGTTTGTTTATGGTGTATTTTCATGATAAGAAGACCACACAGGCAGGTTGAAAACCTGTTTTTCGATAGTTCTCGTTGTATTATAATATATAAATAATATATGAATAAAATGTTGACACTTCACTACAATCCCGGACAAAATTGTTGAAACACTTTTATACGTGTGTTTAAAAAATCCCCCTTTCCCCCTGGATCAGTGTTGAAACATGATTTTTGGGTTACGAGATACTGGAAGGGATCAACATTGCCCAGTGGGGTGGGGGAGTTATTCATGTTGAGGAAAGGCTTCAAGCTTTCCGTCAAAAACAGCAATGTTTCAATAGTGTAAATTTTGCGAAAACGGGAACGCATGACAGTGTAATTATTACCAGGATGTTCCAACTAATTATGACTGTAATTGTAGTTTCGTGAGCGCTTACATGAAGGTATAGAATCCCATATGTGACCAGTCGCGTCAAAAAGGACATGTTGTCGGTATACACAGTTTTGAGTTAAAGGCCAATATATTTGGTGAAAAATAAAGGAAATAATAGAAAAAAATATGCTTCTTCAAATCATATCTTGTGATTAAAAAGTCCGATCACCTTCGACATGGTATCATTTTCAAGCTTAAAAGGTGTTCTTCCAATTCATGACAATATCACAAAATTGACTCATGCCACCAACATGTCCATTTTGATGCGACGGGTCACATATTATCATGCTACAGAGCACTCGGAGTAGCAGTGAACCAATTGGTTGGTCCATCAGAGCTCTTTGTAGAGAGTTACCACTTTTATTTCTATTCACTCAGTTCATTAACCTTGTTAAAGGGGCATTAAGAGATGTGGTGGAAGCAGCGCCCTCAATTACAAAAATGTATGATAAAACTGGGATTTGTATATTTTTACAATTGTATTACATGTATGAACTTATACCTATAAGGATTAAGAAAAATCAGCCCTCTTTGTACAACAAAACATCGATTCAAAAATGCTGGTAGAGCCGCAACCAGCATTTTACATGGTTAGGGGTGGTATTCCAACATATTTAAAACATTGTTTTATTCAAGTTTTGCCGGGTTTTTTTTAGTAGAAACAACAGTAATGGCAATTTTTAATGTTCATCTTGAATTCTGAAGTAAATTAATTAAAATTTAAAAAAATCAACATGACATTGTGTCCTTTTAATGTCTGTTTGGCTATTGTTCACATTTGCTATTTCTATATAAAGAAAACTTACTGTTAACACTTTCCACGCGTCTATCATTTTTACTATATTATGCAAAAGAGATTTCAAGGATTACTGAACCAATACTAGGCATGTTTGTACTTATTTTAATGCATTCCTCACTGTGACTCCAAATATGGTAATGAATTTTTTTACTCAATCAATCTTTATTCAATAGTAAAAAGACCATATAAAAATTCCAGGATACGGGATGGAAGGATCCATTCCCATACAGGAAAAGACAGAAAACAATACATTAAAAGATCTCAAAAACACAAGCCATAACAATTAAAACCTGAAACCAGCAGGAAAAGGGGGCCCTGCCCTAGATTTTAATATATGGACACTCCACCCAAGAACTCAAAAACACAAGCCAAAACAATTAAAACCTGAAACCAGCAGGAAAAGGGGGCCCTGCCCTAGATTTTAATATATGGACACTCCACCCAAGAAGTGTCAATAATGTTGACATTTTTGAAACATTTTGTGACATTTTGGAATGTCGTCTGCAGACGCCTGTCGCGTGGAAAGTGTTAACACATAGATAGACTTACATGTAAAATATGTATCTATGGGGGTCTTCCCTCCCTACAACCGACTCACAACAATGACAAAAAACCCACTTACACCATGTCAATAATGTTGACATTTTTGAAACATTTTGTGACATTTTGGAATGTCGTCTGCAGATGCCTGTCGCGTGGAAAGTGTCAACACATAGACAGACTAACATGTAAAACATGTTTCTATGGGTGTCTTCCCTCCCTACAACCGACTCACAACAATGACAAAAATACTGCAAGTCACGACTTGCGAATCCCCCTGGCTGGGAGATCAACTAAATGAGGTCGAAGGTCACATAGGGGTCATGTTCTCCCATTGTTCATGTTACTTTTCTCCAAGTTTGACGTCAATCTGGCAACTTTTACGATTTGACCTCTGGATGACCTTTGACCTAATATGACCTCTGATTATTTTTTGACATGATCCCCCGTGTTCATTGCACGATTTAACCCCTTGTTGACCTTTGGCCTCTAATGACTGTTGACCTTTGACCTCTAATGACCATTGACCTCGGATGACCTCTAATTAATTTTAGACATGTTCACCCGGTTTTCATGTTTCATTTCTCCAAGTGTGACGTCAATCGGGCAACTTTTACGATTTGACCTCTGGATGACCTTTGACCTCAGACGTACCTCTAATTATTTTTTGACATGTTCCCCCGGTGTTCATTGCACGGTTTAACCCCTTGTTGACCTTTGACCTTAAATGACCTCTAATGCCCGTTGACCTCGGATGACCTCTAATTAATTTTAGACATGTTCACCCGGTGTTCATGTTTCTTTTCTCCAAGTTTCACGTCAATCTGGCAACTTTTCGATTTGACCTATTGACCTCCGGATAACCTTTGACCTCAGATGACCTCGGATGACCTCTAATTATTTTTTGACATGTTCCCCCGGTGTTCATTGCACGATTTAACCCCTTGTTGACCTTTGACCTTGGATGACCTCTAATGACCGTTGACCTCGGATGACCTCTAATTAATTTTAGACATGTTCACCCGGTGTTCATGTTTCTTTTCTCCAAGTTTCACGTCAATCTGGCAACTTTTCGATTTGACCTATTGACCTCCGGATAACCTTCGACCTCAGATGACCTCGGATGACCTCTAATTATTTTTTGACATGTTCCCCCGGTGTTCATTGCACGATTTAACCCCTTGTTGACCTTTGACCTTGGATGACCTCTAATGACCGTTGACCTCGGATGACCTCTAATTAATTTTAGACATGTTCACCCGATGTTCATGTTTCTTTTCTCCAAGTTTGAAGTCAATCGGGCAACTTTTAGGATTTGACCCCTGGATGACGTTTGACCTCAGATGACCTGTGCAAATTAATTTTAGGCATGTTCACCCGGTGTTCATCTTTTTTTCTCTCCAAATTTGAAGTCAATCGGGCAACTTTTACGATTTGTCCCAGTCCCTGGATGACCTTTGACCTCAGATGACCTATGCAAATTAGACCCCCAACAAATCAACCACAGCTTTTGACCATGGCCTACATATCGCAGAAGGTTTGAAATCAATCCGTCCATTCGTTCAAAAGATACAGCATTCAGAAAAAAGGCTAACCAAAAAGGCTAACCAAAAGGCACACACACCCCCACCCACACCCCTACACACCCCGACATGATGACAAAATCCCCTTCTGGCTTTACAAACCAGGGGGATAAAAACCCACTTACTATTGTGTCAATAATGTTGACATTTTTGAAACATTTTGGAATGTCGTCTGCAGAAGCCTGTCGCGTGGAAAGTGTCAACACATAGACAGACTAACATGTAAAACATTAACACATAGACAGACTAACATGTAAAACATGTTTCTATGGGGGTCTTCCCTCCCTACAACCGACTCACAACAATGACAAAAAACCCACTTACACCGTGTCAATAATGTTGACATTTTGTGACATTTTGGAATGTCGTCTGCAGAAGCCTGTCGCGTGGAAAGTGTCAACACATAGACAGACTAACCTCCCTACAACTGACTCACAACAATGACAAAAAAAACCACTTACCGTTGCAAGTCAACCCATCGCCAAAGGTATTAACCCTGCATCGGCATTCGTAAAAGATGTCAAAGAAGGAGTCTACCGTAGCACAATCAGCGTTAACACTGCAGGCAGTATTTGTACACCACTCGGTCCCATCTGGGTGGCATTGGCAAGATTGCTGACATCCTGGTGGCATGTACACAGTACCGGGCTGCAAGATAACGAGGCATAACATTAGTTTTTGAATATTTTGTCTGACATCGTGGGTGATGAGGAAAAGATCACTTTAAAAGTCTGTTTTTGTTGTTTTTTCTTATTGTAAAACAAAGTTTGTGGAAAAAGTACTAATCTCACCCGACACGTCAAAATGGACATGTTGGAGACCCGAGTCAATTCTGAGTTATAGTATGACTTGAAAGAGTACATTTTAAGCTTTGAAACGATACCATGTTGAAGGTAGTCAGACTTTGTAATCACAAGATATGAATTGAAGAAGCATCTTTTTTCTATTATTTTCTTTAAATTTCATCAAATATATTGGCCTCTATCTCAAAACAAATCTGATTTTGAAGTAATTGAAACATATTGCTCTGTAATATAAATGATATTTTAGTTCCATGGTTATAAATGTAATTTGAGAAAAAATGCATTTCTAGGAAAAATCACAGATAGAGGGCGTTCCATGAAAACGATCACATAATATGCCTGTAAGGGAAGGAAGAGGAATTGTGTATCAATTTTTTTTTCTTCCTTGTTTTTAATGTTTTAATTCAGTGGTAATTTTGATTTGAATGCATGTTAAGAACCATAAAACTAACAGTCAAATTGCTGTAAAATAATATACATAACACTCCCAGAAATATTTAAAATAAAATGATGCATTTTAGTAGTTTTAATACAGCAAGTGAAATGTACCATTGAGTGCAGCATATATGGGCCATTCCACAAAAATAGGACCATTTGGGTATTTATCATTCTTTGATCCGGGAAATCTTACTGCAAGTATATATCACAAATGTTTATTAATATTATTGTACAACTCGATGAGTTCTACTCAGAACACCATGGTTTGCCATACTTTGAATGACATTATCAGGTTCATATTTGTACTGAAAGGCCCTCAAAACCACCAAAACACTGTTTCCACAGCTCGATGTCTCAAACAATTTTTGTTAATGTTTTTTCATTGAGTATCTTATGGTAAGTTAAAAAGTAGACACACAGGCCATACAAAATCACTCAGACTTGAGCACCCCTCCCCTTAAATCATTTATTGGATTCTTTGTCATTGTTGTTCTATGGATCATGGCTGATTCATTGTAACCCTATATTGATGACGGAGCGCCACCATTGTCTATTTTATGACATAGGATATGCAGAGATAAGAGATAGACCAGTTGCTTCGTTAATGCTGTCAGTCCAACAGAGCTTTGGTCTGCCAAGTTTACATGTTCCTTCGATAGCTCCATGTATTATCACCTTTTCTAGATTGTCACCCTCTCGTCTAGCAAAGTCCAAAGCATTGTAGTTTATTGTGCATGATCTTTGTGTACAGAGAAGTGTAGTCCTCATTCCGGCTTCTGACTAATTCATTGGTCTTATGCTCTTTCCATGATATTCCTTACATAGTGCGCCAACACCACATTTCAAAAGCTGGTATTTTCTTTGAATCCGCTATTCCGACTGATGACCATGTTTCAGCTCCATATTTTACAACTGAAAAGATTAATGCCTTCATAATACATACTTTTGTGGCCTTTGTGATTCCCTTATCCATCCAAATGGTTGATAGGGCATTTGCTGATGTGTTAGCCATTGCCAGACGTCTTTTGATCTCTCCTTGGCTTACCTTAATGTAAACTCCCTCAGCAATGCAACCACACTGATCCTTCTTCACGCAGTTATAACCGCCCCAGACGGGGTATTCCTCCACGCATTCACAACCTTCTACACACGGTCTTGTGCAGGGCTCTGTGTCGGTTTGTGTGTCACATCGTTCTGGACATCCAGACATGCACGGATTGTAGCGGGTTCCTTCTGGACAATCCAGAGCTGTGTGATGGAGGTGGATAGAATGTGGTAGAGAATTGGTTAGGAATTCAAAACATGAACAGTGACAAAGCTTCTTTCAAACACACATTTATATTTTCAAATAAATCTTGTTCAGGGCTCTGTGTCGGTTTGTGTGTCACATCGTATTGTAGCGGGTTCCTTCTGGACAATCCAGGGGTGTGTGTGGAGGTGGATAGATTGTGGTACATTATGAGAATTGATTAGGAATTCAAAACATGAAAAGTGATAAAGATTCTTCTATCAAACACACATTTATATTTTCAAATAAATCAAAACAGGTACATATAGTCTACATACGGTATGGAAATTGAGCTAACTCCAAATATGACTTTGACATTTATACAGGTATAGTTTGCTGAAAGCTAAAATTACAAAAAGTTTGATTTAAAACACGGTCAAATTCAAGCACTGTCAATTTTTATCCAGTGACGGCGGTCAATGCGCAATGACGCCAGTATGAACGGACCTTTAGAGTTTATATGAACCTTTGTGGTTTTTTATTTGATTCAAAATCACACTTTACAAAAGTTTTGTGTACCTCAAATGAAACAAAACAAAATTAGCCTTAGGTTTCCAGTAACTTACGACATAAGTCTCTGTCTCTCCAGATTCCTATATCCACATCGCATTCTTGACACTGCAGAGCGTAGGCTGAGAGGATGGTGCAGAGACTGTCTCTATCCAGCGAGGTGGCACACTGATCAAATCGGCACTGGTCATAAAATGGTTGAGGGTCAATTAAGACGTGGCAATCAGCGAACGGACCTGGAAAGAGAGAAAGCATGGTTTAGGGGCCTTGCCTTTTTACAAATAGAGGAAAGCTTGGGGAAAGAGCGAGGAAAGAGCGCTCCTTTTGAACCCAAGCTTTCTTTAAGTTATTATAGAACACATGAGGGCGCGCTTCACATTGGGTAAAGCCCGAAAAATACAAATAATGAGCAGTCAGGTGCGGAGAGCTTGCCATACATCTAACAAGCATACATGACCACAGCCCTTTTATGGCAAAAGCATGTATCTTATATGTACTTTCCTAATGATATACTTCCTTTTAACATGTATTGTGTTAACCTGATTCAATAATCCTCACTTAGGAAAAGGTTGCAACTTGTGAAGACAATAAAAGTAATTTACTGCTTTTTACCATGACATGATTTATGGAGAAAAAAGTTAACTTTGATCATGTTAAAAGGAAGTATACTGTTAGAATACTACATATAAGATACATTCTTTTGCCGTAAAAGGGCCGAGTGGTGAAGTTTCACATTTTTTTCAACTAGCCAGTCGGGCAGGTAACTCACAGAATTTACCTGCCCGACAAAAATTCCACCAGTCCAAGATTTTTTTTCATAATATTTTGCAGCAAACAATTAAGAGCAAGACTACTTTTAAACTACAATTACATGTTTTTGTCTTTATTGTACGGTGTTCCACTGTAACCCTAGCCCGCAACAGCTCCTCGTATTCATCATGTTTATCAATCCAATACTCTCTTTAATCTCCTATCAACCTGATCTCCTCTATCATCATGACACACGATCATCTGATGATGAAATTACCTGAACTTACTGTTACTTACACTTTGAAATTACCCTGAACTTACTGTTACTTACACTTTGAGCTTCAAAAATGTTACCTGCCAGTCGGACGGGTACCTTTGTATCTTCACCCGCCCGACACGAAAGTTACCCGCTATGGGCGGGCGGGCGGGTCTTATTTCCATCCCTGTACATGACGTTCAGGATGAAAAATTGATGCATTTTCTAACAAAAATTTGTAAATTTCTCAAGAAGGAAAAAGATATACTAACCATCGGTGTCTGTGATAATCGCACACCCATCGCCAGCCTGCTGACCTATCCTCTCATTGACTTCTTCACACGGTTTGTATTCCACACCAATGGCGTCGACTTGCGGTGTACATGCCCCAAACACCCACAGTGCTCCAAGGGTGTTTGGGCTAGCAGCAGCCTTTTGGAACAAACAAAGGTAACAAGCACATTGTATATCATATGCATAATGCTTGCATGCGGCCCAAACCGTGTGCGTGTGGCCATAAACAACACACATGCATGTTTGGATTACTTTGCGCAAGGAATTGTCCATGACCTCAAGATTTATTTATTTTTAATTTATATTTTGATGTTGTTCTCTATAATGTTTGGAGTTTTATCTTATTCTTACATCACTTTCAATGGCATTTCTAACACCCTCCCATTTGTGTTTCTTGTATTATGTATATTTTCTGAGTTACAGTGAACAAACTAATGGCCATTCAGAGTTACCAGTTTGATTTCTAATCATTCAGTTCATTAACCCTTACAGCCCCAGATCCCATGAAATCCCATTTCCCAGCATCCTGGTTCCACCTGGCGCTGAGGTTTTTGTCTGAAATAATGGCCCCGGGCTATATAGCTGGGCGAATACACTCGCCCAGCACAGCTTCCCCCGTGGCGCAGTTGGTAGAGTGTCCGCCCGCCAACCGAGAGGTCGTGGGTTCAAACCCCGGGGCGTGGCACCTCTTGTTGTGTGTGCTTTTTTCGCTTGAAAAAAAATTTCGTTGGAAAATCCACCGGGTGGGTTAGGGTTATGGAACGATTTTTTTTCTTCTTTTTAATTTTCACTTTTTTTCTCTTATTTTACCCTGATTAACCCTTGCAGCCCCAGATCCCATGAAATCCCATTTCCCAGCATCCTGGTTCCACCTGGCGCTGAGGTTTTTGTCTGAAATAATGGCCCCGGGCTATATAGCTGGGCGAATACACTCGCCCAGCACAGCTTCCCCCGTGGCGCAGTTGGTAGAGTGTCCGCCCGCCAACCGAGAGGTCGTGGGTTCAAACCCCGGGGCGTGGCACCTCTTGTTGTGTGTGCTTTTTTCGCTTGAAAAAAAATTTCGTTGGAAAATCCACCGGGTGGGTTAAGGTTATCCTTGTTAATGTCTGTTGGGCTTTTGTTCAAGTTAGCTCTTTATATACAAAAAACACACACCAGAGAAATGGCAAAATCATCAAAACATTTGGTTTTCCAAAAATTGCATCTAAATTGGCATACTCTTTGTTCTCTCATCTCCCATCTAGCAAAATCATAAACTTACATTTCCAAGATCATCGTTGGGGTCACCATTGAAGTTACCACACATGCCACATACTGTATTCTGGTAGGTGTCGGACAGCGCTACTTCAATGTTACTGTCCCCGCTCCATTTGACGTCCAGTCCAATATCAACTGACACCACCTGAATGTGTATTGAAACAGGAATATCCATCAAGTCACTGAGCTAACATGGACACAAACTACTGTATTTACTCTATTAAGGGGGCTGTTAACCCTCACAACATGAACAAATTCAAGCGCTGCATCTTTTAAACTATTAATATGATGTATATAAAACTTACCAAGCTATCCCCTCTTAGTGTAACAGAAACGCCTTCAATATCGATCACAGGAGGTTGAACTTCATTCCCATAAACCTCTATGGTAAACTCTCGGTCACCTCTACTTCGTCTCCTTCTGCGTCTGATACAAAGCAGCTGAATTATCGGAGACATAAATCAAACAAAGTTACTCACAGAATGAAGCATGTTATATCCTTACCCATACCCATGTCTCTTCTTTCAAATGTGTCAAAGTGTGGGATTTCCAATCCAGAGAGTTCCCCCCACCAACCCCACCCCATAGCCACACCCTCCCCTACATGACCAACACATCCTTCTTGTAAATGCCAGCAAGTATGAGGTTTTTACCCCCTCCACACATGCACCCCCACACCCCCTACACCCCTCAAACTACCCCACAGCCTAAAACAAACTCTTTTGAAACTCATAAAATCATTGACCATTTTTGACACAAAGCTCAATTTCAATAACATGCAGGTAATTTGTGAGGGATTTAATTAATTCGCGAAATTAAATACCTGTGAAACTGACAAGTTTGCATTGAAAGTAACAGTAACATTTTCAGATTAGCAAAATTGGATGCCCTCTAAAATAGCAGTAATTCTAAATTTGTGAAATAAAGTATCCGCATAATAATAATGTTTTACAGTATTCATATACACCGAAACGGCATAGTTTACAGATTGATACAAAACAAATACTCACATTCCCACACTCACAAAAATAGGGTCTATCTCTTGTAAGTTTGAAATCTCTTAACACTACCCTTTCTCCCTCCCCTTCCAAACCCCATCCCATTAGGTTCTACATGCCTCTATGTTTTGAGCCACATTGGAATATATTTCTTGACATATTGACAGGCCAAGATACTAGTAATAGCATAGACGGTAACATAGACGCCCCATGAACACATGTCCCAACTTTGTCTAGCCAATACAGTATTGCCATGCTTTATATTTAGCATTTCAAGTAGCCAAATAGGGCTAATAATTGAAACTAAAATCTACTCTAGAAATGCTACATCGCTACTTTTCTCAAAATTTGAACTTTTTATTTTATATTAGGAAAAAAAAAAAAGTTTGTCTCAGATGACCCGCATTCCCGAAACCGCCCGCGTTAGCTTTTTATTTTAGTGGGGTTTTTTTTTTTTTTTTTTTTTTTTTTTAAATTTTATTTTTTCAATTTTTTTTCCAATTTTATTTCTTCATTTTCTTTTTTTTCTTCAATTTTCTCAAAAAAATCTTGCAAAATCCAACTTTTTGACCAAACAAATAACGATCAGGTCTAAATTGAAGAAGAAAAAAAATCCGCAGACCGCATTAGATTTTCAGTCTCTCATGTCATTTGAGACAAACCTTTTTTTTGTTGTTGGCCTAAGCACTACTTTTTATAACAAATTGAAGTTCAAAGCTAGAAATTATTTATACAACCACGCCTAACATGCTAAACCTTACAATTTGGGTGTTGTTTCAACCAGCAATTGGCAGATCAAACGTCCATCGACAACATGCCCACATGCTGGGGAACTTGCTTGCGGGCTTCCTTGACCAAAAGGCATTAGAGTGTTGCCACATGAGGTCAATTTAAGTCCACATAGGGCTCATTTTTAAAACTAAAATCTGCTCTAGTAATTATACTATATCGTGATTTTTCTTGAAATTTTAACTTTTTATTTTACAAAATCTGAAACAGCAGTTGTTTTTATGACAAATTGAAGTTCAAAGTATGATCTTTAAAACATAACAAATGATAAACTTAACATTTTGGGCTTTCTGCTCCAACAAGCTTATTATCGAAGGTTAAAGCTATTTATAGACAGCTATGGAGTGAATGGAATATGAAATTATTGTGAACATGAAATCTTTTCTAATACAATTTTTTCTTCTTTTGATATATCCCACCAATTCTGCTCGTTCAAAAAACAGACTGTGCTTTTTTTGTATAATGTATTCATTTTTGTACTTTAAATCACGAATATCAACAAATATCTGCATTGATTAAATTTCACAATGACCCCCACTAGTGAGACGGCCTTGCAACTTAAATAACCTAATCAAAACCTGCGTCGAAAGGTCCAAACGGCCAGCGCAGGTACCTAAAGCGCTGTAGGCACTAACAGCTGGTGCATTAACTCAAAGAGTTGGAAAAATAGAGATTTATAACCACGGATACAGCATAGCAGCCGTGGTTATGGAAGTTTGTAAACATACAGGGAACGAAACTGTAATGCCCCTTCTATAGTACCCATTCCCCATCCCCCTTCCTCTTCCCTTTCCCACAATATTCATTCCACACTCACCGGTCTCGTGCCATCCAGAATGTAGACATAGAGTCCGATAGCCCTAGCAACTCTATCGTTATCTGGCACTTTTTCATTTTCTTGGACAACGATAAATCTATTATCGTTATCATCGTTACATGACCGCACTAGAACATGTTGGCAATCACCCTGGTAGTCGTATGCATTTCCATCAAAGGTTAGGTAGTGGTGTGCCCCGTGAGAGGTGCAGTAGCCAAGTTCTAAATCAAACAAATAGGATAATAAGGTCAAAGGTTAGGTGAGTGGTGAGCCCTGTATGCTCTAAATCAATAAAGGGTGCACAGAACCATTGCTTGCTGTAGTGTGTGTCTACGAGCAAACAGCTTTGCAAAACTGTTGTATTTCTGAAAACCACTAGATTCCAAGTTATAAAAGAATTGGCACTTGTTCAGCTTTATGATAGTCCTAACTTACATCAACATTTCAGATCCGACTCAATAACTTGTTTTTTTAATATCTGACCAAGTTTTAACCCGGGGGGGGGGGGGGGGGGGGGGTCAGTCAAACATAATGGTGTACACATGCGTGACCATAAAAATGCGTAAAAAGGGGTGTTTTTTCAGTGTTGGACGCGTCACTTAAGGGTATCAAAAACGCTGATTTTCAAGAAAAAGGGTGGCTTAAAATACAGGTCGAACGTGTTTAGGGTAACTAGTTTTGTTCCCCGTTCCCAGAAGAATGTTTTCCCTGTTTTTGCGATTTCTTTTGAGCGTCTCATTTCCAATTTGAGAACGCATGTGTGTCACTCATTTCTACAGCGTCATAATCGCCATAGCAAACCGAGATAGCAAAGACCAAAGACCGTCCCCCAGACCGTCGTTTTGTAGCGTTCACAATATGCGCTAGAGACTGGAGAATTCCGACGAACTGACATTCAGCTGATAATTTTGACAGCGGTAGAAGAGAGGACGACAACTCCCGCGACAACTAAAGTAAAATACCTCTGGTAAGCTTACGAGTTTGCTTATTTCGTGTAAATCAAATCTTTTTGGGAGTATACTGTTTGATGTTACCTTTCACTTGAAATAAATTCTTTCCTGATGAATTTTAAAAGCAGATCTGACTGGACTGAGTTACTGAATGTTTACATTGTCTAGCTACATTGCAATGCAAGATCCTCCTTGACAGCATTTAAATGTACATACAAGAAATAACAATACCCATGAATACATTTTTGTCTATTCATATCTACGGGCATATCTATTGCAGGCAAATAAATAGACAAAACTTGTTTAGGGGTCATATTCTGGCAAGAACTTGTTTAGGGGTCCAAATTTGCAAGGAAAGTGCGCTAAAAACTTGTTTAGGGGTAATTTTGCTTGCAGGGTAAAACTTGTTTAGGGGGTGTCTGGAAAAAAATTGGTCACGCATGTGTACACCATTATGTTTGACTGCCCCCCCCCGGGGTTTTAACAGGACCATATTTCTAGCTATCTGGCCCTGCCTCCTAGCGCATAAAAACAGTGTGTATTCATCAAGCGCATTGACTTATATACTAATAATTAATCGAGAAATAAAGTGAGCAATAAGAAGTATCAATAATTGTGCCATGGACTAACGCATGTAACATGGCCCAAAAACTCCCAATAGTATGAATTTCAGGTCATGATAAGAAAATCAGTTAACCCTTTCTACATAGCAGTCATCTGCAAATGACATTTTAAAAATTTCACAAAATATTTCATAGATGTCAAAGTTATTTAATTTCATCACCATATTTGGAATAATTAGAAAAATGCATTAAAATAAGTACAAATATGCCTAGTATTGGTTAAGTTATTCTTAAGATAGACTTAGAAAGTTGGGAAAGGTTTCTGAAAAATCTTTTTATATGGCGCATATAGCCGGGGGAAAGTGTTACGGTGTAATCATTCTCTCCTATAATCCATTATGAGACAGTGACGTAAAAGGCGCTGGCGTATACACAAAAGAGTTGAAAGACGGTAGATACATACATGTGCGTGAAAGCTGCGCCTGTTAATGGTATGTCACTGTTCAGAGGAAGCCCAATAGAGTATAGCTTGCCTGCACCCACCCCAACGAACCACACGTCCACAATGACATATAGTACATACCATCTTTGCAAAGTTTGAAGAAGTCTGGACGGGCTCCCCTCTTGCAGACGCAATAGTACCCAATATCCTGAGTGGAATCCAGAACGCATTTTCCAAAATCATCACCGCATGGGTTGGGTGTACATGGATCAACTGCAAGGCATAATAGTATCATAAAATTACATATTTCACATAAATTTACATAATTAACACAAATTTACATAATGTACAGAATGATGAGTCAACCCCTAAGGCATTTCACGCCTATTTTTTTCTTCGTACAGCATGGATTTAATCCCTCCTGCACTCTTCAGATGTTGGCCAGCGACATCATTTTCATAAATTTACATAATTTACAAAAATTTACATAATTTACATAAATTTACATAATTTACATAAATTTACATAATTTACATGAATTTACACAAACTCATCACGCTTATTTCATTGACATAATCGACTTCTTTGCTAGATGTTTCCAGTGTTCAGATATACTAGTATTACTCAAATATCCTGAAATAGAGAAAAATTCCTGAGAAATGCAATGTTCGTGTGTGTTATAGTTATGTCATTTTTAAAATTTAATTTTATGCTCTTGCCATTTCACTAAAAGAGATTTCATAAATAGTTATTCAACAAAATATCCATTCACAAAGTTGGGAGTACCTTGCAATATCAACAATAACCCATACAATGCAATCTCAAATTAAATAATATCTGACTAATTTTCACCTGTGCAGGTGAACCCATCTCCCATGAATCCCGCATCGCAATGGCAGCCAAAAATGCCCTCAATGGTACCACACGTTGCACTGGCATGGCAAGCCTGATTGCCGCATACAGCTACGCCATTGTTACACTGGCACCGGCTAAGGACGTTGTTGACACCACATGAGACGCTTTGAATCCAAAATTCATCATCCTAGGAAGAAGAGAAGAAAGATCAGAAAACTTGAACAAAAATGTGGATATATTTGATTAATATTGAAGAACTATAGTTTAATCAGTTCCAAGTTGGTTAGAAATATTCAGTTTTTATCACTCCACAGGCAAACACAATCAAAGTGTATGCGAGTGAATATGGCTAAACTGGCACATTTTGGCCGCATGCAAGAGGTCACGCATATGAAACACATTGCACTTGTTACCTTCATCGTACATGCGTGCCAACGTCCTTCTGAATTCATCATTTGCTACTATAAGGACGCTTCACCAATTTGGAGCTGTTCAAACTACAGTTGCGTCTTTTACTTTACTTATACTTATAAGTGGTTTTTTTTGTTATTGTATATTTCATTTTCAGTTGGAGAAAATTAAGCGCTCTGTGTGTGTAAGTGGGGAGCGGGTGTGTAGGTCGATTATTTGTGCGTTATAAGAAAATCATTCATTTATTCAACCAATAAAGTTTAAACCAAACAAGGTCAGTGCTACGACAGACGTCATTGTCACAATAGGCAAAATCCTGGTTCAAAGTAAATCTTCCTGGTCCTAGGGTAGAAAAGGGTACAATATTCAATTCCCCCCCCCCCCCCCCCCCACCCCAATTGATTGGCTCCCATCTCACAGCTATTGATTCTGGCAACGTGTCAAGGGTTAGGAGCCACAAGGCCCTATATATCTACAATGGCTGCCATGTGTAGGATTGCATGCTTGCAATGGCACACCATTATAGCACCAGCAATGTATAGCATATGGCAGCTATTACAGATAGTGCATTTCACACTATGTATCAGAAGAAGAAAAAAATCATATTTGCAATAGCTGCTGTGAGTTACTTTTAGTTTTTATCAACTGCTCAGCCTACAAACAATCCCCTGTATAACAAGTGGCAGTTATTTAGATATACAGCCTTGTGGCACTAAGCCCTCGGTGTTCATTCTGATGAGTCAGAGGCGAGAATAGTATTTGCGACCTGTCATCACAAAATGAGAGTTAAGTCGGAACATTTTATTTTCAGGTTTGTCCAGATTTAAAATGCTCAGAAAACAAGCTTTAAAACGATATGCAACATGTCATAATTGCTCAATGTTTTCCCCTTCAAAATTCAAATTGAAATTGCAA
This sequence comes from Ophiura sarsii, assembly GCA_035610835.1. NCBI lineage: Eukaryota > Metazoa > Echinodermata > Ophiuroidea > Amphilepidida > Ophiuridae > Ophiura > Ophiura sarsii. The sequence continues at coordinate 30,947,686 of CM069450.1, read as the reverse complement.
AATTCTTTTGTTTTCTATTGATTTTTTGAATGTTTATTGGACCATATCTCCTCATGCACACCGGCGACTAAACGCTCATTTTGTGGTTGTGGTAGCCGGTCTCATTTTGCACCTGCTCCTTACCGAGTGATAGTTTCCGTTGATGTCGAGACACCCGCACTGATCTACCGCTACACACTCTTGCCCGCTCACTACAAGATTACCCTGGCATTCGCATCCCTCTACGCATCCACGATTGCACGATTCGGGGTCGTTTCCTGCTGCGACATTGACGCATGTCTTGGGACATGCCGATGTGCAGGGACTGTAGATGGCACCAGGGGGACAACGGTAGGCTGTGAAGGAAGTAATAATAATAGGTATTTATATAGCGCCTTACATCAAAAATATCACAAAGCGCTTTACAGAGCAATATAAAGCGAGAGCATAAAAAATACAAGGCGTAAATAATAAACAAATATGGCCTACAATTACACTATAATATACAGTGTTACAGCGAATATACACAAATCAAGATACAATAGTTATAGTATGTATAACAAGAATACTGCACATAATAGACATAAATAACTATATTGTCTGGTTAAAAAGATGAGTTTTTACAGACGATTTAAAAATTGTAATAGTCCTAGAGTTACGGATATGTAAAGGAAGATTGTTCCAGAGTTTTGGTCCTGCAACACAAAAAGCCCTATCTCCGTATGTTGCAGTGGTACTTTTTGGAACTACAAGGAGTTTACGGCTACCAGAACGGAGATTTGCAGACGGACAATATGGAGTGAGAAGCTCATTGATGTAGTTGGGTGCAGAGTTGTTGAGAGCTTTGTATACAGTTAGAAGAATTTTAAAAATGATGCGTTTTTTTAATAGTTAGCCAGTGAAGGTCTTTGAGGATCTGGGTCATATGTGTGCGTTTGTTAACACCAGTGACAAGTCTCGCGGCCGAAGTAAAGACAATCATCATGTGCTAGGATAAAATTATTAATAACATTAACCCTAAACCCCAAACCAGATTTTTAACCGATATCGCAATTTTGGAGGGGAAATTGACAAATAAGTCTCCCCGACCGAACTGGGAATCAAACCGGGGACCCTCCAGAACCAATACCTTGGCCTCCATAGGCAAGCCACGGCTCTTAGCTACTCGTTTGCACCGTAAAATGCTCTCAATATACCGGCTTGGTTGATTACGTCATCAAAAAACGCCCGCACATGCGCTTGGAGATGAAATGTAGATTGAGATATTACCTCTATTGTGTACAAAAGCCAATTATAATGTTTTGAATTTTCTACAAAATTTAACACTTTCAAAAACACTTTCAAACGTTTTTAAAATACAAAATTTAAAAGCAATTTCAAATATTTAAAACAACTCAAAATGTCTTAAAAATAAATTTTGAATTGGAAAAATATGAGACTATTGTGCGTGAATAATATATTATTTTATTAATGGTAGTTCTATACTTACGACACAGCCAGTCATTCCTCCAAGGTTCAATTCTGACACCAGCTCCTCTGCACAGGTCAGCATACAATGCAATGTTTTCACAATACGGTCCCCAATCTGGCAGCGTTGCGCAAAGATCGTAGCGACAATTGCAGGCATACGGCTCAGGATCGATTTTGTCATGGCAGGCAGCAAATGGACCTGAGCGTATAAAATAAACGAATTTGTACATGGTTGAAGTGATGCCTGTTTTCCTGGAAGAAATCACTTTATATCATTACCTTTACTGTTTGGTAATCACAGAATGAATATTAGTACAAATGTGACCAGGCACATCAAAAAGGACATGTTGTCTGCAAACACAGTTTTGAGATAGAGGTCAATATGTTTGGTGAAATATAAAGAAAATGATAGAAAAAAATATGCTTCTTCAAATCATATCTTGTGATTACAAAGTCTGATTACCTTCAAATTAGTGTCATTTCAAAGCTTAAAATGTGCTCTCTCAATAACTCAGATTTGACTCGGGCCTTCAACATGTTCATTTTGATGTGACGGGTCACAAATGTATTTGACTTTTGAACTCTAATCGCAGACACTTCTTATAGTGTTTCAAGAATGTAATCATGTTTTCTCCCTAGAGTCTCCATATCAGCTATAAATCACAACCTTCAAGGTCAGGAGACGCATTCATTGGTTTCCAACCATCCAATGAATGCATTTACTTTCTGGGTAATCAGTAAGGATCCAGTGAAATTCATCAGTGTGATCCACAGAACTGGGTTCAGGCAGTGACCTTTAAATTACAGGGGACGGCTAAGCCGGTAATTTCAGGTTAAGCTATGTGTGTCTTGGATTAAAATTGATCATAAAGAAGCATTATAAAAGGCCACGTAGCCTCTAGCGCTGTTATGAAATAACCTCTCAACAGTAATAAATAACCTGTCACTCTCACTTCCAGAAACTATTATCGATCTCAAACGATACATTCTTGGTCCTGAGTGCTTGTGGGTTTGAGTTTAGGGGTAATAAAACACAAGAGTGAAACAGTTGTATACAATTCTTTTTAAATATTGTTACGTAAATCGTGTTGGTGATTCATACAATAATTTTAGTTGTTCAATATTGACGGATTTGAATTTCCACCGACGAATTTTTTCTAAAGATGGTTTAATATAATTATCGTAACATATGGTATGAGAGATAAATTGTTGTCGCAACATACTACTAGTACTCGTATTGAAAAGCACATGTTTTCTACCAAATTTCAATAGAGACGATCATCCCTACTTTTCACCGTCTCTGGTTCAAGGAGACAATTATTCACTGATGGCCATCACTTTATTTATCCAATGATTTGCACCTACCTTTCGGGTCTGTGAGGATCTAAAGAGGGTTTTCTAAAGATGGTTTAATATAATTATCGTAACAAATGGTATGAGAGATTGTTGTCGCAACATACTACTAGAACTCGTATTGAATAGCACATATGTTTTCTACCAAATTTCAATAGAGACGATCATCCCTACTTTTCACCGTCTCTGGTTCAAGGAGACAATTATTCACTGATGGCCACTTTATTTGTCCAATAGACCATTTCAAATTCAAAAATATACGATCGGTTCCGAATTTTTCCGATTAGCCGAGTGTTTGACACTCGGTTCCATGACCTGTCAGCTCCTGACAGGTCATGGCCATGTGCCGGAGAAAAATAAACATGTTTTTCACCCGCCTGCCTGTGTGGTAGATTGCGCTAGTGTTGGTGATAGATTGTATCCCTCACAAAGTTGATGTTGCGGCATTTCAGTAACAAAAACGGTGAGATGAAAGAGATTTGGGGTAATATTTTCACTTTTTACCGTCTGCTCGATACATTTGGAATTTGCCCGTCAACTCCATTGTTGATGTATGTGTATGTAAACATAGTAAATCACTAGGCGGACAACCAACTAGGACTAGACTGTGAATGCGATTAACTGTTGCAAAGAATGCGCAACACACCTACTCCACGTGACCTGTTTTTCCGAAGATTTCCGATCTCAATTTGAAATGGTCTATGATTTGCACCTACCTTTCGGGTCTGTGAGGATCCAGCACAATTCATAGGCGTGGTCCACATACTCGTTGCTGATTCCGTCACACGGATAATAGTCACAAGTGCTGGGGTCAGGTGACTCACAATCACTAGGGTTCTGTATCCAGCTGTTGCCGAACGCCACAGGGTTAGTCTCCTATCAGATATAAAGTTTGCGAAATAAAAAGTTTTGTCTCAAAGATGCACACGTTCAAATATGTGAAATATAACACGCCAAAGACAATCACATAATTTCAGGATTATACAGCTTTATCCTTAGTGTAAGACAGCATGGAATTAACCTTGCACAAAATCCTCTCTTGACGGTTTAAAGGATTATACAGCTGTAGACCGTAATAAGGTATTTGCACTTGTCTTACACACTAAGGATATACCGGATATTTTCCTTCTAATTTCAACATTATTGAATTTCATTACCATATTTGGAATCAACATGAGAAAGTCATTAAAATAAGTACAAACATGCTTAGTATTGGTTCAGTTATTCTTGAGATAGACTTTAAAAGTTTGGAAAGGTTTCTGAAAAATCAGTTTTGAATATGGTAAAACCAATGTCCGTGTGGAAAGTGTTGAAATAATACTTGCCTGGTTACCAAATGGGTTCTCAAAATCGTCATTTGGGTTCTGATTGAGATTTCCGCACAGGCCTCCGACTTCGTTGGAGAAGTCATCCACCAGCCACACGTCCACGTTGTACTGGCCGTTCCATTTCACAGTCAGACCAAAGTTGAAAGTGACATACTGTGTATTTTAAAACAACGAGAATTATATAGTAACATCAGCAACATCACTTAGAGGTATATTATGTGATCTTTTCCATGGGACGCCCTCAATCCTTGAAAAAAAATTGGAAGCAGATTTTCTTGCGGATTTACTTTTCTGATCATAAATCATAAATGTATTCCAATTTACAGAGCGATACGATTCCTAATAACCTCAAAATCATGGTTTAAAGAGTGAATTTAGAGTCAAATTTGAAAAATAGATTGTACCGCTCGGTACAATCTATTTTTCAAACCATGATTTTGAAGTAATTAGGAACCGTATCGATCTGTAACTTAGAGGATCTTTATGATTTATGATCAAAACTGCAAATCTGCAATAAAATCTGCTTTCATAATAAAAATCAATGATGGAGGGCGCTGTGATGTAAACTGTGCAATTAAGAATGACAGATGACAATGATGTGACCAGGGTTAAGATTTTTAAAAAATCTACTCGTCGGTTTGAAACATTGAAATTTGATCTGACAATGCTGCCATGCTGCCATGCTGATTTTTTTGTTTACAATCTGAATCAAGTATGTTGTTTGAAAGTCTCCACACTTCATAACAGTTGAGTTTTAGCACAAAAATAATCATTTTTATCAGCGAGAACCAATCCTTATTGTTCACTGTGTCTGTGTACTGCAGCCAATGTCATGATTGTGGGATTTTCCTAAGTCCCAACATATCGATCTTGCAAACGGTGAGTTTACTTCTCAATTAATTTTCTAGACCACGGAACATGTGCAATGAATGCAAAGGGGAAAGTCTACCGACCAAAATATGATTGCCTTATTTGACTTAATAAACATTACTTCATGGTACTGGTAGGCAGTGGCGTGCGCAGGATATTGTGAGTGGGGGGGGGGGGGGGGGCACCTGGCCATAAATGACTCAGATTCTTCTCAATTCCCCTGACCAACAAAAAAATAGTAAAAGGTAGCCCCACTTTTTTTTGCAGTCACCTCATGATTTTCGTGTAAGTGGGGGGGGGGGGGGGGGGGGCGGGTTAAGGTAAAAAAATGTCGCACGGTCAAACAAAAAATCGCATAGTATAAAATCGCATAGTCCAAAAAACAGCGGTCAACAACTAATGACCAATCATCCGGGTTTTCATCAGTTTCATCATCCATAACATTTTCCTTTATTTAACCGACTGCTGCATAAATTTGCCGACTACATGTACAAGTTTGCCGACTATTTGACTATTTGGGTTACACTCCCCCCCCCCACACACACACACCCTCTAGCAACTGGCAGTAGTTTTCCCTGACTGATTTCAAAAGTGGGCCCCCCCCCCTTGCGCACGCTAATGCTGATAGGGTACCAATAACACTTACCACATCACCATTGATCATGGAGAAGATGGTCATCTGTGGAATTGCTGTGTAACTCATGCAATTGATATTCACCCAGGATCCGGATAAGTAACGCTGACACACATAGTTTCGTAGAAGTCGTATTTGCTGTAAAAGTACAAGTGACAAAAATATCAAGAAAATGTTAATTATGCCCTATATGCTAAGAGTAAAAGCAAGATATACCAACAGGGTGTGGGGAAACAGGTAATAACAAGGGAGAATAACGAGATAAAACAGATAAATAACACAACAACAACAACAAAACACAGAAATGCACTGGGACAAGCAATGAAAATTGCTTGGGTGTCTAGTAGTCAACATCTATTACTAGCATTGTGCTATAATTACAGTGGTGGACTTGACTAGTTCTCAAAATATCTCAAAATATATTTTGTCAAATTTTGTCATACTATAGTTTTATTATATTTCTATATTCCCTAGGAATCTTCTTTTTTTTTTTTGAAAATTTTTATTATTTTTTTGAATTATTGACCAATAAGTGCCAAAAAAGTGCCAAAAAGTGCTAAAAATGTGATTTTCATGATTTTGGAGGTAAAAAAAAAAAAATCACATTTTGGCACTTTGGACAAATGAACAATTTCATTATCATGGTTGTCATTGATCATATAAAATTTCATGATTTTCTTAGTTTCGATATGATCATATCGAAACTAGGTGCTGAATTCGGAAGTTATGCTATCGTTTTACGTGCAAACTTTCGCGGCAAATCTCAACCCGGAAGTGCGGTTATTTGCTTATTTGGCATGAAGGCGATGTCGGAATTGTATGACATTTTGGATTTGGGCTATGTTGATGATTATCTTTACGTTATTTGCTCATTTAGCATATCGATACATCTCTCAATGCCCCTTTAAACTCTGTATAAGAAATGTTTATTTCACAAAAATAATTTAGTTCTAACAAATGGCTGACCAAAACTTACATATCCCGCATAATTGATGATGATCAACTTGGTAACCGACACCTGAGAATTGCTGGCCCACGCTTCAGTGTCTTGAATCACCTCAAACGCCTGGTTCTGATAACTTCCGCCGACGAGCAGATACTGACAGATGCCCTGGAAGTCATAGGTTCTGCCGTCAAAGGTCACGTAGTGAGGGTCGCCGTGAGCTCGGCAACAGGATTGTTCTGATTGAATAAATTTATCATATAATAAAGTGAGAATCATTGCTTTAGGCCTAAAAAAAAGGTTTGATTGGTCTAACCTGACCGACCCTAAATACATCGCCGACCCTGAATATTTTTTTATTATTTTGAGGGAGGAAAATATAAAAAAAATTTTTTTTTAAATTAAAAAAATTTAAAAAAAATTTAAACAAATAAAAATAAAAAAATAAAAATTGAAATTATTAAAGTTTTTGACTGTTTTCATTTTCGGCTATTTTAAGTCCCAAAGCAGGTGATGTAAACAAAAAAATCCCGACCGACCTACCCTATTTTGTTTTTGTCATGTTAGGCCAATCAAACACTTTTTTTAGGCCTTATAGGCGACAAAAAACAACCCTGTTCTACAGGCCCAACCGACCCATTTTATCCTTTTTCAAATGCAAAAAAAATGTTTGGAAAATTGTTGCAATTTTGTTTGCATGTCTTCTTATTTTTGCGTGATTTTTGTTGTTGACATTTTTGAATATTTCCAAAATTGATCAAAATTCTCCACAATATCCTGACATTTTTCTTTTGGGAGGGGGGAATACCCGACCGACCTACCCTACCTTATAAGAGGTCCGTTTGACCGTAGACCAGGGGTTATTTCCGTAGCCTTATTTCTCTGGGTATCGGTTAGTATGATTAAGTTGTTTATACTGCCCACCCCCATTAATTTATTTACACTGCCCCCCCCCCCCCCATTCAAATTAGGCCGGTGTTGACAGTGGTTAAAAAGTAACTCACCGCATAACTCAAAAAATTAAAGATCTAGCCTTTTAACTGTTTAGGCCAAACAAAGAAGATAGTCTGTCTCAGAAGCCCGCCTGCATTGGTATGTGAATAGGTCTATGCGCTGAGGCCTATTTATTTATTTATTTAAAAAAAAATTTTAGAAAAAAATTTTAAAAAATGTTCTCTGAAGCTTGGATTAGCAAAAAAAATAAAAAATTGGATACCTCATAGCCTATTTTTTTTTTTAAATCAATAAAAAAAATCTCACAGCACTTAGCTTATTTGCAAAATGTTTCTGAGACAGACATCTTCTTTGTTTGGCCTTAGTCTAGGGCCCAGACCGAAAACCCAAAAGTACCATCCATACAATGTTTTTATGGTTTCTATATCTTTGAGGCCTACTAATCTTAGAAACTGTGTGATGCCACTTCTGTAACCTAGAGCATTTTGACCAATCCAATATGGCCGCCAAGTATCCAAAATGGCTGCCGTGGCATTAGAACCATATATCGCTATCTATACACTATATTTAAGATCTCTTTAGAACTAAAACACTGTTTTTAGTCACAATTAGGATGTATTAGGGGACAAAGATGATCAATTTTGTATTTTCACATATATTGCTTACTTAGTTGGCATCTGTCTCCGGTCCATCCATCCACACAAGCGCAGGAGAAGCTCCCATCTTGATGTCTATTACACGTACCACCATTCAGACACTGATTTTGAATACAAGGGTCATCTAACGACGATATGAAAGCGACAAATTATATTATCCATTAATTATAATAATAATAATAATAATAATAATAATGTGAATTTATATTGCACAAATCCACCAAAAAGGCGCTCGAGGAGTGTTACAAAAAATATCTTACATTACGACATAATTTTACTTCCACAAACTTCCGTAATTATAGTTCAATCAGTTTGGTTTTTATCTCTCCCGCCTGCAAAAGTAATCCAAGTGTACACACAAGATTATGGCAACACGTGCACTGTTTTGGTACAACACACGTGTCACGCATATGTACAGTGCGCTTGTCGTTTTCATACGCACCCGCGTCCTTCTGTAAGGAGGCTTCGCCAATTTGGAACTGATCAAATTATAGTACAGAACTACTCCGTATCAGTATGACATCTCGATTATGTTTGGTATGGTGAATAAAAAAGATGGGCTCAGCACAGGTTTACTCCCCGATCATTTATTGCATATAGCCGCCATCTTGGATTTTTCAACTTTTTACCTTTTCTCATCAAGAAACCTATTTTTTTCTTCAATTTTTGAAGTCTGTTAGTAAATAGTATACAATAATCTTTCATATAAAACATGTTAGTTGCTTGGCTTCGACTTAGTTACCTCTTTCTGACCATTTACACTTCACGGCCGCCATCTTGGATTTTCAGCCAATTTTCCATAATTTCACTAATTTTTGGCATTTTGAACCCAATAATCATTTTTTTCTTCAATTTTCGAAGTTTCTAAGTAAAGCTTACACAATTATCTTTCATATAAGACACGTTAATTGCTTGACTTCGACTTAGTTCTCTTTTTATGACCCTAATGGAATAAATGATCGAGATGTCTATGTAAAGCAACACCTGTGAGCATCCTAAGGCTTCCTTTTAGTATCTTAGGCGACGAAAAAACCAAACCCTGCTTTATCGGCCCGACCCACTTTTGCAATATTTGGATTTTTTTAATTAATTTTTTTAGATACATTTTTTTCAAATCATGTAAAATCAGCCATTTTTTGGCCGAAAATCTGTTGAAAATTTGTTTTCACAATTTTTTTCAAAAATCCTGATTTTTGCAGATTTTGGTGACATTTTAGGGGTTTTGTTCTTTTAATCGACCGACCGACCCTTCTTGACAGGTCTGTCCGCCCGTAAAACCAAAGTTGGTTTCTTTTGTCGCCTTACCTACATATTATTATTATTGTTATCATTTTTATTTTTTGGCTACATGTATAAATAATGATAAGTGACTAACAAAATGAAGCAAAATAAAAGCGCAGAAATATGATTATTTGTACGTATTGAAGTTTCAATTGTAAATTCATTATCATATAACAAAATGATTAAAATGAGGATTTTTTTATTATTTTTTACTATACATTATAAATAAATGAATAATAAAGTGGAGTGAAATATACACGCACAAATATATAATTCTTCGCTTAACAAATTCATTATCATACAACAAATTGATTAAAATAGGAACATATTATAATTATAATACATTATAAATTATAATACATGAATAATGAAATGAAGCGAAATAAAAAATGAAAAAATATGATTCTATTGTTTATAAATGGTTGTAATGAAATTTTCATTGCTAATTTATTGTTATACAAAATGGTTCAAATGGGCAAAGTGCAAAAAATAAATCAAGCAAAAAATAATGACTTCCACCACAGTTTTCCTTACCCGAGTGCCAACAGCATTTCCACCCTCGCAGATTGACGCTTCTATCTGTCTTAAAATACAACCACGCCGAATTCCCGTTGATCGTAAACGACGGCGCAATGCTACCGTCGTACACGCTGACCGTGTCCATGCTCGGGTCTATCGGAAATGGAGGCTGCGTTCCAGGCCCTACAAAAAGGCCGTCTCGATCTTCCTCAATGTCAAATATATCGTCGCATCTGAAGGTGATCGAATTCGCGCCCGGTATCTCTACGATGTAGAGGGCGGTGTGATCAGAGTCGTAGTTGTTTTTAGGATAATTGATGGAGAAGAAGCATCCCCATGCGCAGTCGCCATCTCGACATTCATCTAGCAAATTAATGCCTGAAAAAATTCAAAGAAATTTGAAGCGTCAGGATAGTGATGTTTGCAAAAGTCTTAAAGATTGTACTTTCTCCATTTATAAGAAAAACAAATCTTGCAACAATCTCAAATCATGAACTTATTGCTTGTAAGATATACTACCGGTGTTAGGACACGGCACTTTGATTCAATTTCTGCCATATTCTATGATGAAGCCTTGGTTTATCCCTAACTCTCTAAGCGTGTTTTTGACAATTAAACTATCAGCGGAGAAAAACGGGTCAAATTTGTTTGGAAAGATCACTGTTCTCCCGCGCAGGGGACCAAACCCGGGCCACCCGTGTGGTAGGCAGACACCCAACTGATTGCGCTAACAGGGGAGCTCGACAAAGTTAACTTTTTCTGGACCATTTGACAGCTCGCCAGATCATGCCACGAGATAGCTGCTGTACTGCATGCTTCTCGGTTCTATTTGCTGCGGCCTTTTTTGGCCTCTGGTAAGGTTAGGGGTTTTAAAAAACAAGGTTTACAAACTATAATTCACTTACGATTACCGGTGGTAGGACAGGTCACCTCGACACAACTCCTGCCATTTCCTATGAAGCCATCATTACAGAAGCAATCCCTTCTTTCATCGCGGATCTCACACACTGCGTCCGTGTCGCAGGTGAGACTATTACAGTCTAGGATGCCATCTATACAGCTGCATTCCTGGTTGCAATCAGCACTGTTCCACGATGATCCAGACTGAGTGAAAACAAATTTGGTTTTTATGTGACACGGGGGCCATTATTTCAACCATGTGTGACCATAAAAACATGGGGCCATAACACTACAACCATGGGTGATCATAAAAACATAGGGGCCGGTTACACTACACCCATGTGTGACCATAAAAACATGGGGCCATTACACTACAACCATGTGTGACCATAAAAACATAAGAGCCATTACACTACAACCATGTGTGACCATAAAAAACATAGGGGCCATTACACTACAACCATGCATGAACACAGAAACATGGGGGGCATTACACTACAACCATGCATGAACACAGAAACATGGGGGCATTACACTACAACCATGTGTGACCATAAAAACATGGGGCCATTACACTACAACCATGTGTGACCATAAAAACATAAGAGCCATTACACGACAACCATGTGTGACCATAAAAAACATGGGGGGCATTACACTACAACCATGCATGAACACAGAAACATGGGGGGCATTACACTACAACCATGTGTGACCATAAAAACATGGGGGCCACTACACTACAACCATGTGTGACCATAACAACACAGGGGCCATTACACTACAACAATGCATGATTACAAAAATACAAGGGCCATTACATCACAACCATGCATGACCACAAAAACATGGGGGCCATTACATACTGCGTTTCAATAAAATTAATCGTTTCATGAGAACGCGCTCGCGAAGCGCGGGTTACTAATAATTGCCCGAAAGTACTGCACCAAAGTGTTCGATTGTTTTGCTCATTGCTGGACCAATCAAATTAAAGCCTCACGACCCTAAACTGAATATTCAATGAGTTATGAGGAAATACGATTAAAGCTTATTTCTGATTGGTTGAATGATAACAATGTTAATGAGGGATGACCCGACATGGTCTGTCTCAATAATTATGAAGGGGTGGATAAAAATGCATCTTTTTCAGTAATGAATGAGAATAATGACTTTCATGAATTTGTTTTGAAATCCTCGGTGGTTGTTATGGTCGTTCGGAATTGTCCCTCAGGGGCGTAGCCCCTTACGCCCCTTCGGGACAATTCCTCAGACCGTAACAACCACCTCTGAATTCAAAACAAATTCAGGAAAACAGCTGTTACGCAGTCATTATTCTCTAAACCATGTGTGACTACAAAAACACGGGGCCTTTTAACACTACAACCAGGTGTGACCCCAAAAACACATAATAAGGGGGTGTTTTTAAGACGGTAAGGGTCTAAAATCCTGTTAAGGTAGCTATATCGGCTACAGCGTCATGCTCAGATTCCCTTCAAAATTATACAGCATGTGTATATTGACAAGATAAACTCGCATGTCGATTTTGACTTGCTGTGTGTTAGGTTTTTGGCATATTGCCAAATTCCCTAAAATTGCTTCTTTTCTCAAAACACACTCTATTTATAAATGATTTTTTTAACCCTTTGTATCCTTAGGATGAACTTGTTTTTTATATTATGTTTTTGCCAAAATACCAATGCATAAAATTTAATGTAATTATTTCCACATTTAAAATCATAATATGGATTGAATGGAGTGGGAATGTTAGTACTTAACAAAAATAAATTTAAAAATCTAGAAACACTAAATTGTCAAACTAGGTGTCATATGAAAGGTTATTCAATTCAGAAGATTCTCTCGTCCATCTAATAAAATTAACTAACATGTTAAAAACAAAATTTTCCCCTCACCACAATCTCTATAACAGTACTAAACAGGCTTTGTATATAACAAAAGAGGTCTTTTGTGTAGTAGGACTATCCTCCATTAAACCAGATTTAAAGTGTCAACCTGTTTTGTACAGACAGACAATTATAGATCAATAAATGCGTATGTTTTGTTTTAAGAAAAATTAGACAAATCAATACATGTGCGCTGATGTTGATGTGTGAATAATGGCATGACCTCGCAGGGGGAGTGCTATTGTGAACATATCAACATTTGGGCAAGTGCATTGATTTGTCTAATTTTTCAAGAAACAAACATACGCATGTTTTGACCTTAATTCATACACGACACTATACAGATCAATATTCACAATTTAATGCATACTTTTGATGTCTTAAATAATGAATAAAATAACCTCCCGCAATAAAAGTTGGCGGACCCGGGTTGCCTGAACAACGAATCAAAACAAAGTGTGTGGTGAGGCGCACTGTACGACGAGCACGCGGAGTGCAAATAGACACTTTCAATCGGGGGGGGGGGGGGGGGGGGGGGAGGTTAGGTAACCTGAGGTTAGGTAACTGAGGTCGAAAGGTGTATGAGCATTTCCATCTTTGCATATAGCTATATACCAATTACTAGTAAAGAAGCAATCTTCTTGCAGAGTGCTCAATGCGATGCAGAGCGAAATATCTAAGTTAGACAGACCATCTGGAACGGTAGTTGCTACTCTGAGTTTCACACGTGTGCGATCAGTAGATTTTTTTTCTTCAATTTTCGAACTCATTTTGTGGCTTTTTATATAGGCCTATGTCAGAAAGAAATTAAACTATATAACGTAGTTATCTCCAAAATATCAGATTTCTCGTCAACGTACGTACGCGTATGTATCCCGACCAACTTCCAATAAACTTCAAACGTTCTTATGTCCCTCGCATGCCTCCCCTCCTGCCTTGTTGTACCCCCCTCACTCCCCCGACCCTTGTCTTTTGTTTGTCCCCTCTTCTTCCTCTCTCTTTCCCTTTTTTTCCTTTTTTTTTTTTTCCTTTTTTTTTTTTTTTTTTCCCTTTTTTTTCTTTTTTTTTTTCCTTTTTTTTTTCCTTTTTTTTTCCTTTTTTTCCTTTTTTTTTTCCCTTTTTTTCTTTTTCTTCCTTTCTTCCCCCCCCTGTATCCGCGCCTGCTTTCAATGCACTCCGCGTATTTAAACTTCCTGCTTTCTGATTGGTTCAAAACTACTGAGAGTGTATGAATGGTGTATAACACTTACCTCGTAATATATCCCATTATGAATACACCCACAGTCACTGGGTAGGATGCATGTATCCCCTTGCTGGATTCTCCCGACGGGGCACTCGCAACCCTCGCGGCAAAATTCTGCACTGGGGCAAGGTGGCCGGTTGATGTCGACGCAAGTTGCGGGACACGGGTTGACGCAGGTCGAGTAGACAGTTCCGAAGGGACATTGTAAAGCTGACGACAAAAACAAGATGAATTGATTTTTTTTTGATTTTTTAGAAATTTAACACTTTCCACACGGCAGGCGTCTGCAGACGACAGTTCCAAAAGTTCACAAAATGTTTCAAAAATGTTAAAAGTATTGATTTTAATTACCATATTTAGAATCACCGTGAGCAATGCATTAAAATAAGTACAAACATGCCTAGTATTGGTTCAGTAATCCTTGAGATAGACCTTGAAAGTTGGGAAAGGTTTCTGAAAAATCTGTTCTGTATTTGGTAAACCAATAGCCATGTAGAAAGTGTTAAGCAAGTTTCTTTTACTAGCTACTAGAATATATCGGTAATATATAAATTCCTGAAAAAGGTGTGGAATTTTTTTCTCAATCACCTATGTTTCCCAAGCACGTGGCTGAACACTGAAACAAGTGATTGCTACAATTTGGTATCATTAGAAAGATCAACTTTCCATTGATATGCAACACAATATAAACATATCACGAAATACAGTGTTAGTTAAAAAGAAGTTAGCAGAAATGATTTTTTTCTTTTTCCAGAAAGACCAAACAAATTTGACGAACCAATGAAGCATGTATTCAAATAGCATATTTTTCCACTCATCTTAAAAAAACACTGGAATTGCCCACTTGCTATCAGGAGTTATGCCTATTCTAATAATAAAGAACCACATTTTTGGCAGCTGTCCATGGAACGCAAAATCCTTTGAAATTATCTGTCTATGTGAGGAGCAAGATTCCGAAATGCCTCACTTCAACACTGTGTATTTCATAAAAGTTGGAGTTGGATTTGTATGAAATTTACACAGTAAAAGGACAAAAACATACACTTTCTTGCAACAAAATAATTAAGAAGTAGTTGGCTCGCCCATTTTTGGACCCAATATATTGGGACACACTGTATACTACGAGGGTCATTCAATAAGTTCTACCTCCTCACTCATAACATCGCTAATGTTAATGTCAATCTGATGACACTTGTCATGATTATAGCTCCGAATCATAGCTACAAATGTGTAGTAAATGATAATTGATATCTGTTTTACTTTTGTTATGACGCGGTCAAAGCCAGAGAGAGATTTTGGACAACGGACACAGAAAATTACCTTAAAAATATACACATATTTTCGGGTGTTTTTTTCGTATTGTATGGTTTGATATAAGAGCATGATTTAAATACTGAAAAGGGAAATGAATAAATGATATCTGAATATATTACAGTATTATCATGTATAGATAAGATTGTAAACAATATTAACTCTTGTAGGGTTGGAAATAGTGTACTATCAACTCAAATTTATTGCTATACCTTGGCATACCAGAATACTGCCTTCAGTCAAATTTTCGTTGTTACAACTTAAGCCACAATGATGCCTCGAATGTTAAATCTTAACCATAATAGTCACTTTATGAGTTTTACTTATGTGCAACCTTCAGAATAGTCAATCAGGTATAGTCAATGATTGAAAATTGTCGCTTTGACAGACTATAAATCCCTCCATTTAGTTCGATATATTGAAGATCGCTCAGTTATCATTAAAGTCAAATATGACTTTTACAGGGTTCTCTAGGGGAGGGGTAAAGTGAATGGTTGTCCTGACCTGGGTCTGGCTAATCAGAGGGCATATTTTGTCCAAAGCAATCAGTCAACTTTATTGTTAAAAGTCTGTTAAAGAGATATCTGACATTTAGAACGGTTATAATTGACCGATAGGTATGTTTTGCCTCTTACAATAGGCCAATTGAAAAGCACTTGGGCGATATTTTGATGTTTTTCCTCCGTTTCCGTCACACTAAATCGAGGTTTGGTTCTCACTGCATGTCCGGAAAAGTAAAACCAGTACTCTGATCAATTTACATTGGATTTGTAGCTGAGGTTCCAAGCTACAATCGTGTGATATTTGATAAGACTGGCTCATATAATAATAAAGTTATGAGGTAGGAGGTAGAACTTATTGAATGACCCTCGTAGGATCATAGCTGCTATACACATATAGCAGAAACTGGCTGTGTAGACTATCGTGTGGTGCCTATGTGTATAATCAAGTTACTCCCTATACCAAGATTTCTGCCTGGTTTATAGCACCTGCTGGTACATACATAAAAAGCAGAAACTGTCAATAATGCGTTGTTGCAAAGATTCATCAGGATTGGTTATGTGGGTAATTTACATGAGAGAAAGGCTCATTTTATAATAATAATAATAATAATAAAACCGCATTTATATAGCGCTTTACGAAACACCTCAAAGCGCTTAACTAACATAAAAAGAATAATATACACATGAATTAAAGAACCTAATAAAACTAAGACAAGGAAAAAACAAAAACAAAACAATGATGAGGAACTACATGTAAGAATGTTCTGACAGATTGAAAAGATGAGTCTTCAGTGCAGTATTGAAGCATCAGATGGATTTGATTATGCGGATGGTCGATGGTAGCTGATTCCACAACTTTGGTGCCGCGGAGGAAAACGAACGATCGCCGTATGTTGCAGTATGTATAACTTTGACAGAAGGGGGCTTTTAGCTTGCCACCCGCTGTTGATGATCTTAAGTTCCTGGCAGGAGTGTGGATAGTCAGCATGTCAACTATGTATTGCGGTGCAAGTCCATTAATAGCCTTAAACACGAGTAACAGGATCTTGAACTTGATTCTCTTACTGATGGGCAGCCAATGCAACTGACGGAGAACAGGTTTCATGTGGACGTGGCCTCGAACACCGGTGACAAGCCTTGCAGCGGCGTTTTGCACTCTTTGGAGTCTGTCAATTTTATTCTGAGGAAGACCATATAATAAACTGTTGCATGAGTCAAGTCTTGAGCTCACAAAGGCGTGAACCAAAGTTTCTGCTGACGCTTTGTTCAGGTAAATTCTGTGTTTGCCAATATTGTAGAGAGCAAACGAAGCACCGCGGCAAAAACTACTTACATGTTTATTCATGGTAACATGATCATCGATGACAACACCCAGAATACATGCAGACGATGATGTTGCGACAGCTGCTTGTGACAGCTGCTCGTGATCATTGAAACAAAAATAGACCTGGGTGTCATCCGCATAAATCATGCACTTTAAGACCATGTGACGTGATTATGTCCTCAACTGGGGCAGAGTAAAATGAGAATGCCATTGGTCCGAACCTTGAGGGGCACCCTGATGAACTTGCTTCCAATCTGATCGTACACCATCTATAACAACACATTGTTGCCGCTCTTTGAAGTATGATGTCATCCAATGGAGTGCAGTGCCTGCGATACCAAAACGTTTTTGAAAGCGTTTAAGCAGAATAGAGTGGTCAAGGGTGTCAAACGCCGCTGAGAGATCTAACAGCACTAGAATGACGTGATGATGATCATCAACAGCCCGCAGGATATCATTTGTAACTCTGACGATAGCGCCGTCTCAGTACTGTGGTATTTGCCATATGCTGATTGGTGATTTGCATTTAAATGGTTCTTGCTGACATAGTTTTGGATCTGCTGGCTTGCAATGTGTTCTATGGTCTTGAACAGGAAGGGCAGATTAGATATTGGCCGATAGTTTTTGAAAATGTCTGGATCAGTATTTGCTTTCTTGATCAGTGGAGTGACATCCAATGTCCACTTACTTCGATTGTGGAAGTGACGTAGGGGCAGTATCAACTTTCATATGTTTTTGATGAACTATTGCTATCTTGAAGAAGAAAAAAGAATCTAGAAACTCCAGAGTCATCGCTGAGCAACCACCTAGCGTATCGGTAACAGTAGTTAATCATTCACTACCTATCAAGGCAACAGTGCTTGTATTGCTGAAACGTCCACAATAACAAGTAAGTGGAAATTGGATTAGATACAATGAAACTTTCTCTCAGTTCTATACACGGCTGTTTGATCCCACATACTTTGTCCGTTTTATTCTGAGAACACCGTAACTTGCTGGCCCGGTTCTGGATTTAACTGATTCAAGTACCATCTTTTGTAGAAATTTCAGAACATTTGTTAGTGCCATTTCTGAGAAAAAGAGCTTTGAATATTATTATTTACTATAATAGCGCCCTCATCGGCCACATTTCCCATAGAGTTACATGTAAAATGTGTGTAAAGTAGAAAATGCCGATAATTTAAAAAGGGCTCAAACATTTTTCGTGAAATGTTCACCGTATACTCGTATTCATTAGCGCTATCTAAATCAGGTCAAACCATATCTGGGCCACTATGTAATCTTTTTTTATTCCATAATTTTAATTATAAATCGGACAGTCAAACAGCCGTGTCTAATGTGTGTACTGAGTGCACAATGATAGATGATACTGTCTGTGTATATCAGTCTACATGCTGCTATGTACATAGTACTTACCGCATTCAAGATGCTGCTCTCGCCAATCCCCAACACTAAATCCTTGTCCAGACACAAAGATGGCAAAAGATGCTATGGCCTCGCAGTGGCCATCATCCGAGAACGTTTGGGTAGAGCATGCATCAAAAACGCAGGCGTCAAAAAAATCAGTGGCTTCGTTGAGGTTTGCTCCAGCGCCAAATGGTCCTATGATGTAAATGAGCAATGTATTAAAAGAAGTGATTCAAAGTGAAATTATTGTCTAATTAGAGTAATGGAAATAGTATATTAAATATTAACTACAATGATGGGCATGGTTCAAATTATAGGCCCATAAAAATCAGACTATGCCCCCCTCGGCTGCACCTCGGGGCATAGTCTGGTTTCGAGAAAACCGTATGCCTATAATTTGAACCATGACCCGAATGAAAGCAGTCAATATTTATATATCTATATACCTAATACTAGTAAAGAAGCAATATTCTTGCAGAGAGTTCAATGCGATGCAGAGCGAAATATATAAGTGAGACCATTTGGAACGGTAGTTGCTACTCCCGAGTTTCACGCTTGTGCGATCATCAGACAACTTTTATGATCGAGTTCACTGCGGGCCTATAATTTGAACCATGACCCGAATGAAAGCCGTCAATATTTATATCTCTATTGCAGAGATGGAAATGCTCATACACCTTTCGACCTCAGGTTACCTAACCTCAGGTTACCTAACCTCAGGTTACCTAACCTCAGGTTGTATTTACTTTTATTGAAATAGAATACTGCAATAAATAAACCTGAGGTTGAGAAAAAATTCAATTAAACAACCTCAGGTTGAAAATAAATCTAATTTAACAACCTTAGGTTGCATATATTCAGGTCGAACTCATTTTCACAACCAAAAAAACACCATATAAACTATATTGATGAAAAATTATGTTAACCCTTTGAACCCTACGCGCCGGTTTACCGGCGTGCATGTGTGTGTACCGTATACCCCGAATGCCGGTTGACCAGCTTTGACCTATGTGTACCAAATACCCTAATGAGACGGTCCACCAGCCCACATATTTTGCCTAATGGGGTTTAATTACATTGCTAGACGACTGGTACAACTAGACAAGTGGTTAAAAGTTCAAAGTTCACGTTTGTTGACATCTACCGAGTGATTTCAGGCAGTAAGATTTGCAACGTACTTCGTATTTTGATTCGCGTCGAAAATACATGGAAATATGGCGCAAAGATCATACTTCGAGTCAAGTTTTGAACATGTTGGATGATACTGATACTGCTGAGGATTTGTTTAGATGATAGTTCTGGAATTTCAGATGATTTTGAGACTGAATCTGATGACAGAATGGACATTGAACGAAGTCATAAGCTTTTCATGTATTTGCGGTAATGTACATGTACAGGTGATATAGATGTGGGTTTTGGGGTCCAAAATGTCACCATTTCTATTATTTTTGTCCTGAAAGCACTATTCAACTAAACTGTTATTGTTTGTATATTATTTTATAATACTACAGATGATTCTGAACAAGTTTAGTATTGTTTTATCCATTTTCTGCAAAAATCAATATTTTGTGTGTTACCCCCGGAATGACTAGGGTGAGCGATACACACTGACCGGCACAACACTCAGGGTTGGTCGTCGGGGAGGTAAGAACGAGGATGGATCAATCTTAAACTATATATTGGATATGATACGAGCTTTAGAGCGCCCTTACCTTAACGGAATACACCGCAATAGTATTGCGGTTTATTCCGTGTTAAAGCGGGATCAGATATATGCAACCTAAGGTTGTTAAATTGGATTTATTTTCAACCTGAGGTTGTTTTATTGAATTTTTTCTCAACCTCTGGTTTATTTATTGCAGTATTCCACCTGAGGTTGTTTTATTGAATTTTTTCTCAACCTGAGGTTAGGTAACCTGAGGTCGAAAGGTGTATGAGCATTTTCATCTTTGCATATAGGTATATACCAAATACTAGTAAAGAAGCAATCTTCTTGCAGAGTGCTCAATGCAAAATATCTAAGTTAGACAGACCATCTGGAACGGTAGTTGCTACTCTGAGTTTCACACTTGTGCGATCATCAGACAACTTATCTATATACCAAATATATAGATTGTTGTCATTTGATTGGTTAAATGAACATTTCAAACGTTCCATGAAGGTACGTGGACATGTAAGGCCATTATTAATTATCTTTTATCATTTTCCTTTATGGCCTAATTTCCTGATGTGGATTCACGAAATTGTCTATTTTGCATTGAAAGTAACAGTAAAATTTTCGGATTCGCGAAATTAAATGCTCGCTAAAATAACAGTAATTTTCAATTCGCGAGATAAAGTATCCGCGAAATTGTATTGTTTTACAGTATTAACCCCCTGAGAACTACCGGCCGATTGGTTAAAAAGATGGATACATCATTTATTGAACCAATGAGAGACATTGTTAGAATAATTGTATCCCTGATAAAGATGGGAGTGAAACATTTTACAAGCTGCATTTGAATTGGCTATTCATATGAGTATGTCTTGTAATAAACCAATCAGAACCACTGTAAGATAGATAGGTAGACCCCAGGGGGTTAATCATTTTTTTCTTCTTCTATAAATGCTTTTACCTGTCGGGTCAGTGATAATTCCACAATCTGCTTGGGCCTCTGGAAGCGCCTGTGCTGTTATGCAAGGATCTGGTGGTTCGTCCGTGGGGTTTGTGCAATCAGCGTCGACTCTCCAGCTGTTGCCAAAATCCACTGCCCTGCTGAACTGTGCATTTAGGATAAATGGGTATGAGGCTAGATGAGTACATTTTTCGAGAGGAGGGTAGCTATATAGGTTCCACTAGCTCAAATGTTATGGTAGATATTGAGACAAAGACACGTCTCCTATTAAGGGGGGGGGGTCTTAACTCTAAAAGCGGGGAAAGGATTGTAAGTCTTTAATTTTGATTATTTATTTTTCCTTTTGCTTCTTTTAAGGGGGTGTTAACCCTTTTTACATGACATTAACTTCTGAACTAAATGTGATGTATGTAAAAGTATATATTTTTGGAAAGGAAATGAGTCAGAGAATCGTTATTTGGTATCAAACTAAAATGCTGATTTTGACCAAAAAACCCCACTTTTTGGCTCAATATTTTTGAGGTAAAACAAATCAAAATACCGCTCCTAGAGCAGTGTCTTTATATATTGCAATTTCGGCATATTTTACTAAAAACTTATTTTGTTACGTTGTCCGATAGAGAAAGTGAAGACACAATTGGCTACCAGTGTTCTAACTGAAAATTCTCCCAAGGTGCGTCGCAAAGATCTTCTAGGCCACAGCCCTTAGAAAATATAGTAGTAGTCAAACTGGGACAACCATTTTCTTTTCTGCTGCACACTAATCAAAGGTAGCCCAATTTCAAAGTTAGCAACAGGGGTTGGCAACTTGGTAACAAATGAATATATCACAAAAAAGTAACCAATCATGGCCTCTGTAAGAAAGGTAGTATAGCGCCAAATGTGTTGTTACACTGTTGGTTACCAGTTGAAAAATGTCATTACCCATCAAATTCATCAGAGCATAGAGAGGAGTAATCGAGGTTAAGTGCCTTATTCATGAGCACTACATGTTGAACACAGGGGAATTGAACCCACAGCCTTTGTATTGTGAGTGCTATATATCCACTTGGCCACACATGCCCCCCCCCCCCCCCCACCCAAGAATTTAATTACACTGATACTAAGGGTGATCACAACGTAGAGGGTGTGTATTATAACCAACGCCATTGGTTACTTAAATTATTTTATCGAAGAAAGTACCCAATCACAGACAGTTTTAGAAAGGCAGCAGAGCTTGGGATGTTGATAATAAGCTATACCCCATTGGTTAAGTAAGATGATTATATCATGGAGATTACCCAATCACAGATTCTTTTAAGAAAGGTATTTGTCTGAAGCGAGCCATGGGTGCTAAGAAAGGCAATATCATATATGAAAAATATCAAATATTTATGGGTACTTGAACGGTGAATAGGCTACAGGATATCACCCCCTAATTGTTTAGTTTTTTCCCTTGTTTTATGCTGAAATATCAATTCTGGAAATGCAAAAATAAAAAATAAAAAATAAAAAATAAAAAAGTCATGAACATTTTTTTTGTTTATATGGCCTAATTTTCGGAAATCCAGAAATGTCTGGAAGTGTTACATCTCTGCACTATAATAGGCTTTTTTGGGGTTTTTGGGGGGGGTTTTATTTTATTTTTTTATTTTTAAAAAAAAAAGGTCTTTGTAAGCTTGGATTAGCAACAACAACAACAAAAATCGCATACCTCATAGCCTTTTTTCTAAAAAAAAGAAGAAAAAAGTCACACAGCACTTAGCTTTTTTGCCAAATGTTTCTGAGACAGACCTTCTTCTTTATTTGGCCTTACTTGTTGGTTCTGTGGACCGGTGAATTCGTCTGAGATGGATCTTATTCCGTTATAATTCCCACAGAGTCCTTCGACACTGTTCTTCCAGGCCCCATCCAGACGCACCTCCACATTGTAAACACCATCCCATTGGACCTCCAGAGTGTCGCCTAATGAAAATACCTAAAACATGAGAGGTTTTTAAATGGAAAATATGTGCAAATATTATTTTGAACGTTATAGGCGGTCAAGTTTAGGGGTTGAGAGTTCAAAATGTTCTTAAAACAATTTTCAAATTTTCAAAAATATTTAAATCAAATTCAAAAATGGGTAAACAAAATGTCTTGAATTCTCAAATTTATATACACAGTTCAACAAAAATAAGTTCCCCTTTAGATTGAGGTATTCCTCCATTCAATGTGTGCTCATTCAAGAATTAACACCTGCGTAGTTATAGCCCCGTTCTAGTGTTGCTGTGCACACATACATTATGTGTGCCAAAAGTCGTTTCGATGGAGTAACTCATTTAAAATATATCAGGCATAATCTAAAGGGGAACTTATTTTTTGTTGAACTGTGTAGTTACAAAATACATTGTGCGGCATTTTTGCATTACGTTGCCTTGCTTTGCATCGTGTTGCATTGCACAGCATCGCATGCTATTAACCCCCTGAGAACTACCGGCCGATTGGTCGGAAAGAAAGATACATCATTTATTGCGCCAATCAGAGACAGTGTTAGAATAATTGTATCCCTGATAAAGATTGGAGTGAAATATTTTACAAGCTGCATTTTAATTGGCTATTCAAATGAGTATATCTTGCAATACACCAATCAGAACCACTGTAAGATAGGCCAGTAGTGCCCAGGGGGTTCAATCATACCTATAAGTAAATTTGATGCAATTTTGTTATATAAAGATATCTCAAGACCTTGTGCATTTACACTTAGGTTTACATTGGTTCACTACATGTTGATACGCACCTCTAGTCTGATTAATTATTGAACGGACAAGTTCCCACTAGCGTATACGCAGCTACGACATACGCGATTGATGCAGTGCTAGCGCAGCTATGAAGCGTGTGTGTGTGTGTACGCATTAAACCTACAGTCTGATTAATTATTGAACGGACAAGTTCCCACTAGCGTATAGGCAGCTACGAAATACGCAATTGATGCCGCGCTAGCGCTATAGTGCAGGTTTTCTGCGTATTATCACAGCATATGGTAGGAGTGTGTACACATTATGCAGCACACGCTGCTTGGATTTGTTTACGCACTACGCTATTCAGAAAATGTTCGTTCAATTATTAATTATACTATACAGGGTGGCTCCTAAAAACTTTAACCCACATCTGACAGCCATTTTCTTCTATTTACTAATACATAAAGCTCTTTGCACTTTACAAAAGGGTCATGTTTACAGGGTGTCCCTAAAAAAATTCCACACATGTTTGCGCAACTTGTTGATCATGAAGTCCTGAAGTTCGGTGTAATATGTTTATACACACGGAAAGGGAAAACTTTCTGCTTTCAGATGACGTTTATTTTCAGATGACGTTTACATGTGCACATTTTTTTAGGAACACCCTGTACACTCAACCTGTCTTTATAAATGTAATTTATTATTATTATTATTATTATTAAACGAAATGAGCTATGTCTTAGATTTTTTGCCCAGAAATGCTTAATATAGCCTCTGCTTTGATAAAATGTAATGAGATTTACCAATAATAATGGCTGCCAAAAATGGGTTAACTATTTTTGAACCACCCTGTAATACAGCCTCACACAAGGTGTATAACTGCCTAAAGTTCAGCACACTTTTTTTGAACCACCCTGTAATACAGCCTCACACAAGGTGTATAACTGCCTAAAGTTCAGCACACTTTTTTTGAACCACCCTGTAATACAGCCTCACACAAGGTGTATAACTGCCTAAAGTTCAGCATACTTTTTTTGACATTACAATAAGTTGAGGACATCCTGCACGTATACGAGCATACACGCACATCATCACACTAGCATGGTATAGGGGCTTTGTACGTATGCCAGCGTTTGTGAACTCACAACTCATTCACGTTATACCTTTGCTGTAATCAACCTATATATTTACAAAGCTTAACATCTCTTCTTTGCAATCATACATACTTTTATCATAAATACTAACTTTGCACTACCGTTAATTTACACATCTTTGGCAGTTCTTTTCATACCACGGATTCAAAAATCGGTTGATTTCCCATTCATAACACCCGCTTCGATCAACTTCCAACAACCGAGAATTCCCCGTGCTAGATCATAGTGTATCTCCGCGGCAGTCCCCCATTCATAAAATCAACCTAATTTTATTTGTTACAACGACCATAAGGCACAATATCATCTAAAGGTCATCGACCAAATGTTTCCTTGACCCTTAGTCATTTCTAATATTCATGATGTTTCCTACATGATCGAAAGCAGTTTGGTCGAAAACCATGAACGCCTGGCTTGAATGCGGAAGTCCTATGCAAGTTAATTGAGGTCATGCACGAGTGTACAGGTCAGCGCGTGATTTCTGTGTGGCCCTTTCACGGTACGCTAACTTTGAATGGTCGGTCTGTATTGATATGCTAATGACGCATGGTAGTGGCAATACGTCACACCTAATTAATAAATGTCCGAGCTGTGCACAAAGTTGTTGTAATGAACCACCCTGTAATACAGCTTCACACAAGGTGTATAACTGCCTAAAGTTCAGCACACTTTTTTTTAACCACCCTGTAATACAGCCTCACACAAGGTGTATAACTGCCTAAAGTTCAGCACACTTTTTTTTAACCACCCTGTAATACAGCCTCACACAAGGTGTATAACTGCCTAAAGTTCAGCACACTTTTTTTGAACCACCCTGTAATACAGCCTCACACAAGGTGTATAACTGCCTAAAGTTCAGCACACTTTTTTTGAACCACCCTGTAATACAGCCTCACACAAGGTGTATAACTGCCTAAAGTTCAGCACTGTTGCATAGTGCTGATGGCTCTTTCATTTTACCCTAAGGTATGAGATTTGTCTTTTTAAAGATTCATCTTTATTTACTCCCACAGATTAATATCTTACCAGGAAATTTCCAATCCGTTCAACGGAAATAGCTCCACCGAGGTTTAGGGGTGGCATGACAATGGCGCCATTCAGCCTCAACTTTTTGTCTTGGAGAAAGTCAAATACCTGAAATGAATAGCAGGGGAAAAAGCAGAGAAATATCAGATAATGTCTTCTTTTTTTAAGGGGGGGGGGGGGTCAAAATTGCATTGTGTAGACAATGTCATGTGATGTTAAGGAACAAAGGAAACAATATAAAAAATTATCAACAAATGTATGAATTTTTCAAATATTTCAAAAAAAATGAAACATTTTTAAATAAATCCTTTTTTCCAGAAACAAAATCATTATTTTTCACAAATTCCTCCCCCAAAGAAGATTTCTTGATGTACCCCATCATGCTTAGCGTCCCTACAGTGCCATCAGGGCTTATCACCAAAACAAACAGTGCCACACATGTGTCACGTAATTAACAGTTGGAGGTCGTCTGACCTCTACCATAGTAATGCATGGTGCAGATAGGGTAAACTTGGCCACAAATGAAAGAAGTTGAATCCCAACTAAGACTTGTATTTATAAAAAATATAGGGTCTTTAAGAAAATCAAAAGAGGAACGTATTAAAGACATATCAATCATATTACTTGCAACAGGATTTTCTTAAAGACCCTCGTTTAACAAATTTATAAGCATTTCCTTGCACTGTAATTGTCGATGGGAACCAGTAGACACTGGTGACAGAAATCAGTGGTCATGTGATGAAAGTGAAGCATCCTGGGGTGCATCAACACATCTTCTTTGTTCCTCCCCCTACAAATTACAAAATCACATTAAAAAAAATCAAATCCAAAAAATGATGGGTCGGTTGGGCCCCCAGAACATTTCTGTTTTCCCTTGGCATTACCTGTTCTGTACCAGCGTCATCACGGACAATGATTCGTATTTCTTTGGTGGTTGCTGCATTTGGATTCTGAACATAGCATTCATTTGTCTGCCACACAATGAACCTTGGCGGATCGTTGACATCTTGTGTGAGTACGTATTGACACTTGCCCATATAGTCAAACTTCATGCCATCAAATGTGGTATAGTGAGGATCTCCGTAAGCTGTACACAGGCCTTGGTCTACAGAAATATGTATAAAAAATAGTTTTAAAAATTAGCAAGATGCATTGTTGGTATTTTTCTTATGGTATCATGAACTAATGTGATGCAGTACTGTCAAGCATGAAATGTTTGCGTGCATCAAAATTTCGCAAATTTTGTGAGTGCAGCTGACTCGCAAAATGTTCATGCACACGAATGTTTTGCTTTTTAAAGGCCTGTAATGACTACTCAACACATTCGCAAAAAGTTTATGCTGCCAAAAAGGCCTAAGTCTGTGCTTTGCGAAAAATCTTGGCGGCAAACATTTCATGCTTTACAGTAAATCAAAAAAGGGAGGGGGTGGGGGGACTTTGCAGGTGAAGTCAATTTTGAGTTGTATTGTGTGCTCTCAGAGAATTTTTTAAGCTTCAAAATGAAACTAAAATTGATCAAGGCATTCAGATTTTATGAGTGAAAATGACTGCTAAATTCTTATTATTTCTTAATTTTTTTCTGTCCGTTTTCATCTATATCTTGAAAAGCACACAGCCCGCGCAAAATCCCCCCTTTTGATGTGCTGCATCAAATGAAGGCCATGCACAAGGCTTGTACGGTGTGAGAACTTACCCCCACCCCACCGTCTTGGGCCTGAACTAGAGGGAATGTGGATAGGATCCAGTGGGGGGGGGGCACTGACATTGGAAAAGGGTATAGGTGCCACGCTGAAGATCCCCTTTTTCACCCTCTGCTGCTAGCTCTTATGACCCCCTTTTTGAGCCTGCATCAGTTCTTAAGACCCCACTTTTATTGAAAATTCAAAAATCATGAAATTTTGCGTTCCAAAGCCCCATTCTCCGTTCTAAAACCAACAACAACAAAAAACGAAAATTTGCGTTCTTGCTAATCAAAATTGAACTACAGGCCAGTTCTCAAGACCTACTTTTTTGAAAAAATCAGTTCCTAAGACCATATTTTTCGTCATAAAATCCACTCAGTTCAGTTCTGTAGCCCCCTCTTTTTGAGACACTGTGCGGCACACCCTACCCCACAAAAAGTTGAGTGCTCCCCCCGGGATAGGATCCTCTTTAATTATACAGGTTGTGTGTAAACTGATTGAATTGTATAAGAGCTAGGTTAACATGACTCTTCTCCCTAACTCTTCCCAGATGTAATGCTTCCTCCCCCTGTTCCAAAATATAATCTACTACATGTACATACTCTTCCTTTTTTAAAATGTGAAGTCTCCCGTCCCTATCTTTTCCAGATGTAATAACCCCGGGTAATAACCCTCTCCCTTTTACACAATGAACCCCCCCCCCCCCCCCCAGGTCTGAGTGAGTAGAGGGGTTGCATATAGCATCTACATGTTGTCAATTTCAGAAAGGCAAAAGAGATTAAAATATACAAGATACAAAGAAAATATCACCTACTTTCGATCACATTTTAACTGTAACTTGTTAGGGTTTAAATTTAAGCAAAAGAATAATATATAGGTCAGTAAAATATAAAGATCAACAAATATGTAGCACAGAGAGTAGAGTGGTCCAATGGGCAATCATTTATCTGTGGCCATAATAAAGTATTGTGTGCATCCAATCATCCATGCTGACGGTCATTTCAAGTAGTCTGCCAATAATCAGTGACCATATTGCTGGCTAAATAGAAATACCTTGACTGAGAAATACCGGTATTTTGTTACAATAAGCATGCCTGAGGCCAGGAGTAATTGGTTTTCCTTAATAACATGGACATTTGTTCGCCTATTACTTATTTCGGTGTAATAGTTCATGCATTTATACAGATGCTAACAGACCATGAAGTTAAAAGTGCACTAATTTGATTGTAAAAACCATATTATAGGTATTTATTACTACTATATTATTACAGGAAAGCAAGTATGGATCTATGAGGGTCATTCAATAAGTTCTACCTCCTACCTCATAACTTTACATAAGCTAGCCATTTTTACTTAAAGGTATATTATGTGATGTTTTCCAGGGGACGCCCTCAATCCTCCCTCGGTACAATCTATTTTTAAACCATGATTTTGAAGTAATTAGGAATCGTATCAATCTGTAACTTAGAAGATCTTTATGATTTATGATAACAAATCTCAGAACCCCCTTCCCTTACCCCCCCCCCCCCCCTTTAATCAGGGTCACAAAAATAAAAATTGAGTGGATACTTTAAAGTTAAGGGAAGTGTCAACCCTGTTTGGCGCCAAATTTATCAAGCACTGTAACTTTTAAACTTCTTTTTTTTCAAAGTTTTGAAAATATTGACCAAAAAGGGCCAACAATTTGTTTTTTATCTCATAAATCACATTTTTGGCACTTTTTGGTTAAATATTTTCAAAACTAAAAACATTTAAGTAAAAAAAAAACTGATCCTAGATAATTGACTTTAGATGATTTCGGTGAAATTTTAAAATTTCTAATCAAAAACTGATTTTTTTAGGTTGTCTGAAAAATGTTGGCGCCAAAAAATGTAAAAATCACTATTTTATGTGAAATTTAATACCAAAAATGGATTCTCAGACTCATTTAATTTGAAAAATTGTATAATTTTATGTACATTACATTATTAGTTTAAAAGTTACAGTGCTTAATAAATGTTATAAAAGAGGGTTGACAGTACCCTTAAGTGACCATATCAACAACACAAGCGTTGTAGCAAATGTTGATTTTCTGTGGGATATCACTGATTTATACGACGGTACGTAAGCAGTCAGGCATGGATGAATCATCAGCTTGTTTTTCATTACACACAAATTGATACCTGGTAGCACAAACTAAGCAATGATATCCTCTAGAAAATGAGGAAAAAAATCTGTTGGCTCTGGTCACTTAGGCCATCATAACTTTAAAAGTATCCACTAAATTTTTAAAATGGAGGTGTCAAATTATGCCATCCAGCCCTTCAGCATATATGAAGTAATAATGTCTATGGGAAAGCTTTGGTCAGTTTGCTTGAAACATGTTCAAGGGCCAAAAATACATCTGTCAAAATCTTGTAAGTATAACCATTGTAAGTATAACCATTGGGCAGTGTTTTTTTTGACAGATCGGTGACGATATCTCATATTTTTGGTACAGATTATTGATTTTGAATTAGTTAACATACAGGGTGTATCAGAATGAACTATACCGAGGCAATATGATTTATTACGGTAAGAATTTGATCGATATTGTTCAAACTGTTTTCACATGTATCTTGCGCAAACGCCCAGCTTTCATAAGAATTTTAGATTTTAAAAAATGGACATTTCTGATGGAAAATACATACTTTTCGATTTCAATTTTGGTAGAAATGTTCAATTTAAAAAATAAAAGTAGTTGACATAAAATATGCATAAGACGAAACCATGCGTAAATCAGATTTGCCGATGGCTTTTCAAGGTCTGTGAATTCTTTGAGATTACAAATTGAAAACACGTTTTTCATCGATTTTCGATTAAGTTTTGCCACACAAGAACAAAAACAGATATCTCAATGAAATTAACATAAAAAATGTAGGAAACATGTTCACCTTCATATTGCAGCTGTTTAAATTCAAAACAATAATAATTTTGTATTTTTATATATTTTAGAAACAAAGTATAGTTCATTTTGATACACCTTGTATAAGCACCAGGTCAGAAACTTATTGTATTAGGTGTATAGCTTGAGATTCAGAGTAACAAGTATGGACAATTTCAAATGGCTAGCTTATGTAATACAGAAGAAGTTTTTGGGGAGGAGGTAGAACTTTTTGAATGACCCTCATAGATACGTCATTCCATTCCTGATAGAGCCCCTCATATTTACAAGTTGTAAGCATCGCCTGAATGCACTCTCAGAAATCACGCTTAGGTGACCCTGTTGTACCGGCCCAATTTTTTTAGAAATGTGTGTTATTTTAAAAGTCGGGTTTACACCTTAATGAGAGGTCAGCGTCGATGCTAACAACTTGTAAATATGAGGGGCTCTATCAGGAATGGCATAAAGTATCTATGAGGGTCATTCAAAAAGAGGTCAGCGTCTATCGTTTTCCAAGGCATAGGCCTATTATGTAAACTTTTCCAGGGGCGCCTTCTATTCATGATTTTTTTTAGAAAGTAGATTTTCTTGTAGATTTACATTTCTGATCATAAATCATGAATATATTCTGAATTACAGAGCGATATGATTCCTAATTACTTCAAAATCATGGTTTAAAGAGTAAAAATAAACTGTCCTGCTAGCGGGACAGTTTATTTTTCACTCTAAATTCACTCTAAAACCATGATTTTGAAGTAATTAGGAATCGTATCGCTCTGTAACTCAGACTATATTTATGATTTATGATTAGAAATGTAAATCTGCAAGAAAATCTACTTTCTACAAAAAATCATGAATAGAGGAGTGCCCTCTGGAATAATCACATAATATGCCTTTAAAAGCTGATATGCCAAACCTTGTCCTCTTATTTTTCTATCTATATTGACAAATATTGTTAACCAATCTTTTCGCAAACATGCACTGTGTCCTGTTGTTTCATTAGGCAAAAAAAGAAAGAAGAGTTGTTGCCCTCAGCGACCGACCCTAAAATCATAAAAACTAGGGTCGCATTTTTTTTAAATTTTTTTAATTTTTTTTTTAGATTTAAATTTGATTAAAAGTGTCTAAATGTTACTATTTCTTGCTGGAAATGAATAAATAAGCCTAAATAAATGTTTTTTAGACTATTGTCACACTAGAAACATTGGTTAAATTGACATATGGGCATATACCAATTTTGTCTTGACATAAACCATATATTTTTCAGCCAAAAAAATACCGACAGACACGAATTTAAATTGTTGGCACTTGAGGGCAGCACAACATTTATTTTTTTTGGCCTTACCGGATATGTACAGGAACACTAGTAGTAGTACAACAAGTCATACATAGAGTAATTTGTCATCAGTTGGTATCATTCATCATTGGGTATTTTGCATGTTTCACTATCTGTCCCCATCCTAAGTATGACTCCTTCTAAATATGATTTTGTGGGTAATTTACGTATCGCTTACCAGAGCTCAAAAACATACTTCTTTGTGCTTGTTTTTATCTACTCTTCCTCATCTATCTGGCCATTCGTTTCAAATTCCAATATTCAGGTGGGTGAAAAAACAAACACAAAAAACACACCTATACATATGGGTTTCCTGTACTACAGAAACACCACAAAAAAGGACCCCGCTTATTATAAGGTATCAAGACTTTAGTCCACTACAATAGTATCATCAATTTTGGCCTTTGAGGATATGAGTATCACATATTATGTGACCCAACGCGAGAAAATGAGGCACAATGAGGGAAATATGAAAATTGATAATATGTATATGTTAACCCTAACACTCCCGGTGGATTTTCCAACGATTTTTTTTCAAGCAAAAAAAGCACACACAACAAGAGGTGCCACGCCCCGGGGTTTGAACCCACGACCTCTCGGTTACAAGTCCAACGCTCTCCCAACTGAGCCACGGGGGGAGCTATGTAGCCCGGGGCCATTATTTCACCCAAAAACCTCAGCGCCGGGTGGAACCGACAGGCTGGGAAATGGGATTTCATGGGGTGTGGGGCTGTAAGGGTATGGGGCATTTTGGTACCAAAGTCAATGGTCATATCACATTCCAAACCAAAGTTACAGATGATTGAAAATCGCTTTGTCTCAAAACATTGAATACAATTTGTCAAGTTGGACAATTAAAGTTTTGGTTTTGTTAACATATTAATAGAGTAATTAAATGAAAATTAAATACCTCAAAATGTAAATACCTCTTTATTTTCATGAATTTGAGTCTTAGGTTAGATACTTATTTTGACCTTGTCCCACATTTGTCCTCTTAAATCAAATTAGCTACTGCCGCATTCCGCCTCATTTACTCATGTTGGGTCACATATAACAGTCACAGTCATCTAAATGTTGAAGACACAAGTAATAATTGTAACATTTTACTTGTATGTGAGCCCAAAATGATACATGGCTGTAGTCCCCATACATGGCTTAAGTCTACAATCTGTCAACCACCCTGTCATTGTTTATTGTGTATAGACTACATATCTAACCAACAAGCTGATATTAACTCTTTCCATGCGGCTATTAGTTTTACCATATACAAAACAGATTTGACAGAAACCATTCCCAACTTTCAAAGTCTTATCTGGCTAAGATTAGAATTACCCTATCATTGAATTCACCTGGTAAATTTTATGAGTTGAACATCAATTGTTGGTAGGGTATACATAAGTAGTTCATGCTTGTCAGCAATAATTGTACATGGATCGACTACTGTGAAACATGGCCACAATTTCCACTGTAAACAGAGTGTCTGTAGCGCTCAAATCATAACCTTGAGCGTACAATGCACAGTGTAATATCACTATGCTACATTCCATAACATTGGGCTCTCTTACCCAACGTTGCTGTTGCAGTTACGCACCAGTGGCATAGGACACATGAGAATTATTTGAAATTATCAAGAAACTATTGAACTGATCGATAATGGCTATAGTTTGGTACCCTGTTTGCGGCAAAAACTATAAATATTAAAATGAAAAGGGCTTAAAATGTTATAAATTTCAACATCACACAGAAATGAATCCATGCAAAAAGTGACACTAGGATAATGATCAATAGGGGGACGGGGCAACTGTTTCATAATATAAAATATTGTTTTGCTTTTTTGATTGTTGTATTGTTTTGTTTTAAGTGTTGTGTTTGTTTGTTGTAGTGGTTTTTTGGGGGGGCATTATGTTCCCATCCCTTAACACTTTTTGGGCCGCTGATTTGACATTTCGCCGGTAATAAATCATCTAAGAATGTGTCTATTTCCCACTATGTGGTCAAATTAAAAGACTGCAAAGGACATAATCATGTCCCAAGGGCATAAACTAACCTGCATTACCCTGAAAATGGACCACATAGTCAGCGGTTGTCAAAATCTTAGATGATTTATTACCGGCAAAAGGTCAAAATCACAGGTCCAATAGTGTTTAGGGATGGGAACATAATGGGGGAGGTCATTGTTTTGTTGGTTTCTTTTATATATGTGTAAAAAGTATTCCTCTATTTTCCCATGTTTTCCAAACAATTGAGGGCGCTATTGGCATACCCTGATATAACACTGATTCAATCTCAATCAAATTGAGCCCCAACCCAGGGCGTGGCAATTAAATAACACTGCTAATACTATTCACCCTGACTGAATGCAATGGACTTTTGTAATGATTCTGCAGGCCAGAATGAATCTCTATTCAACTTTATTTGTATAGATGAAATAAATAAGGCAAGCAAGTGCGTGTCCTTCACGCACACCCTATCGCAAACAAACTGCTATTCAAGGTATTCATTGAACCTGCCATTCAAATTGAAACCATGCTGGATTCTTTGTTTTGTTTTGTTTTTTTCGTGTTTTTTTTTACATTCAAAAGTTCAGCCGGTGTTTTCTTGCCAACTCTGCTGCAAGCTGAATGGTGTGGGTTTTTTCTTCTTCGTGTGGCAGGTTTAATCTGATTGTAACCATATTATTATGATATTTTATGTATCAATAAATGCCCGATTACACAATCGTGTATCTGTATCCCAGGGGGTGCCACTCATGTATAAAAGTTATCAGCATCCATGGAGTCAAGAAAAAAAGAGTTACCGTAACTGTAAATTCCTAAGAGGTGGGTCTACAGGGCCGTAAGACACTTTTTTCAAAGGGAGGGCGTTTTCACAAAAAATCACAGGAAGAATTTTGTGAGTCAAATATGCGCGAATTTGCACCTATTTTGTGCACGATCGAGGTACATTTTGGCTCTAAACAAGCTTGTAGCAAAGAATATTGCATTTTGGGAAGACAAATGCGCGCGTAGCGCGCGAATTTTTTCATCTGTGTACACATTTTCCGGGGAAGATTTTCAAAAGGGGGGCCATCGCCACCATCGCCCCCCCCCCCCCTTCTTACGGGCCTGGTCTATAGTTTGATCAGTTCCAAATAGGCAAAGCCTCATTACAGCAGCTAATGAATACAAGTGCACTGTCTATCATATGTGTGGTGGTATGGGAAAACCCTTCGGAAGTCGCTAATATTGAGATATCTGGGTCATACCAAAATATTCCTAACAAATGAGTTCCAAGTCAATTTTCCAACTTTGGTCCCAAGATAGAGATTATACCTTGAACTTTAGTCTCCAGGAGTTTTTTAATCGAAATTCCAGATGTTAAGTTTATTTTAGTACTTTTCTGAACATTGTTTATACAATTTTATGTGTAAAATGCTATGTGTAAAATGCTACATAAAATGACATTGTTTACCATGGTAACCACTTGTGAATTCCGACAATGCATTGTAAAGATTTTAAAAGTAAAGAACTTACAATAATATCGCAAAAAACTAGGTTCATATCAAAAGTCCTTTTCATATGACAAGCTATTCTGTGTGACATAACAATGTAGTTTTATTATTATTATTAGAGCATTTAAAAGATTTTGTGTACACCTTTGAATTGTCAGTTTCAATTTTTAGTGTTGCGTTTAAACTTGCCGACTTTAAAATACTATTACTGTAGTTCTAGATGGAATTTCTGAAAAATTTAAATAGTCCAATACTCAGTAGATTATGAAGCTCTCCGCCATAGAAAAAAACCAAGTTGCTAGAAAATGACCATGTGAAGGGTTTTCCCATGCCACGCATATGCGTGATGCGTACGTGCAGCAAAATTTGTGTGCGTATGGCCATAACCGCGCGCATAGACTTGGATTATTTTTGCACGCAGAGAGATAAAAACTGAACATTTCTCGCCAATTTGGATCTGATTTAACTATATAGGAGAAAAACCATCAGGCATGTCACTGCAGGGGGAAAAATGGGCTTCACATGCATGGAAGTCAGTCATACCATGGGGGGGGGGGGGGGGTAAGCTTAAGACCTTTATGTTGTTATCGCCATATATGTGCACAGCAGCGATAAAAGGGAGCAGTTGTCTCACAAAGTAAAAGTAGAGATCTTAATACAAACAAAAGGAGCTTTTTGACTGTTTTAAGATGATACCTTTGTGGTTAAGATTGGATACTGCTTCTAAAAATTGTCTTTATTTTTTCCATGCCTAATTCCATCAATATCGCAAAATGCATTTTACCGACAACTGCACCCCTTTTTTATTTTTGAGTAAAAAATGCCCAAATCGCTTGATTATGATGTTAACCCTAACCCTGGTTTAGGGTTTTTGACCGGGATCACAATTTTCGAGGACAAAAACACCAACTAAATCTCCGGGAACCTGCCGGGATTCGATCCGGAGACCCTCCATTCTCAAGCCTTTGTTCACCCAATAAGCCACGGCCCTCAGCTACACATTCGTGCAGTATACTGCGCTCACTATATAGGCTGGGTTGACTACGTAATCGAAAACCGGCGGCGCATGACTTAGGATTAGCATTTTTAGCATTCAGGGGGGGGGGGTTAGGGTTAAGACACTAACTTAGGGACAAATTTCTCTTTATCTATTATTTTTTGAAATGTCGACCAAAAAGTGCCAAAAACATGGAAAAAAATTGTGGCACTTTTTAGAAGTTGATGCCAAATTTGGATTCTCTGATCCATTTTCTTTCCAAATATGTATACCTTTATAGACATTTGAGTCATAGTTCAATACTTACAGAACTTACAGAATTAAAAAAAAAACTTCCTTGAGTCCCCCCTTAAATGGGCAATGGAATTCAAAGTTGTACTAATGATTGTTGCTATTGAAATGGTCTATATCGCTACAGGGCGAGTCACAACCATTTGGACTCAAAATTTAAAATTTCAAAACATATATTCAAGGAGGACTGGCATGTAATTTTATTGTTCCAAAAATGTATAGAAATTGTGCAATGATATGAATGCACATTATATGCACAGTTAGTACTTCCTCAATGAAACATGAAAATAATGCATTCATATTTAATTGACAATCAGATACGAGTGTTTAATGGGAATTCATTGATATGTAATCGACAATAGAATATGAATTTACAGACTTATGGTTCCGTTCAATGTGGGTTCAACACTTCCCCATTGATCAACCTTTTGTGGCTCAGTGTAATGCAGAGCTGCAACATGAACTCTTTGCCAATGACCAAGTAAAAACCGACCATACCTTGCAGGTATCTTGAAAATATGCTTCCTTTTTTTCATTTGCCATTCATCTTATTTACAGGGTGAGTCAGAAAGAACGGGCACTTTTTTGGCGAGAGCGCCACAGAAATATTAGACTGCATATTCAAAACCAAATATAATATAACAAAGAACACATATTTGGCTTTCATTCAAAAAAAGAATTTTTGAATTCGAACATTGCTTCATAAAGTTGCAACCTTTTGAGTAGAATCCGGTATTTTAAAGCCAATCCACGGAATTGCAATACTAGTAACCCATAATATTGTTGGTTGCCTGATTCCGAAATGCTGATCAATGAAACTAGTGAAAAAAACTGAAAGGCGCATGAATGTTGAATACAATATCTTAATAGATCTGTGTAATTATGAGTAATAAAAAGCCTGACATCAAGAAGGAAAAGTAAAAGGAGGCATATCTACTGATTCGGGAGGTAAACCCCATTAGAATACTTTTAGGAATGGCTTGATAATTCGACCATTCCATGGATTTGCTTCAGATTTTTGGGTTTTACTCAAAATTAGTGTAACATGATAACGAAATGGTTACTTTTTAAAATTCTTCTTTTGTATGAAAGCCAAATTGTAGGTCTTGAAAGCGCTACCATTGATTTGGAATATGCATGCCTACATCTTTGGTGACACTTTTGTGAAAAAAGTGCCCATTCTTTCTGACTCACCCTGTAAAGCAATGTTATTGTAGTTAGAATGAAAGGATATGTCACTGTGCATGATAACGATACTGTTTAATTAGATCTGAGGCAAGTGATATGTTATAAAGTATATTAACCTTTCACAGTGTCTCATAGCTCACTTGGATTGATTGACACATATTCATAAACAAAAAGGTAAAATGGTTTCCGTGTGCAGACTTGAAAATGATCCATTTTCATGAAAATAGCACAACTCAACTACTTTTCCCCACTGTATTTGTCCTGTATACCGGGTGAGTAAAAAAACTGCAATAGTGGAAAGAAGCCATCTTGTTTTCAAAACCAATTTGAAGATTGAACTTTTTGAACATTGCAATGAATGACGTATTTGTTACTAATTTTATGCGAACAAAATGAAGTAAATCCCATTTTTTTCGTTTGTCTTTTTTGGCGAAACTTTTCAATGCGCACCCCAATGTATGTGTTTGCCCACGAAGCACAGTGATTTTACATTGACTATGCACACATTGCATTTTCACATTTGAATATCCCGCCAACAAACCATGGAATATTTTCATATTTCTATTTAAATTTAGAACATCATAATCAATTCATAAACAATAAAGGATGCATTGAATTCCAAATATGTCACAGTTATGTTTTCCAATGTGATTGACGGACGCATTTTGCGATCTTACGCATGTTTGGGTGTATTGTGGACAAACATGTGAAACAAAACAAAGTAAACAAACCATTTAATAATAGATTTACCTTGTTACGCTAGGAACGGTTCACTGCTTTTTCTGTTATTGCTGTTTGTTTTGTGAGATGATTGTTTGTTGTTTAAATTTCCATTAGGCCACGTAAAACAAACCCTGTTGTACAGGCCTGACCGACCCAGTTTATTTTATTTCAGACATTTTTGAAATTGTTTAAAATTTGTGAAATATGTCGAAAATTGCCTGAAAATCAACCAAAATATAAGATATCAGTGTACTGTTGGTTACCGGATGGACCCCCTCTCAAATTTCTGACTCGGCGGCACATTTCCCAAAATGTGTGGAAAAAAAGGAAAGAACTTTGCCTGTACAATAGGGTGGGCGTTTTTTCTTCGCCTTAGTAAAAATTGACCTATAAGGTGACAAAAATGTAGAGCCTTTTTTAAGGGTGGATGGAGCTTTTCAGATAGGGTTATAGTTGGGTATTTTTTCTTTAAAAAAATACCAAAACAATCTTGTACAAAAAGTGACTGACAAATATTTCCAGATCCAACCAGTCACTATGGTCAATATGCCAAGCTGGTATTTAAGTTGGGTTTTTGTCACCAATTTTAACGCCCTTCAGACAATGCCATATTTCCAATCAAAACAATTCATCATTCCATTTGGGTAGTGATGTATACTCTGACCTTTGGGTATTTAAAAACCATAGAATGGGGATACTTATACTGGTGTATCCTTGGTGTAAGATATTTATAAGTTAAACTGGTGTCCAGACCTACATGTATTACTAATTCTTTGACCCACTTTTGTACATTTTTATTTTTATTCGTGGCATGGAAGATACTTTTTGTTGGTAACCTAGACTAGTTGATAGTATTAAACTTCACTCTCACATGATTTTTTTGTTTTGTAAATTAAAGTATTTCTAGATAGTTTTTCCCCAATCTTTGAGTGGGTCAAATTTACCCCACATGAGAAAAACTCATTCAAACCTACTTGGATGATAAGATATTTCAAACCTTTGTTTATAAATAAGGTTTCTTATAGTTCTTTGAAGTGCTTAAAAAAACACAATTCTATGAACATTTCACAGATGAATATATACCAAAAACACCAAAAAATAAACAAATTGTAAAACTAGAAGTAAACATTCCAAATAAACAAAATAAATCATTTAAAGGGGGCACTAAGAGATGTGGGGATTTGTATATTTAACAATTGTATTAGTTACATGTATGAACTTACACCTATAAGGATTAAGAAAAATCAGCCCTCTTTGTACAACAAAACGTTGATTCAAAAATGCTGATCTCCGGCAGATCATCATTTTACGTCCGCCAGTATCCCACTGCAGTACGCGTGATACATAACGCGAACCATATTTGCATAGAGGGTGTTTTTTCAATAAATATCGATGGTATTGTTTTAATCAAGTTTTGCTGTGTTTTTGTTAGTAGAAACAACAATAATGGCAATTTCTGATGTTCATCTTGAATTCTGAAGTAAATTTTTAAACATTTAAAATTGTCAACGCCACTTAATGCCCCTTTAATTTGTGGTGAGGTTGCTTGCTTTGACTTCTTACAAGCATTAACAAATAAATTGGGCAGTAAATGTTGACAAATGATTGTTTTGAATTTTTGTCTTATATAGATGAGGTGACCGTTGTTTACATTTAGGACGCCCTCTGTTGATTTGAGACAAAGCACACCGGGCAAGAGTTCCTATAGTTTACATAGGCCAGATCAGGTTTTCTAACTAGATTGTGGTGTCACAGCAAATTGTTATCAAAACTGTCTTTAAACTTGCTTAGGAATGCTATAAGCTATTGAGTTTCACAAAAATAAATAAAAATAAATGAGTTTTACAATTCATTAGAAAGAAATTTCATGTTGTCATCATTAACTTTACTGTATATTCTGCCTGGAGGGAATCAACAGAGGGTGTCCCATTTGTAAATACATGACGTCACCGGTCACACCATCTATAGTTACCCCACTTTTTGCTTCGTTTTTCAGTAAATGCTGGTCTGTGTCGTAATGAAGAATGCAAATGAAAATTATTTGGATATTGTTTTGTCATAGGTAAATTGTCTGTTCAATCACAACATAATAGTTGCTGAATACACCACCATGTGAGTGAGGTAGTTGCAGTTTCTCTGCACACAAAAAATCCTAAAAATACCTAAAAATAAAGAAAAAATCTTGCAGGGTGGTGTGTTTAGGTCAAGTTGCAGATACACACATAATTATTTAGCAAGGTAATATTATGTTTTAATTATACAAATTAAAAAATTGTCATTATAAACCTGTTCTCAAAATAAACTCTTTCTTCTTTTTTGTGGGCTAAAGTTACCCATTAAGGGTCAAAGTATCCCCATTCTACTGTACCAGGACAAACTAACAAGGAAGTTTTTGATTTGATTTTTTGATTTTTGTGAGTGCTGTAATTATTGAATTCTTAATCAAATGCATACAAAAGTATACATTTTTGAAAAGGAAATGGATCAGAGAATCCAAATTTTAGCATCTCATTTTTTTCACCTAAACTTGTATTTTTTGAAATTTTGACCAAAAAGTGCCAAAAAAGTGATTTTTTCCCACTTTTTTGATCACTTTTTGGGCATTTTTGGTCAAAATTTCAAAAATACGGCTTTAGAAGAAGAAAAATGAGAAAATCGTCCCTAGATTAGTGTCTTAATAGTATAATCAAGCAATTTTGGGCATTTTTTACTCAAAAATAATTTTGTTAGCTTGTCCAAAAAAAAATGGTCAAAAAAGTGATTTTTTTGTGATTTGTGAAATGTATACTTTTATATGCAATTGATTAATAGTTCAATAATTGCAGCACTCACAAAATTCCAAAAAAACTTCCTTAAGTCCCCCCTTAAACATCAAAATGACAATTGACACTTGTTTTCTTAATTTGGTTTTTCCTGGTGTTTTTTTCTGTGATGCCTTTCTTTAATTTGAATTTACAAAAACCAAAAGCTGTACAAAATACACTAAAAAGCACAAATATACACATTAATGGGTACATGTTGCCAAAACATTACCAAAGTAGCCCAATTCAGGTGACTGAAACATCCAAATCGATTTTCTAACCATTGGTGTCAATGGGACATGGGAGTAACAAAAAGTAGCCCAATAAATTCCAATAATTATGTTATCCTTACCGCTGTCACATAGGGTTCCTGTCCAGCCTTCTACACAGCGACAATAAGCAAAGGTGCCGCCTTGATTCGGTACGCAAACACCACCATTCTGGCACGGATTGACGTTGCACGCTACAGCTGTAAGAGGCAATAAGAAGAATAGGTTGTTAATCAACACTTTCTCAATAACATGCATTTGACAAAATTCTGACCGGAGAAGATGTTCTACACTCTGTAACTACGGCAATGATTGCGCAGTCTTGTGATAACGCCACATCAGGCATGAGAGCGAATGAACAAATATGAAAAAGCTTGAAAAGTGCATGAAATTGGGTTAACATCTCTACTATGGATTACGCTATATTGGCAAGTGAAATCCTGTTATAATCACTACTGTAAGAATAATTAAACAGTGATAAACCATCTAAATTCAGAAAAACGATATTTTGTCCGATTCTACTTTAGGCATGTTAGGCAACAGAACGGTGAAGGTTTGGTCTCGTGTACCTTCATTTCATGAAACTTTGGTTGGCCTTAGGTTAATAAGTTGATAGAAAATGTTCTTTTAACCAATCAAATGACAATAATCTATATTTGGTAAATATATCAAATATTGACTGCTTTCATTCGGGTCACGGTTTGAAATGATAGGCCTTCGGTAATCTCGAAACCAGACTATGCCCCTTTGCTAACGCCTCGGGGCATAGTCTGGTTTCGAGATCACCTTAGGCCTATAATTTGAACCATGCCCCTCATTGCAGTCAATATTTGTATACTGTGACCCCAGGCCTAGTTTTTATTAAGGTTGCACAACACTAAGTCACTCCTTGATTCGTGAAATGGTAGTACGTTCCAGCAACAACAAAAATTAAAATTGTGATAAATTGGGTCCTTTGGAATCAGTATTGTGTGAGGGTAGCTTGTTATAAATAAAATAAAAGATTATCTCTTGTATACTTTGCTCAGGATATTGCAAAATTTTGATTTTCGTTTTTCGAGAAAAATTACACGAATGAATACACTTGCTAAATAGATAACATCATATCATAAAAACTAATTGGAAGACATACATTTATGATAATTTCATTCCCATACTATTTTTACCATATAAAACAGATTTTTCAGAAACCATTTCCCACTTTCAAAGTCTATCTCAAAGTCAAGACTCACCTGTTTCCTACTTAATTGTTCTTTCTGTATACATGTATAGTTCTAGTTTTTATTGGTACATTTTGTTTTGTTTGTTGATTGTACCTTTTTGTTTTGTTTGTTTGCTGCCAGCGCCGTGATCTAAATGAACTAGCGCTTTATAAAATCTCATATGTATGTATGTATGTATTACTGAACCAATATTATGCATGTTTGAACTTATTTTAATACAATTCTCATGGTGATTCCAAATATGGTGATGAAATTCAATACTTTGGACATTTTTGAAACATTTTGTGAAATTTTGGAACTGTCGTCTGCATACGACAGCCACATGGAAAGTGAAGTGTTAATATAGGAGAGCTTTGCTGGCTAAATTATACTTTGGGAATTTTACCCTTAAAAAAATGTTGTCTACTTTTCAGTTTAATTTGTAGCACCAAGTACCTCATCAATTGAGTTAGCACGCAATTTTAAATCCAGTGTTATCCACTCGTGTATTCTACAATTTTCTAAATAACCTTAAAGGGGCACTAAGAGATGTGTTGGAGGCTGCGCCCTCAATTATGATAAAAACTGAGATTAGTATATTTTTATAATTGTATTACATGTATGAACTTACACCATAAGGATTAAGAAAAATCAGCTCTCTTTGTACAAGTAAACGTCGATTCAAAAATGCTCGTACAGCCGGGACGAGCATTTTACGTCCGACAGTATCCCACTGCAGTACGCGTGATACATAACGCGAACCATATTTGCATAGAGGGCGTTTTACAATAAATAGCGATGATATTGTTTTAGTCAAGTTTTGCTGTGTTTTTGTTAGTAGAAACAACAATAACGGCCATTTTTAATGTTCATCTTGAATTCTGAAGTAAATTCTTAAACATTTAAAATTTTCAACACCACTTAATGTCCCTTTAACCTTAACTCCCCGGGTGTGTTTTTGTGAATATAACTATCAGGGGAGAAAAGCAGGTCAAATTTGAGGGGAAAATCAGTCTCCGAATGCGCAGCAGATCAAACCCTGGCGGCGTGCATGCAAGTCTGGCGCGCGCCGCCGCGGATCAAACCCGGGCCGCGTGCGTGCAAGTCTGAAGCTCTACCGACTGAGCTACACGGGCAGGTTAAAAAAACTTTTTTTTAACAAGTTGAACCACGCGCTGAGCATGGCATGAGATTGATGGGCACGAGAGTGATGGGGCCGCCACACGGTACAAGATTGTAGCACTGTTGTGTTTTGTAGTGTCCAGGA
The DNA here is from genome assembly GCA_035610835.1 of Ophiura sarsii. Classification (NCBI taxonomy): domain Eukaryota; kingdom Metazoa; phylum Echinodermata; class Ophiuroidea; order Amphilepidida; family Ophiuridae; genus Ophiura; species Ophiura sarsii. The sequence goes on along the minus strand of CM069450.1, from coordinate 30,903,471 downwards.
AGGTTAGGGTTAACACACTTTAGTGTGGGATGGTTACTGACATACAGACAATAAACCATTTAAGATTTATTAAAATAATGATTATGCATTTATATCACTAGAATTCTGGCATATCAGAAGGAGTGACCAATTGAAACCTACTAGGGACACCATTGGCCATATAAATAATGTATAATGATAATCAAAGTTCATGGTTTGTGTTTAGTTTTAACATGAATTGAAACACCAAATGTGATACATGTAATATTACTCATAAAGATAAGTTCTTCAAAAATAAAACAATTAAATTAAAATCCCCTCAAAACCTACAAAATGAAATAAAGTATTTCTGTTTGCACTTTGGTATATAGGTAATCTGAGTAGGGAGTGATACAAATAATCGCTTTCATTTAGGGGGGTCATAAAAAATGATGACGACAAATTACATTTTGGGACCCCCCCTACGAAAGAAAATGACCGCCTCTTTACAGGTATTCTAAATAGGGCAACAATATATGACAACCAGTGTGGAATATATTGAAATGAATTCACACGTCTAATTGACTGTTAAACATTGTATTTGACATAACTATAACGCGTGGAGGACATCCTATTTTCAAGGGAAAACAAAATTGTCTCATCAACAATGTATTCACTCAACGTTGAAAACTGACCCAACTATAAATATGTACACAATTTAGTTATCCGGGTTAAATTGTACCATTAACATATTTTCTAATTCAAAGGTATAAAACACTATCAATAAATAACCATAAATTGTGTAGTGTATATAGCTGTCAAACAGCATCTACACACAATGCTCAATGGGATATTTATATCTCGATTGAATAAAAGGCTTTTGATTCCCATATTTCACGGTAGAGTAATTTCATACACCCAGTTGACCTTCGTAAAAGAAAACCAGGTGGACAAAACCACTTTTAAAAAATTGTATGTGATCTTTTTTTCAATTTTTACACTTATTTTTCTCTCTCTTTTAACCCTAACCCTGCCAAATCCAATACTGCGCCAAGTAGCCTTGACACCTGTGGTGTAGTGGAAAATCCCATGTCCTGTGTGCCCGAGGTCCATGGTTCAAATCATGGGTGGGGGGGGCGTGGCGATATGTTGGGTCACTTTTTGCCGTGGGGAAAAGAATTCTGAAAAAAGTGGGCGGCAGGGTTAGGGTTAAATGAAGTCTTACTTTTCCAGGATTCATAATTCTATCTTGACCGTATTTGCCATAAAAACCATCACAGAACTTTGCTAATCATGAAGAAAATCTGCTTCCAAATTTGAGAATTTGTCAACTTTTTTTTTTAAAAATTTCATCATAAAGCATTCCCTACTACAGTTTTGTAATTTCCAAATTGGCAAACCTCTTCACATCAGCAAATAAAGACAAACATGACAAAAGAGTATGGGCCACAACTGAGCACCCTTTTTAACCCTAACACTACTACACCATACAGAACCACACCACCAGCAGCACTTATAGGCGTGCGTACACAACTTCTATCCTACGGTGCACTAACCCCCCGGTATATATGGTCCCGCGAAATTTTAGCCTGGCAAGCCCAGCGCTCGCGGTGTCGTGGTTGCTTGACTAGCCTGTAATGCCGGCAACCCGGGTTCAATTCCTGTGGGCGACAGACATAATTTATTTAGTTCCCCATTTAATTAACCCCCTCCCCCAGTTCTTCGATCCATCCCCACTGCTGCAATTCTAGTGTTATGATTAATATGCGTGGCGTGAGGGAATGTCAAAATTGTGCGTGTACGTCTGGCTTACTTTCCCGCGGAGAGTTAAAAACTGCATCTTTCTCGCAAATTTGGACCTGACTTTTTTTGATTCTCCTTATCATTCTTTCAAATATAGAGTGATAGAGTTATAATTTCAGAACGCTATCAATATCATGCGATTTTAAATCATTCAAAGAGTTAACAACTTTACTCAATCACAACGTTAAGGATAATACAGACTACAGAGATATATTTCCCTTTAATTTGGAAAATTTTATTTCATTTCACATTCGTAGAGTATTCTGTTGTATAGCCATACACCCCTTTGTTCTCCCGGTAGACTAACTACCACCAGTGGCATGCGCAGGACATTGTAACTGGGGGAGGGGGCACCTGGCCATAAATGAAAATTCCCCCGACTCTGATTCTCCTCAATTCCCCCGATGTACCAAAAAATAGTAAAAGGTAGCCTACATTTTTTTTTCAGTCACCTCGTGAATTTCATGTAAGTGGGGTGGGGGGGGAGGGGGGGTGGGGGGGAAATGTCACACAGTCAAAAAAATTCGCACAGCAAAAAAAAATCGCACAGCAGACACCACATTCAACAACTTATGGACAATCATTAGAGATTTTATCAGCTACAACAATTCCGTTTTTTACCAACTTGGTGCATAATGTTGTCAACAACATGTACAAATTTGCCGACGACTTGTCGGCTTTGGATTACACCACCTCCCCACACAAACAAATCTACCGACGGCCCAGCCCCCGACTGGCAGTAGTTTCCCCCGACTGACAGTAAGTTTCCCCCGACTATTTTCAATACTGGGGAGGGCTGTGACCCCTGCTCCCCCAACCCCCTCCTTTGCGCACGCCACTGACTACCACCCCCAACACGTTTAGAGTACCCGTGCATCTCATGTCAAGTAATTGAAAATACTGGCCCCTTCCAAGTTCTTACAGCGAATATACCCTTAATCCTAGAGATCACACAGCCACTGAAATATACCCCCTTATTCGTGTAATCACGAGGCCTTTTAAATTTACCCTTTCACCCTCAAACTTTGCATTAACTGTTATCTATAATTGCAATTTGCAATATGTCAATCCAAAGTTTGTGATAACAAATAATTTGAGAAAGGAAAAAAATCACCCTTGTTCATGTTGTTTAGTGAAGTTTTACGTACAAAGGTGGCACCCAAAATTTTTAAGGAATTTCGGGTTATTATTATTGCTTGTTAGGGTCATAATAATTCCTATAACGTTGGTATTAAGGAAAGGATCCTTAAACCCAATTTTTGTGAAGCTGGTCATGATAGTTATCATCCGTATTAACTAACTTTACGATTTGAGAGGCGTTTTTTTATAAGCTAAATATAGCATCGTACCAACAATTGAACCGAGCCGCGATTCGTTTCTGGTATAGGTTCGTTAAAACAGAAATTTAGACTGTCCGTGGTTGGAAAACGGCAAAATTCATCTGACGAGTAGAGCGGGGCATGAGCGGATCCACTACTACGTTTGTTCACATGGTTATATATTCGGGGTATTGGGTAGGCACGATACCAGTGCTACCTCGATACATGCAGAGTAATGTACACTGCAATCTGCATGTCAATGTATTGATGGTGTTTGGAGGTCACACTCCCTACTGATTTCTAAGTGTTCATACAAAACTGTTGTGAAGATATTTATAGATAACTCAGTCAAAGCATAGATCGTTGGTGATAGAAATGGGTAAAAAGTAACATTTTCATTCCGATATCTCTGGAAATACCCCATTGTTTTCCCTCGTTCGACCAATTTTCTGATGTAACAGAGGCATGTTTTTGTCATTTTTGCCACTAAATTCATGTTTAGCCACAAAAATGGGTACATTTATACCACCAGAGTCAACCAAAATCGGCCCCATACCCAGGTGAAAGCCAAACTATATGCCCAGATTAACTGGGCAAAAAGGACATGTTGTCGGCAAACACAGTTTTGAGATTGGGTGAAATAGAAGACAATTTTAGAAAAAAAAGCACCTTTTCAAATCATATCTTGTGATTACAAAATCTGATTAACCTCAACGTGTTACCGGTTCAAAGCTTAAAATGTGCTATTTCAAGTCATACAAATAACTCAGATTTTGACTCTGACGTCCAACTTGCCCATTTTGATGTGATGGGTCACATATGTCTTCAGATTTTATCCCAAGCCCTAACCTATTGCTCACCACAGGTCCCCGGGAGCCACTCTTGTACAGGGTGAGCCAAAAAGACTGCAATAGTGGAAAGAAGCCATTTTGTTTTCGAAACCAGAATGAATTTTAGAACTGTTTAAATGTTGCAAGAATGATGTATTTAATCCTAACTTTGTGTGAAAAAATGAAGTCGATCGCATTTTTCGTTTGTCTTTGGTGACACTCTTTGCTGCACAACGAAATTTACCTGTTTGTCCACGAGCACAGTTATTTTCATTTGAAATGGCACACATTGTATTTTCATATTTGAATATCCCACCAACAACAAAATGGAAAATGTCAGTTTTTTATTAAAATTTAGAACATTATACGCTTTCATAGCATGGGTATGATTATAATTGATTATGCTAACTCACATGTAAACAAGAAAGGACGCATCAAATTCCAATAACATCACAAATGAACTCAAGTTTCCAAATTTGAATGAGAGACACATTTTGCGATCTGATGAATATTTTGTGTATCTCGTGGACAAACGTGTGCACTGGAATGGTGTGCACTGGTCAAATGAACTCAAGTTTCCAAATTTGAATGAGAGACACATTTTGCGATCTGATGAATATTTTGTGTATCTCGTGGACAAACGTGCGAAATGGGTGCACTGGTCAAAAGGTTCACCAAAGGCAAACGGAAAATGATTTTGACTTCATTTTTTCACACAAATTTAGTAACAAATAAGGTATATGTATAACGTTTAAAAAAATTCAAACTTCAACTTAGTTTTTAAAACAAGATGGCTTCTTTCAACTATTTCAGGTTTTTTTACTCACCCTTTATAACAGTCGCAATTATCTGTGTGACTCCACTCTCAAAAAACTACCCTTAACACAGATTCTCAAACAAGAAAAAAGTGACACATAACAAGGAATATAGCGCGACGAATCATACTCATAGCAAAGTGATGGTTGAATGATTTCCTGTGAACATGAAATAAAATTTTGCCAGGGATTTTGTTGCACAAAGGGAAACAAGTTAGGATTTCCTTATCACTCGTTAAGGTTTTCTATAGAATATAATGTGCACAAATTAGGGCGTAGGGGTGTAATGTTGATTGTATCACAAAGCAACCCTTTAATCATCAATCACTATGTCAGTATCATATTGTATGGAAAAAGTGTATTCATGATAAGCATTCATTAATGTCATAACACTTTTTAGAAAAAATCAAATCCAAAATCAAGGTCGGGGAAATTAAAGAAACGCCTTAGCTGGCACAGGAATGTTACCAACAAAAAATATTAAAAGAACTGCCAATGTGTAACAAAAGTATAGACCTGATACAGAAGGGCGGTGGTGATGTACTTTTGAAACCAATTTGTTTCACACAGTGTTTTTCTATTCTGCAGGGTGTCCCAAAATTGTTGATACCTTTTTAATGCTTTATATCTCCAATGAAATAGTTAAGCTTTAAAAAGGTATTAACACTTTTGGGACACCCTGTACATGTTAGGTGCACCATGAATACAGTTGTATTCATAAAAAAACAATTGAGTTTGCTGTAATCTACAGGTTGTTAACACTTTCCACGTAATGCGGCAGGCGTCTGCAGACGACATTCTAAAATTTCACAAAATACTTCATAAATGTCAAAAGTATTGAATTTCATTACCATTTTTGGAATCACCATGAGAAAATGCATTGAAATAAGTACAAACATGCCTAATATTGGTTCAGTAATCCTTGAGATAGACTTTGAAAGTTGTGAAGGTTTCTGACAAATCTGTTTTGTGTATGGTAAAACAAATAGCGCGTGAAAAGTGTAAAGATACAAAACAAATATTCATTTTGAACTTTCTCCTTGAACAGTCAGGTATACTATGAGGGTCATTCAATAAGTTCTACCTCCCTCACACCATCGCTATGTCTTTTTGTATCTTCGAATTGGCCAAGTGATCAGCTTACAAAATATTTTGTTGTTCATCATCCGTTTCCGTCACACTAAATGGACATTCGGTTCTCACTGCATCTCCAAAAAAGTACAACTAGCAGTACTCAGATCAATTTACTTTGAATTTGTAGCTGAGATTCTAAGCTACAATTGTGGAATTATTTTTATTTCATGAAAGTTATGAGGTAGGAGGCAACACTTATTGAACGACCCTTATACATTTGGGAATTATTTACTAATTTATCACTTGCATCATCTTATGAAACACATCTCATGCCTACAATTTTGCAGTGGGTGATGAGAAAACTATGGGCTTTCTTCTGACACCAAAAATCTCTTTTTTTTTTAAAGGGGCCTTGAGAGATACGTATGGGAGTGCGCCCTCAATTATCCTGGAAATCAGGTTTTTTTTGCATCAAAGTAATACTTAGGCATATACTAACTACCATCTGAAACAGTTTACCAACATTCGCCGTTTATCATATAAAATGTCATAATTGTCTTAGTTTCGATATGATGATATCGAAACTAGGTGCTGAATTCGGAAGTTATGCGATCGTTTTACATGCGTACTTTCGCGGCAAATCTCAACCCAGAAGTGCCATTATTTGCTTATTTTGCTTGAAGGTGATGTCGGAATTGTATGACATTTTGGATTTGGGCTATGTTGATGATCATCTTTACGTTATTTGCTCATATAGTATATCGATACATCTCTCAATGCCCCTTTAAGATAAGATAACCTTGGAATATTTTATGACATTTTTATAGCTGTAGCTTGATTGATACAGGTTTCAATTTCTTTTCTTTGATTAAAGCTTGATAAGACATTTGGCTCTACATTTTGGGTTTCATGCTGATCTGATATTATCATAAGCTAAAAGAGAGCTTGACTGATAGAGCTTTTGAGCCATCCATTGAAATTCAAAGGTCAAATTCCCCGACTGAATACAATTTCATAAATCATCTGGGCTAAATGACTAAATTGACTATTATCTAATTCAATAGGATTTAACCACTCCCAAGTAAACAATTTACTCTTGTCCTTAGGCAGCATTGTACAGATGCCAAATGCAGTGTCATCTGTCTAGTCTGAATATACACCTAACACAAACAGTTAGGCCAAACAAAGAAGAAGGTATGTCTCAGAAACATTTAGCAAAAAAGCTAAGTGCCGTGCGATTTTTATTTTATTTTTAGAATATAAGCTATGAGGTATGTGATTTTTTTTGTTTTGCTAATCCAAGCTTACAGAGACCTTTTTTAAAAATATTTTGCAAAAAATCAACAACAACAAAAAATCCCCCCCCCCCCACCCAAGCTTTTTTAGGCCTCAGCGCATAGACCTACGCGCCGTAGGTCATTTAACATACCAATGCGGGCGGGCTTCTGAGACAGACAATCTTCTTTGTTTGGCCTTACTTCCCAGGTTCTCTAGAAGTACAGTTCCAACTTGAAATTTCAAATTACAAAATGATTGATTAATTTCTCCTCTTCAATTTGAGATATTGTTTCCGAACATCGTTTAACAATTAAGAAGGCTACACCAAAAAGAATGAAACAAATTGCAATATTCAATTGAAGCATCCCAGATCCTCATCTAACTATCGACTGGCAAGTTGTCGCTACCACTTAATCAATTATCTGCCTATTGCTACACTACTAAGGAAAGCATGTAGAAGAACCAAATGCTAAAATGAAACGCTGACTTTGTTTTAGCTTTTGACACATATCTTTCTTAATATCCACATGCAATATCTCGAACCCTACGACTTGGCTTTAAATGAATAAAATAAGAATTTAGGTATATTTTTTGTAAAAAATAAAAAATATTGAGATAGTTTTAGATGGATTGTATCACTTGTATTCCATTCCAACAAGAATTAATGACTATCATCACATACATTATTTTCTTATAAAAGTACTAAATGCAACAAAACATGTGTAATTTTGTTGCTAAAATAGAACAAATTTGACACAAAGTTTACCCATCTCTACAATCATCCTAAATATTAAAATATTATTCAGATTACTTTTGCATCAAGTAAGAAACTAGTTATTGTACGCTTATTTGAGTAAAACTCACAGAATTAATGTTCTTGGCGATGTGAAATATTGCGATATTCATTAACAATTTAATATTTTGTGTACATTTTTATTCAAACCTCATTAGTTATTCACGAGCTAATTGCATAATTAATTGTTATTATGTTTTTCTGGAAGCTTGAAGTCTGATCTATCCATTGGTATGCTACTTGCTTGGTTTTACAATACCGCATTAAATTGATAAAAAAACACATTTTTGTGTTTGTAGATTAGGGTTAAATAAAGAGAGAAAATTCTTTTTCAATTTAAGATTTGATATATTTTGGAGTTATGAACCTATTTTTACCTGTATATGCCCTTGTGGAATGTTAGGTTTAGGTTTATAACTTTTTATTTACTAATCGGGGGATAATTTCAAGCAAAATTTCATCGTTGGAAATATATTCATTCAAACAGAACTCAAATCACTAAAATTCCTTTTAAACTCATTTTGAAGATTCATTTGATCTTAGTGTTATTAAAACTAATTTTACTGTTATAAATATTGCTCTTTGAACTCACGATATGAATGGAATAAATGAAACACAAAACAAATTCACATTTTATTTTCATTTGCCACATGCTTTCAGAACATTACATTTTAAACATTTTCCTCTCAAAATAGCTGCTTAGGCCAACAACAAAATAGGTAATGTTGTCCTTCACAGCTTTCAGAGAGGAGGGGCGGGTGGGCAGGCGGATTTAAAAAAAAAAATTCTTATACCAGCGGAAGCTCAAAATTCAGCCAACAAGAAGTTGTAATCACTTAAGAGTCACACATATATGTAATAAACCCTTAATTTAATATTCAATGCCATTTAAACTGGTAAAAAAAAAATTCTGGTAAAAAAAAAAATCTGGAAAAACAAAATCTGGAAAAATCTGATGAGCGGGCGGTCGAGGACAACATTACATTTTGTTTACAAGTTTGTTTCCGGTAGGTTGTCTGAAAACCAAGATGCGAGATGCAGGTTTTTTTATTTGGTTTTGGTTTTTTTTGAGGAGGGAGCAGTGCTGTGGGATGACTTTCCAAAGGCATTTTTTGCAATTTAACATTACGCCACAAAACCCTGAAGACTCACATAATCACAGCCGTGCCCCATATCATAGTTACTGGGCTTCCCAGAGCAGTCAGATTCAATTGTTTGTGCAAAATTTTAATATTTTCTACAGTAATTTGTATTTAAATCGCTTTTCACACTCCCCTCCCCAGTTAATAAAAAAACCTAAAAAGACCAAGAAAGCAGAGGCGACACCAACATCAACATTTTGTTTGGGGGAAGGTCAAATGGGGGGCAAGAAACAAATCTGGGGGCAAGAACCAAATTGGTGGGGAAAAAATGCAAAGCGCAAAACAACAAAAAATTGGTTGCCTGAAATTAGATTAGTTTGTTCTAAATTAGACATTTCAGACCAATTTAAAGCTAATTTAAAGTAATTTTGACATTAAAATAAATACAACATTTAGACTGTTTAGAGGATACAATGGGGTAGGGCTTGAGCTGAAGTGGGGTGGCAACTAGGGGGGGGGGGGGGCAAAGGTCACAACTTGGGGGCCCCATAGCATCTATTTATAAATAGTGACTTTTCATATCACCAGGGTATCTGTATAAAATTAGCATATTTTCAATAGCTGTCAAACAGGGTGTGGGTTTTTTCGTCTCCTTAGTTATTATGGGGATATATAACTTCAAACGTCAAGGTTGAACAGGGGACACAGATTCCTATGTGCCAGTCAAGCAGAGAAATCAAAAGGATATTTAAACAGAAAGTACCATTCCACTGTGAAAGGAGGTTTTTCTACAATGAATTTGAAAAGACAACTTAACAATAAGTTCATCTTGATAGTATGCGATACATAAAGATAAAATTCAACAATCAAGGTTAACGAAAGGTTTGGTTGAAAAACCAGCATTGGTGTCAGCAAAAAAAAGGGAGAAAACAGATGACAGAGTGACAGAGCCAACCTAAAACATGTCTACCCTTTTTGAATGGGGGCTTGTACTTTATGTCCAATGTCAACTGTAACATGTGTAGCAGTGGAACAAGGCTCCTGAGGTCAAGGGGGATGTTCCCAGGAAGCGCCTGGATTTTAAATTAATTTGGAGGCTTTTTGAGGTGTCTCTCCTTGACCTTATTTTTGCCCAGGGCTTTCTTAATAATTTGAAACCGATTTTAATTTGTTTACCCGGAGGGGGGGGGGGGGGGGGGGGGGGGGGGGGGGGGGGCACATCCATTATACCCTACTGGATACACTACTCTTGAAGGTACGGCACAGGATGTTCGAAAAGAGAGGAAACTGCAACGTTAGAAAAAGTGTTCAAACGCTTTGTAGGTTCGAACACTTTGTAGGTGTAATGTAAAGTGTTCCCCCTTCCCCCTGACCAATGTTGAATCCCACAATTTTCCCACCATCAGCACAGGGCCTTGCAACATTGACCGGTGGGGAAGGGGGAGGGATATGAGTAAGGGGATACTTCAGGCTACCAGAAACAACTTTTGATTTTCATGTGACTCAAATAGCGTGACCTGTTATGGTCCAATAAGCATGGCAATTAGAGTCAGTGTTCGAACACCTCTTTTCTATGATCGTGGTTGGACAAAATGAACAGTCAAACGTAAAGTGATGGTTGGAGACATAAAATCACGCACTGTTTGTTAATATGAATGAAATTAATGAAATGTAATGATAGATATATACACATTTATTGACTAAAAGTTAAAAATAGAGTTAATATGTTTAGATTAACAGCAGTTTATTGGGCAGCATCAAGCCCTCTCTGGCTAGGCTACATCGCCCTCACATCATTTGTGTCTGCCAAGTTCAAGAGTGAGGGATAACCAACATAGCAGCCCGGGGGGGGCCCTGACATTGAAAAAGGGTATAGGTATGTGCCGCGCTGAAGACCACCTTTTTCACCCTCTGCTGCTAGCTCTTATGACCCCACCCCTCTTTTGAGCCTGCATCAGTTCTTAAGACCCCAATTTGATTGAAAAATTCAAAAATCGCGACATTTTGCGTCTCAAAGAAAATTTTGCGTTCTAAAACCAAAAAATAAATAAAAATGCGTTCTTGCTAATCAAAATTGAACTATAGGCCAGTTCTCAAGACCTACTTTTTTTGAAAAAATCAGTTCCTAAGACCCTATTTTTCATCATAAAATCCAATCAGTTCAGTTCTTTAGCCCCCCTTTTTGAGACCCTGTGCGGCACACCCCTACCCCAAAAAAAGTTGAGTGCCCCCCCCCCCCCCCCCCCGGGCATGGCAGCAGACATAGTGGATGCAGTGTGAATCAATATGCATTCTGGAAGGAGAGCTAGAAGTGTTGGTAAATCAGTAGT